>CM060461.1:1297948-1877948 GCA_030544235.1 Lepturacanthus savala
TAAAGTGTCTCTACAGCCTGACTGAAAAAAGAAATAAGTAAATGCTTATTTGCCAAAGTGATGTCTTCAACATCCAAAACTGAAAGTTATCCAACTGATGAGGAACCTAAGAATCAGAAACTGCAACCAACAAATATTTGGCCATATACATGATAAACTATCAGAAATGTGGTTGATATAAGGGAGATATACAGTAAATTCATTTGCACGCTTTTAATTCCAGATATACAGTTGTGTTCAAAATAATAATAATATCAGTGTTTTTAAAAACGTAGTAAAGCATGTTGCCTTATGCTGAAGAGGAAATACCTTGAAATGTGAGTTTCAACAAGACAACAACCCCAAACACACCAATAAACCAGCAGCATCTTGGTTCCAGACCAACAAAATTAAGGTTATAGAGTGGCCAACCCAATCCCTGGACCTTTATCCCATTGAAAACTAAATATTATCTTAGTGATTCACAGGAATAGTAAATCCTGAAGATTTTTCAGCTCATATAGTAAAATATTTGAATTTAGAAAGAAAAACGCAGACACTGCTATTTTTGAGTGGCCTATTATTTTTCTTAATCTTCTATAAAGTAATTTAAAAAAATGACACATTTTTCTTCATAATTTGACTTAGGATATAAAATGTAGTGTTTTGATGCATCAAAATAAACAAATATTATAAGGATTTGGGCTTTACTCACATTTTTAAACAAAATGCTATTATTTTTGTACACCAATCAATGAGCATTTACATGCTTCTAACAGGTGTGGGCTTGCTACAGGATAAGATCCACTGGCCAGTTGGTGCTTTATCCTGAAGTATAGAAGCAGATCTGTTCGCGATCTCTTTGAGGTAAGAATTGATCTGAATCCGGTCACAGTTTCCTTCTGCTCAGTTAAGTTTCTATGAAACGCAGTTACAGAACTATAAGGCCTGACAGGAAGAAAACAGACTGAAGTATTGATCAGTATTTCCAATGTAAAAGCACCCGTTCTTCTAAACATGATGTTAAACAGCCTCAGTTTGAAAATCGATCAATCGGTAACAGCAGGGAGGTTCTGGTCCATCTGAGGACAATGAGTGCATGTGTTTTGGCAGAGTTCGGTTAAACAGGGACGGCGCTCTGCTCGGAGGCATGATGTTTCTGCTGATGAATCCTGAGGTTCTGCTTTCCAGCGAACCTCTTGCCGCAGTGCTCGCAGGCGAACGGCCGCTCCCCTGTGTGGACGCTCTGGTGCGTCTTCAGGTGGCCCGACTGGGTGAAGCGCTTCCCGCACTGGGCACAGCTGAATGGACGCTCGCCAGTGTGAACGCGCACATGTGTCTCCAGGCTCCTCGACGATGAGAAGTATTTGCCACAATAGGTACAGACGAAGCGCCTGTCCTTGCAGTACTTGCTCACATCCAGCTCCAATCTGGATGTGTTCAGGCCCAGTGTCACTGGGAAACCAGCGGTGTTCAAATCAGACGCTTTGTCTGGCAATGTTAACCTATGGTCCAGCTTAAGGTACTGCCGGTGATTGACGGGCACCATGCCCGGCAGCCCCTGATTGGTCCACGAGGAGCACAGATCCAGCTCTGTGTCATAGGGGAGGGCGCCAGAAAGAGGCATGCCTCTTTTCAGGTCAGAGGTCCCTTGAAGGGAGGTGGGGCTTCCTGCTGACCCGGGGAGGAACGGTGGTTTTCTTGTGGCTTCGCAGTCTGACTCTGAGGAAAAATCAAACACAACATCTGAAGAGTGGTCCTCAGCACCTCCTGCTGGGCACGGAGACCCCGGCACACTGTGGGACTGTCGGACCTCAACTCGCTCCGGCGGTTTGTTGCTGCTGCTGCTGCAGCCATGTTCCCACCCACTCCTCACGTCAGCTGAGGAGGTAGAAACCATGATCCCAGAGGGTCCTTCTTCACTGTTGTCTGCTTCTAGCTGTGGCACTTCTGTTCCTACACACACAAAATGAAATAAATATGACCTCAGTTATTCTGTAATCAGCATGAGCATGGGTGTAAATCCTGGAGGGGAACACAGTGGACATAACCCCCCCCATTGCCCAACCAAAAAAAAACAATCTTTGCAAACAAAAATAAATAATCAGCCTCACTTTTTTGTGGTCTGCTGGTTAAGATCAAACCTACGAGCTCTAATGATGGCAGTTATTGTAGCTGCAGAGTAGAAGTAGAAAACCAGTAATTCAATTATCACTTGTTCAAAATTTCTTGAAACCAGCCTCTTTTTTAACAGAATGATGGGTAAGATAAGACATAGTGATCATTAACAAGCTAAAACAATGTACGTTTTTAGTGAAGTGAGGAAGAAGAGTAGATAGAGGGGGACATGACTCCACCAAAGACTTTCATATTTTTCCCCCTCATTGATTCATGATCTCATTTGCCTCGTGTATAAATATAAATAAATATGGAACATTGCTATAACTACTATTATTACTTTTAATACCATTGTTTAAATATTTGAACATGCTGAGGGCTCAAAACTGCAAGGCAAGTTGCAAAGGAGTGTTAGAGATGAAGATGGGGCCAGATTATTATGGTAGTAGAATATTTTTTTCATGTCCCCTCCAGAAATTATTCTCTGAAAATTGACTGTTTATTGCCCCCCATCAATGAAATGGGGAAATCAGCAATAATAAACGTGTACTGATGATTGGAGACGAGTGGCGGAGCATCATTTAGACTGTGTATGAGGGTAAATTAAAGCGACTTGCAGTTGTCAGGTGGTTTCTCTCTTACCATCTTCGTTAAGGAGCAGCTCGTCTGTAGCATCGGTAGCGTTCACTGTGTCTCTGGATTGTTCCTCCTTTATCAAAACCACATCTGTTGTCTCCTCTGCAGCAGCAGAAGGATTATCCTGAGAGAAGAAAATGACCAAAGTTGCGATTTAATTGGATTTATTTTGGACCAAAATATTATGTACAGCTGATAGATTAAGTTTCAAAAGGCTGTTTAGTTCAATAAACATTTATGGTCATCATTTAAAGGCTGTTTAATATAGAGCTTCTTAAAGTGAAAAGAGGCAGCAGCTGTTTCAACCTCTATTGCATAAAATATTACTTGGACATGGTAAAGCATGTTTTGAATGTGAAGTGATGAAATAATCTGAATAGGTCTACTAAACCTAGTCGACTTGACTGATTCTGTTTTTCGTCAGTGATGGAGACAAAATTCAGTCATTTAAAAGTAGATGTGAAGGTTCTAGGAGACTTCACATCACTTTCACCAGACAGTATTTCCTTGTGGAGCTGTGGTGGAAATACAGTAACAAAAAGACTTTGGCGCTAAAAACACCAACGTTGAAACATAACTCCTGGATTTGAGTCATTTGGACGCTGTCTTAAGTCCTTATTCACTTCAGCTTTTAAAGACATATTTGTACAGAAACTGTGGATTTTGTCCCCCATCGCTTACTTTGTATGATCTTTAACCCTCTATTACATGAAATATTACTTGGACATTGTAAAAATGTTTTGAATGTTTTTATTACTTAAATTGGCCTAAATAATAGATAATAGAAAAAGTTACACACATAGTCTCAGGATAGTTTCATGCTATGTAAGTCAATGGGACTCCATTATGTTGTATACACTAGGAATTTTACATGTTTGCATATTTTTGACATATGGCAAAAAAAATCAATTTTAGCATATTAGAAAAAAAAAAGCTTAATTTTTTTTTTTTTATTGAATTAAATGTAAAAAGGATGGCAAAAGTTTACTTAGCCTATATAGAGAGTTCATTTTTTTTTTTATTTGGTGGAAATTTTCCAAAATTGTTAATAAAAGACAACCTTTGGTTATGGGACAGTGATGCTCACATGTCAAATGTCCATGAGCAAATAGGAAATCTTGGTCATGTGACCTCATAAATTGTAAGTCCTTCAAAAATAAAAGCTCCCTTTTCACACCTAACTGTAAAAACATAGATTTTATATCACAGCTTTTTAGAAAAATGGAGATAAAGTAATTGTTGCCATACGGAAACAATATGCAATAGAGCAGTGATTTTCAACCTATGGACCATGACCCTCTAGTGAGCCGCGGAGGTATTGCAGGTGGGCCAGGAAATCCTTTTCTAAAAATCTAAATATCATAGATGTGTGTGCCTGTGTGCTCAAAAGTAAAATGAAGTTCTATCCTGAAACGTATGTATTGCTGAGTATGTCTTTTGGAGAATATCTTTCAAAGTAAAAGGTGAGCAGTAAAGGTAACAGCTCGGTTGTTATCGTAGCTACGCCGTTGACGCGATGCAGACCTTCATTCTCAGTTATGTGTGGAGGGAACATGTTGGTCTGATGAATCAATGCTTCCTCTTCACAGTGGAAACCGAACACCAGGGAAAAAATACAAAAGAAAGTCTAGCACAAAACATAAAAACACAAATAACATATTCTGGACTGTATGTAACAAGCTTTTCTTTTGCTGTTTTATTTTTTCTTTCGTTCTTGTACCAGGATGTAGTGTGTGTATCAGAGTGCATCGATATCAAAGAGAAAATGCTTTTATTGCAAATATTGAAGCGCACGTGAGAGAAGAAAAAAAAAAACTGCTAAAACACACATTTCCCCTTATATAACACATATTCTGGATTGTTTGTACCAGACGATTTCTTCTTTGACCTGTTTTTCTTTCAGTTTTGTACCAAACTTTTTTTCTGGTTCTAATCCTCCTTCAGACATCCAGGATGCAGCATGTGTTTGTAGCTCATTGGTATCAAAGAAAAAATGATTTTATTACAAATCTTGAAGTAGAAGCGACAGAGAAGCCACGGCTGAACTGACCAATCACAGCCCTTGCAGTCCGCGTCTACACGACGCGTATTCAGGATTTTTTGAAGGTGAGGTCAGCCTACAGCACATGTGTCAAGCTCCAGTCCTGGAGGGCCGGTGTGGGTGCAGGTTTTTGTTCCAACCAAGGAGCTACACACCTGTTTCTACTAATCAGCCAATACAGCCCTTGCTAAGGACCTTCATTAGTAGAATCAGGTGTGGTACTGACACCCCTGGCCTACAGCATAGGGGTCTGTGTCGATGCCGTAGCTACGTCGCAGAAGAATAAATTAGGTTCTACACATCACATTGAAGTTTTCACATTAAAATGATAAAAATGGCCTGTTATGATTTCCCTGTGAAGAAGTTGACATTAGTATAAGAGCGATAAGTAATACTGTTGAATATGTTATGAGCTTCATGCATATTCCATAATTAGTTCTAGGCCTAAATGTTGAATTTTCACAGCAAAATGATAAAAATGCCTTGTTGTGATTTTCCTGCCTTTTCAAATTAATTAAAATCAGTCCTAAATGTTAAGTTTTTTGCTTCTGTATTGTTTATTGGGTCAGAGGTGGGTCACGGACATTTAGGAGATTTCCAAGTGGGCCCTGGGCTGGAAAAGGTTGGGAACGCCTGGAATATGGGGTTTAAAGAAGTAGCGTATCATGTTTTCTCAATCAGAGTCACCGTCCTCTCACCTCTTTGGTCACAGGGGTCACCGCCTCCAGCGCAGGAACCTTTCCACTTCTTTTGAGACTCGAGGCTCTGGGCTGCACCACTCCAGTCAGCAAGGTACGTTCTAGACGCAAATCAAAACATCAAAAGAAAGACTAGTACAATGATTTCCGTATATATAAGGCTAAACAGTGTTACTTTCTAACAATGTAGTTTGTTTTTTGTATGATCTAATTTGTGCAGAAGCCTGTGAATTATGCCTCCCAAACAAATAACCAAGCCTTTGCAGACACTAGGGCTGCAGCAAATGATTAAGTGTTTGATCTATTGATTATTGTGATTGATTAGTTGGTTCATAAAATGGTGACCTACAGTCCACAACACAAAAACCAGAAAATAATCAGAGAAGTTAGAACCAGACATGCTCTCTGGTTTAAAACGATTATCAAAATAGTTGGTGATTAATCATCTAATCGTTGTAGTTCTAGCAGTTAACTATTATGTGCAGAATTTCCTTAACAAGTTAGTTTCTTTAACCCCCATGCCCCTTCTCAAACATCAATATTTTTTTCTGCCTTTTTTTTTATACATCTCTGAAATAACTTCTTATCTGTGCAAAACTACCAATCATTCAATAATTTTTCAGGATTTTAACTCTTTAAATGCCAGTTCATTTATTTGACTTGTGGTTAATTTACAGGAAAACACAAAAATGTAATTATTTTCTATATAATTAATGGCAGGAGGATGGGGCTTTGGTGGTGATTAGGTCTTGGATATGTCAAAAGATTATAAAATAAAACTGATTTGATTGAATTTGATTAGTATATTTATGTAGTTCCAGATATACTGGTGGTGGGAAATCCTGGTCCTGGAGGACTGGTGTGGGTGCAGGTCTTTGTTCCACCAGGACCAGGATTGGGGCCTCCTGGTATTCACATTGCTCAATAATAGAACAGACTAAAATACAAGAATTTCATGCATCAGCCTACAATGGTTAATGATTTAATCTGGTCAAATACAGTACAAATGTCAAATATCACTACTTTTCTTTTTTCTTTGAAATGCTGACATTACAGAATGCATGTTTTTCTCCTGTAATGGTAGTGACATTTAAAAATCTGGTTATAATGGACACTTGGACACTTCAATAAGACACTTGACCATTAAGGCGCCCAGAAGGAGAATCTGGAACTACATCAAAATAATACAAATGTAACCAAATGGATTTTGGTGTTAATCTTTGAAATATCCAAGGCTCTAGTCACCAAAGTCCTCCTACCATTTAATATATGGAAAATAATTGTTCTGTGTTTTTTTTAAATTAATTAACAAGTAATACAACAACGATTAATAACAAACACACTAGCATTTAAAGGATTCAAATCTTGAAAATGATTGAATGTTTGGTAGTTTTTGAGCAATCAAGAAGTTGAACAGATCTGTGAAAAAAAGCTGAAAAAATATTAGTATAAATTAGTAGTATTAGTATTAGTATAAAACTATGATGATATTTATAGCAGTTTGTGGACATTTTGCCACAAAGGCATCAAAAGGTGCAACATTTAGGAAGGACATGAAGATTAAAGCTGGAGTAAGAATCAAACATTACATTATCTTCATGTCAGATAAATGTAGTAGAGTAGAAAGTAGGGTGATATCAGGTAAATTGGGCCACTTTTTTGGTAAATCGGTTGGGACAATAGCACAATACCAAATATGCCTTTTCAATGCATATTTATGATTAATGACTGTTTCTGATCATTTTGTGTTGGAATTAGGTAATAAAATATTATTTCGGCTCTATAAATTTTGATACATCCACTGTGCCAATTTTTGCATGAGTGGTTTCTGTTAAAATAGGACAGTTAAATAAAGAACTTCAAACTCATTAATTCGGCATCAGTTTTATAATTAAAACAACTGCTTAGAACCACATAACTTTAAAAATGCATTAATCAAACTCATATTGTTGCTATTAAAACAAGAACAGATCAGTTATGTGTTGTACACACACACTAACACACCTATGTATACAAGCTAAGCTAGCACTATACAAAAGCTAGCACCCAGTCATATGGAACAAGCCAAGTTACACAAACAGTAGTGACTACTTTGAGTTGAACTAATTTCACATGACAGTCAACATACTGTCCATGTTTTAGGTGAACCAAATGTCACAGACGTGTGTTTGTGAGTGACAAAGAGGGTTAGGCCCATTTTAGCTGAAACCATGTGGCCCATTTTATCTTAGGGGGTTAAGGTAAATTGAGCCACCAAGATAAACATCACTTTTCCAAAACAGTATGTTAATATATCAAAATAACATTATTTCTGATGGATGCCATCAAGACAGATATCATGCATAGCTTTATGAGCATGTTTATTTATTTTAATAGATTTATCATCATTATAATAATTTAGTTAGATTTGTCATACCAGGCTACTTACCATGTACATTTCTGGTTCAGTCTAGATTTGAAGTATTTTCTCACCACCATAGAAACCATAAACTAATCAAATCACCTGTTACCCAAACCTGAAATGGTCCATTTTACCGGACATCAGCCTGCATTTCCCTCTGGAATCAGTGTAAAGTACTGTCGCATTATTATCATCATTATTTATTATTTTCATATAATCATAATGCATCTAAAGCCGTTGGAGCTGCAGGAAGTTGGTTGAAGTACGACCCGGACTTAGTGCTGATGAAGTGGGAAAAGGCCCTGAAACCCACCGGCAAGGAAATCCATCAGCGGCCCCCCGCCGCCGGCCTCCTCCTGGCCGCTGTAGTCCAGCGTGGTCACGGTCCCCCGGTGGTGTCCTCGGGCGATAATGCTCTCGATGAGCTCCAGCTTCCGCCGCAGCGCGTCGTTTTCCTGGCGGCTGCGGCTGATCTCCAGCTGCAGCACCGCGTAGCTGTCGTCCACAAGCTCGCAGATCTCCGCCACGGCGGAGTTGGCCAGAGCCTCCATGATGGACGTCAGCTGGGAATGAAAAGCCCGGTAACTCGTCATCGTGAACGGGACGCGAAAACGATTCACCCAAATGAGAGTCAATCAGACATCCGCAGGGACCAGGTGAGCTCCGGGAGAAGAGAGCCGCGTCCGACCAGCTCTGCTGCGGGCAGCGGGACCGCGTTAGGACCGCGAGACCGGTTGCGGTAAACGGAGCGACGCTGCTGCAGGGGGCCGTTGTTGTTTGTTGTCTTCTCTAAACGTGTCGTCGGGTCACTTCCGTAATGCTACTTTCAAAATAAAAGTTCAGAGGTAATCGCCGGGTGCTGCCTTCGAATGCAGCTCGTATTAGGGCCACTGAAAAAACATTTTGAAGGGGTATATTTTTCATTAGTCATAGAAAACAAATAAGGGCTGTTGCACCAAATATTGATTTGTGAACTCTTCTTAAGTGTAAACATTAGCATTATGTTGTTTTAAAATGAATTTGATCTTGTTTCTTTGCATTGTTTGAGGTCTGAAAACAATGTATCTTTTTTATTTTGAAAATTCAAGTCATTTTCTGCGATAAAACCTCCTTCAGTTATAGATATTTTGCTCTCATCACTTTATGAATTCTTAAAGAAGTGTTAATTACAAACTGCAATTTTTGTGATAATAATTGATAAGACCATTTAATATGTTCTTGAATATTGTGACAGTTTTGGTTAAACTGTGTGGATGAATGAGTCCACAAAATCACAGAAAAAATGTCTAAACATGGGTCAGTGATGAAACTGCCATGTGATGTAACCTTAAGAACTTGGTACTAGATAGTTTAACTGTCTTAAGAACATTTAATAAAATTAACTTAATGATATCTAGTTTTATATTCTAGGTGGATTATATATTTAAAATTGATCATTCTTTTTTGGTTACACTCTGACATTTCGAGTCAAAAAATCACACAAAATCACAATTTTTTGTAAAAAAAAAAATGGTACAAATGCACTTTTAAATAAAAAGAAACTAACACAAATGCAACATGTACATCATGAGAAACCTGATAAATGCTTCTTAAAACTGTATTTTAAGTTTTTTACTTTCTCATCTTGCCAAACATTATTTGTCACTGATATATCACATATATTTAAATATTTCGGTACTGAAGTTGATTGAAGTTGCCAAGGGCTCGGTGAAATTTTTCATCTACGTGGAGTAATCATTAAATATCCTCGTGATCTGTCTGTGTTTTTGTGAATGAGGAGACGCTGAGAGACAGAGTCTCACTTTGCTGATGCTTTACTACTGTTTGCATTTCCATTAGATCATTATTTTTGATGCAGTTTATCAGTTAATTGTAGACGTTTGTAGGATAATTATTCTATCCCAATGTGCATTATTACTCCAAACAAGTAAAGTTCTTTATATTAATTTAGATTTAAGCAAATTAAGAGGTGGAAAATACACTATGAGTTCATCACCTATGTGTCTTTTAAACCAAATAAAGTGCAGAGGTCATTGCTAAAATATTAGTTTTTCTTCTGGGACAAAAGTTAAATCATTTATGATACAAGTACATAATATAACATTATATAAGTATTATGAGTTGATATAGTTAAAGTATTGTATTACGTTTTTCAATCACATAGTTATGTACAGAAATGATCGTAACATTTTTTGTTTTTCAGTCAGCTTTGTATTTTCCTACAGCACCTGAACGCAGCATCAGTTTGGTTTCCACAGCAACGCCCGAAAACAGAGAGGAAGATGGTTTACAGTAAGTTACAAAACCTAAGCTTAACTTTAACTTACAAACATGTTTGATTGAAATTTTCTCTGTGTTTATGTAATGCTAATAATCACCGCTGGTCTTTTTTCTTTCTTTCTTTTTTGGCGTTTTAACGCTTTATACGATACGATAACCGTTTGCAGTCGATGACCTTAGCGCTCGCTGCCTAGTTTACTTTTAATTTGGTAATAATGACTGTTAATGTCATATTGCTTCCAGGTCTTATTTGTTGGTTGAGTATATTATCAGTGGTGGAAGAAGCACTATAATGCAATATTTGTAATTCACTGCATCACTTCGCAGCTGTAAGTCAGGGTGTTGAATAAAAATAAACGAAACGAGACACTTATAATACCTTAAAAACAAGAGAATAAAACACGAAGTTGCATCAAAAATAAGAGAATAAAAAGAGAATAAAAGATTTTAACGTACAATACAAAATAGAAACATTAAAAGTATAGTACCTATACAAACAAGATGTATTTTATTGTCATAGCTGCTGGCAGTGGAGCTACATGGAGGAGGACTGTTTGTGTATAAAAGGGGAAAGGAATTCTGCTGTGTAAATCTGGATTCATTTGATTCTGCTGTCTTAAAACCCTTCTCCGTCAGTGATAAAGACAAAATCCACACAGTCATTTAAAAGTAGATGTGAAGGTTCTATGAGTTTTTTTATGTTTCGTTGTTGAGCTGTGGTGGAAATACAGTAACAAAAATACTTAGTAAAAGGCACTAAAAACACCAATGTTGACATAACAGTCATGTGTGAAGTTTTTAAAGACATATTTGTACAGAAACTGTGGATTCCATCGCTTACTTTGTATGATCCTTAACCCTCTATTACATGAAATATTACTTAGACATGGCCTAAATAATAGATATATTTAAGAAATATATATATATATAAAATGTTGTAAACCTAGTCTCAGGATAGTTTCATGCTATGTAAATCAATGGGACTCCATTATGTTGTATACACTAGGAATTTATTGTCTATTTTATCATTTTAGAAAAAAAAAGTATAACATCAAAATTGAAAAAATACTTACCCCAGATAATGAGTTGTTTTTTATTTGTTGAACATTTTCCAAAATTCTGAATAAAAGACAACCTTGGGTTGTGTAACAGTGATGCTCACATGTCAAATATCCATGACCAAAGAGGAGACATATCCCGGTCATGTGACCTCATAAATCCTATGTACTTCCAAAATAAAAGACCCCTTTTCACACCTAACTGTAAAAGCATAGATTTTATATCACAGCTTTTTTAGAAAAAACAAAAATAAAGCAATTGTTGCCATATGGAAACACTATGCAATAGAGGGTTAAGATCTTCTAATGGTCAGTATAAACATAAAGGAATGATTACAGCAGGAAAAGCATGTTTACATGTTCATGTAGGCTCATGACTGTTGTTTTTCTACATTACCACAGTACACACATTCCATATGTTCTGTGTGTTGAGTTATTTGCAATGATTCCTCCTTTACAGTTTAGTTGTGAAGTGACGTGAGACAACAGAAGTGGATAAAGAGATGCTATTACATTATTTATATTTGATCCTCTGTGTATGTGTGTCTGTTTAGTCACAGAGGATCTGGTTCGCCGCCGTTCTGAGCACAATGAGTGTGAGATCTTCTCCCTGGAGGAAGTTTCTCTGCATCAGCAGGACATTGAGAGGATTGAGCACATTGACAGGTGGTGCAGGGACCTAAGGATCCTCTACCTGCAAAATAACCTCATTCCCAGCATAGGTGAGACATCTGTGTCAGGGGACTTAATGTGTTACTTTCCACTGTCATGACATCTGTAGTTTTAACAGAAATGTTTCCCTTCCCTCATTAGAGAACCTGGGTCGCCTGAAGAAGCTGGAGTATTTGAATCTGGCCTTGAACAACATTGAGGTCATTGAAAACCTTGAGGGTCAGTAAGTGTTAGAAGAGCTGTTTTCCAAAAGCTGGTTTTCTAGTTTTATTTTAAGTTAATGTGGTGAATGGGTCAGTGACAAATAATTTTTGGCAACATAATAGCATCAAAAAATTGTAAATAAACAGGAAGCATTCAACAGATCTCTCAACATGTACACTGTGTATTCATGTTGGTTTCTTGTTATTTCAAAGTCCATTTGTATCTTCTTTTTTTTTTTACCAAAAATCACGATTTTTTTTGACACAAAACGTCAAACGGTGTAACCGAAAAAGAATGATACATTTTAAATATATAATCCCCCTAGAATATAAAACTAGTTGATAGCATGTGTTTTTAAAATTTTTTTAAAACCTTTTTTAGTAGAGTTAAACGATGTACTGGTACCAACAGCAATGTTTAAATTTGTAAAAACCATCAGCTGTGGTGTCAGTATTGTTTCTGTGGGGTCTGCAGGCTGCGAGAACCTCCAGAAGCTGGATCTGACCGTGAACTTCGTTGGTCGACTGAGCAGCGTTGAGTCTCTGAAGCACAACATCCACCTCAGGGAGCTGTTTTTGGTGGGGAACCCCTGCACTGAGTTTCAGGGCTACAGACAGTACGTGGTGGCCTGCCTGCCTCAGATCAAGGTAGAAAACAAGCCGCCGACCTTTCAAACCAAAAAATACCAATTCAAATACATAAATAAAACAATAAATAAATATCAGTTGGTTGTCTACAAACTTAAAGGGTTTTGTCCATCTTGTGGTGTGTTTCTGTCCTCAGTGGCTGGACGGGACAGAGATCAACAGGTCAGAGAGGATTCAAGCCCTTCAGGGCCTAGAGGAGGTGAGGAGGAGAGTCCAGCAGCAGGAGCAGGAATACCTGAAGAGGAGAGCCACGGAGAAAGAGGAGGCAGAAAGGAAGGTGGCAGGAGAGGAGGGAGGAAACAAGGAAGGAGGAAACAAGGAGGGGAGACCAGGCTTCAATGGTCGCTGGTACACTGACATCAACAACACAGTGTTAGGACACACATGATGATTTCCTGTTGACTCCAAAAACATCTGATCAACATATTTAGATTTCTTTAGATAATAACTGTGTTTAAATGTGCAAAACTAAGCAACTATTCAGTAGCAGGGTGACTTCTTCAAGCAAGAGGTACAAGAACTCAGATCCCTTACATCAGGGGAGTCAAACTCAACTTAGATCATGGGCCAAATTCAGCACAATGTGTTCTCAAGTGGGCCGGACCAGTAAAAATTTAGGTATAAATAACAACATCTGGGATATTGTGCATTGATAAAATATCAGATGCTGTAACCCTAAAACTTTGGAGAGAGAGGGTAAAAAAAATGTACAAACCAAAACTGGAACTAATTAATCCCTTGTTTCCCTCTGACATGTAGAAAGTAGAAAGTATCACATCTGATACTGATTTTCATTTACATTTACTGATTTACACTGCTTTTTTTCAACCTGTGAAGGATAGGCTTTATCTATAACATTAGTGTCTACCTGTAGTTAAAAGTGTGTTCTGTGCTGTAGTCCAGGCTGGAAGGAGAATAAGGAGGACCAGGAGGAGGAGAAGAACATGGACGCAGATAATGAAGAGCACCAGGAAAGAGAGTTCTGGCACACGCCGTGTTCATTCACCCCCGAATCTCGCCTGGAGGCTCACCGTCACCTGGAGAAGAGGAGGGCCAAAGAGGGGTAAGAAAAGTCATGCAAAAGAGTCATCAATGACTAAATACAAAGCGACATGTACAATATGAGACATGTATTCAGATTTTAATCAGTCATTTTTTTCCCAATGCTTTATTAACAATTTAAATTGTACAAACAATTCAGGCAATCCAGTTCACATACAGTAGGTCTACAAAAAAACATAAAAACCTATAAAAATGTATAATAAACATATATAATAAGGAATATTTATCTATATAAAACATAAAGAAAACCAAAAAAAAAACAAATAAAAATGACTTTATAGTTTAGTCTTCCAGTTTATTATTGATTAAACATTTCAGAGTAGATATCTAAAGTTTTAATCAGGTTATGGACTCTGGACATGTTACTGGGTGATGTAGTGTGTTCTGTGCTGTAGTCTAGGCTGGAAGTGGCTATTTTCACCACTAGGAGTCACTGTGACACCAAACACTGCTGCATCATTTTCAGATCTGATCTGCAGCACATGGAATCTTAAATTGTTCGGCTGGTTCAGTTTCAGTTTGTGGGACTACACAGATTTTATTCACTTACCAGAGTGGCTGCTTAGTGACTTCATTCACCACCAAAGAATCTAAAGTAGTAGCCACTGGCTACTGGCAGCTGCAAATTTTATGAAAATTATCATTTTATTTTCATTTTTAAGATGTAAGGTTGGCATTAACATAATATAACTTTGTTTTCACTCGGGTCTGAATGGTGCACTGAGCAAAGCCTCATGTTTCTTTGGCAACGGAATTGGACCGCGACTTCAATTGTGACCATATATGATTTCAATTGTGTGTGTCAGGCGACACGGTGGTCAGGGCCGCTGCTAAGGTTTTGGAGACCCTAAGCTCAGCTTGTAGGGAGGTCCCCCCGCCCGCCCGTCCGTCCGTCCACCAAACTCCTGGAAGCTCACGAAATTTACAGTTGAAAATAAGTCTTATATAGACATGTAGATATCAAAAATTAACTTTTTATTATACAATAATATACTGTATGTTAAATAATAAATCAGAGAGAGCAGCAACACAATAACAAATAAATAAAACAACTGCCTCCGAGGGCAGGCTTTCAGTTGTGGGTGTGGATGTCTCTTCTAAGGTGACTGTTGTTTGTGGCTGTTTACTTGAACCTTCAGACACGTTGGATGGTTGTTGGCTGCTTACTGCACTGCTTGTCGATGGTTCATCATCTGGTTCATCTTCTTGCTGATGCGGTGGTCTGTCTATGTATTTGAGCATTGACCCTATGAATATGATTTAAATGAAAAAATATCTCATTAGTAAAACTTGAATAAAAATACCCAAACCAAAAATATCACTTCATTATATTATGCTATCTAGTAGCATTTGTATTTATATGATATTAATATGGTTGGACAAAATCAAATACCTTAAAAATTAACATATTCTAATACTACACATTAAACAAAACAATAGTGGCATTTTGTGAATGACCAAAGTTGGCCAAACATTTTTTTGCTCTACACACGACTTTAACACACCTTCTACAACACTGTGGCCAGATATAAAATCATCCCTCAACCACTGCTCCCTCCCCTCCTCCTCCTCACTACCAGAACAGACTGGGAGTTATCCCCAACGACCCCCGGAGCAGAGAAAAGATGCTAGAGCTGAATTTTATTCTCTGTCCAATCCTGTTTACTGTTGGGCTAACCTAGCCTAGCTTGTCGAGTTTATCACGTAACGCTGTGTTAGCAAAACAAACAAACACGGTATAACACGGACTTACCAGAAAGGGATGCAAGTTCGTCATCTTTCTCTTTTTTCCTCTTTCGCTTTCCAGCTCCAGATTCATGGTGTCTCTTGGATGACATTCTCTCATTTCAATTGTCGAAGTTTTTAACTGATGAAAATCGCTCATTAAAGCCGTTTCAGAGCGTAGTAAGAAAAGTGGCTCCCAAGCTTTGTGCCGTCGTGAACGATCCAAGTCTTTGAAGTTGAACGATCCGACTCGACTCTTTGAAGTGACAGAGAGGAGGCGGCTCCTCGTTGGGAGCAACGGAGGAGCCAAAAGATCCGACTCTCCAAATAGAGCCGGAATTCCCATCACTCGCTGTACCACTGAGGTCTGTGTCTTTTTATTACGCAATAAATAACATTTAATTATCCCGATTTCAGTGATGGTATACAAAACTCCTGTAGAACTAATTAATATTTTTTATATTGATTAGTGTAATATTTATTATCTTTTTTTTTCCAATCTTAATTTTAGAGGCCCCCCTCCACTAGTTGAGGCCCTACGCTGGCTGCGTAGTCCGCGTGTACGGAGCGGCGGGCCTGACGATGGTGCAGTAGTTAGTGCTGTTGCCTCAGCGCAAGAAGGTCGCAGATTCAAGACCTTGGTCTGGGAACTTTCTGCGTGGAGTTTAATGTTCTCCCTGTGTCTGTGTGGGTTTTCTCCAGGTTCCTCTAAATTGCTCATAGGTGTGAGTGAATGGTGTGTGTTCCACAACAGGCTGGAGACTATCTGGGGTGGATCCCTGCCTCTCACCTGTAATGTACTGGGATTGGCTCCAGCAGACCATGTGACCCTAATGAGGAATAAATGTGTGTGTGTAGATATCTATGGACTGTGATGTGCTGCTGGTTTTTGCGACTAGAGTGGACTGGAGTGAATTTGCAGCGTCTCTCTTGCATTTGTTTTGTGGGTTTGTGAGTCTTTGCTTCTGCTTCATTTCTGTGATGCAGCATTTTTCTCCTGCAGCGTTTTTTTTGTTGTTTTTGTTGTACTCGAATACTCGACACATATTCAACAGATTCAAAGACAAGACTTATTTAACTTATGTTATGATACATATGTTTTTTCAAACATGTGACATGTTCATGATCATCCAGGGTAGATATCACAAGACAGTAATTATTTAAAAAAAATAATACTATGAGTGGGCAACACAGTGGCACAGGGGTTAGCGCTGTTACCTCACAGCAAAAAGGTCTCAGGTTGAAGACCTCCTTGGTCCTGGGTCTGGGACCTTTCTGCGTGGAGTTTCATGTTCTCCTCGTGTCTGTGTGGGTTTTCACCAGGTTCTCTGGCTTCCTCCCACAATCCAAAAAAATTCTGAGGTTAATTGGAGACTCTAAATTACCCATAGGTGTGAGTGTGTGAGTGAATGGTGTGTGCTCCATGATAGGCTGGTGACCATCTGTGGTATATCCCTGCCTCTCACCTGTAATGTGCTGGGATTGGCTCCAGCAGACCATGCGACCCTAATGAGGAATAAGCAGGTATAGAAGATGACTGACTGACATACTATGAGCTGACTTAATGCATTTTTGTGAATTCAACACAAATTTCACACATTTTGTATCAAACAACTTGTGTGTTTGAAGGAAAATGTAGTGTTTTTGAATCACATCTGCCTGGTCTGCGACCGTGTTTCCCGCTGGTGGCAGGACGAGTGGCTGCTGCTGACAGCTATAGCTGGAGCTGGAGCCGCCGATGCTTCAGCATCCCATGTTAAACTCCATCAGATCACTGGGATGGTAATCCTCCATCCTAAAGTTAGTGCCACACACAACCACATGTTTCGTAGTGGATACAGAAGTCCCCTCTCTTCAGCTGGACCAAACACACCCAGGTGTTTTGGTTTAAAAAGTGACCGTGTTAACTGGTGCCTTCCAGCTGAATGGTTGTTCATAGTGACGGCAGCTGTTGGGAAATCAAACAGAAAAGTCTAGAATAAAACTGAACGAAAGAACAGAATATATGGTTACATATGCATTTTGTAAAAAACATTTTACTTGAAATATGCTCTTTAATTTCAGTGGGATACCATTTTTTCTCTATATTGACTGAAAGGCGCTGAGGCTACAGGTGATTTGGGTGTAACCTGTCTTCTCAACCAGTCACAATGGGAACAGATCAATTAGTCAAGCAATCACTATAATGACGACATTGTTAAGGTTGAAGTCATTTGTTTTTCAGTACGAGTTGGAAAGCAGCCTCAATGCAGGTTCATCTGTCAGGATAATGAGCAGCTTTCAGAGGAACTAACCGTTCTGTAACTGGGACAATATGGTAGTGTTGGTCAGAGGAGACATGAGCAGGTTCAGCGAGATCAGAGAGAATTTAGTTGATGTGTTTGTTGCTAATAAATCAGCCGGTGAGCTGGAAGCTCCCAATAATCCTGGATGATTTACTGATGGTGTGTATAGATGTGCTGATGAGCAGAGGATGCTGTCATACTCCACTGTATGAGACTTAAAATATCTTAAAATACTGGATTGAAAGAGCCAGTTCTAAACAAACAACATGACCAAACTCTTTATGTTGTCCACATACTCAACAAAGCTGACAAAGATTTTTTTTGGCAATTTATTAGCTAAATCAAGATACCACCACTACAGTCTAATACAACAGTCTGCATGAATCCTCCCTTCATGATATCTGTAATGTTTGTTTTATAATTTAATATTTTTTAAGGGGGTCATTGGTTTATTTTATGTTCATTTTAGAAGCCCTAATTCATAAAAACTAAATAATAGAAAAAACCCACAAAGTGCATACTGGAAAAATATCATCAAACTAATGATTTTTTTCATTTTACAGCACTGTGGAGTTGTGAAGCAGTGCTGTGAATCTTTGGGATGCCAGCGATTTGATTCAGAATTTATTTTTGATTCATTAAATAGAAAGAAGATGATTAATATGTGGGCACAATGACTTCTGCTATACAAGAAACTTCTCCCTGTGGAGCTGGAGGAACATGTCAGCAATGCAGACTGACAGGTTTTAATAGTTTCTGGAACAAGTGAGGTCTGCAGCACAAAGAAAGAGCATAAAGGTGCTGGTCATATAATTAGAATATCATGAAAAAGTTGATTCATATTAGCAATTCCATTCAAAAAGGGAAACTTGTATATTATATTCATTCATTACACACAGATAGATATATTTCAAGCAAGACAACCTTGCCATCAACCTGCTTGAAGGAAATACAACCCAGATCGACGTTGATAGCATCTCATGCTTCGTCACCCCCCTACTGCGGCACAAGGACATGCCACACCTTCAAGCCACCCCTGATGCAGACCTGACAAGCCTCAGAGGAATCGAGAGAAGACTACAGAGAGATCCTGAGAAATCCACAGTGTATCGTGCTGAGATCGACAAGTAAGCAGGGTCTGTTATCAAGCTTGACCCATCGGAAGTAAGTTAAGAGTGGTTAAGAGCCCTCTTGTCCTCAGCTGGCTTCGTACTTTGTCAGTGGGCCAGCAACATACCTAAAGTGATCCTCACCTACCTGAGGACCTCAGATCCAGCAGCGCTGGCCTCTGGCTGGCGCATGAAAAGACAGACAGTCCTATATCGACATTAGGTCTCAGCTGGCAGTCCTCCACGGATGTCCTGGGGTGTAAATGTCGCCCCATCCAGTACAATGAGCCCACAAACACATTGTGGGCTCATTGTCTCAACATCTACAAGGTGCTCGCCAGTCAGTAGGACCCCTTGGGCTTCATCCCGCCCTATACCACCAGAGCAAAGATGCTAGTCAGATGCTTTGCTTCAGTCGTCCATACGAACCCAAGGGTGCAGCTTCTGTCATAAGCGAGAGTGAGCTTCACATCTTCAGTGATGCATTGGAGCTGGCCTATGGAGCAGTAGCATACCTCAGGATGGTCGACACCAATGGCGCACCACACCTGGCCTTCGTCATGGCTCGTTCCAGAGTAGCCCCCAGATGTCTACAATCCATGACGAGGCTCGAGCTGTGTGGCACACTCCCCGGAGCTCAGCTCTCTAACCTCCTAAGCGATAAACTTACCTTAGACATCAAGCAAACCGTGATGTAGACAAACTCCACAACCGTGCTGGCGTGGCTGAGATATCGGAATCCTGCTGTTTCAAAGTCTTTGTCAGCACATGAGTCGCTGAAATTCAAGATCTCACTCAGCATCTCCTCACCTGGAGGGAGCTACTGCAGGCCACAACCCAGGAGCTTCATGGGGTGGCTTCTAAGGATGGATATGCTAGTGCAGAGGATTACCAACATACAGACTTGTCTTCTTCGAAAGGTTAAGCCAGGCAAAGCCTACTGTCCCTCAAATGTCTGACCTGTCCATAGCCCATCTACACCTCTTTAAACCTGCCTTCCACTCTGGAAGGCCATTGGAGGTCAAGGTGGGAAGGCGTCTAGAAATTTTTGAATGTCTAATGGTTCACCTCGACCTACTTACCTCTATTGATGCGACTCCTTTCTCATGGCCCTACGAGTGTTTATCACCCTGCTGAGCTCTATTCAGACCAGGGGACCAACTTCAAAGCTGGTACGGGAAGTGTTCACAGCCATGTCTCCTGACCTTCAGTCCCTCCTGGCACCCTACAGAATCCACTTCCACGTTAACCCTCCAGCTGTTCCACACTTCGTAGGCATGTGGGAGCGAGATATTCGCTCAGTGAAGAGTGCCTTGTACACCACTATAGGCACTCAACCCCTTCAGAAGGAGGTCCTCCGCATGGTCCTCATCGAGGTAGAGGCAATTCTGAACTCCAAACCGTTGGGGTACGTTCCCTCTGACGTCACCCTGTCACTCCTAACTGTCTGCTGATGAGGTGGCCCAATGGGTTCCACCCACAAGTCGTCTACTCTAGGGATGAGCTCCTCAGTCAGCGGAGGTGGGAGCATGCTCAGGTGCTGACAGACCACTTCTGGGCTCGCTTCATCAGACTGTACTTACCTGGGCTGTAGCTAAGACAGAAGTGGCAGTCCTCCTCGGCCAACGCCACAGAGGGCTCTGTGGCAATGATCGTGGACCCCCAACTCCCTAGGGCCATGTAGCCTATTGGGCGCATTATCAAGATCCACCCCAGCCCTGACGGTCACATCCAGTCTGCAGATGTGAAGGTCAGAGACTGCACCTACACTTGACCTGTTGCCCGGTTGGTGATTCTTCCAACCCTTTCAGTGGATTAAAAGAGTCGCCCCCCCTTTAGAGTAGCCTTTTCTTTGTTGCAAATGTACAAGTACATTTGGAGGCGGCTGTAGAAAAGGCTATGGACTTTTATTTTGACAAGTATTTTTCTGGTTTATTTAATGTACTTCCTTAGTTAACCTTAAGGACTCTTATTTTGACATTGTTAGTTCCAGGTTATGACATCATGTTAGACTCCAGTTCAGATGCCATGAGTGTACTTCAGCTGAAGTTTGTCATCCAAAGTAAGTATCCAAATATTTTGGTTAAGTTGAGTTAGTATTGATGCATATTTTGGTATACTTGTGAGTAATTCTGTAGTTATTTGGTAGATTGTGTCAAACCTGCCTAGAACACATGCTGACAATGTAGTTGATGTAAGTCAAGTTTATCAACCTCAGTTTATGTGTATGGTTAGTGGGGTGTGAATATAACAGTAACGCCACAGACAGCATTTTATTGATTTGATTAATTTTCCTTGTGTTGTAGGATCAAGCAAACACGTAAACAGATGGATCCAAACCTCTTTGTTTTGTACTTGAAGCTTAATACAAGAAGTCCACTATACTCAGCTCCTCTTCTGTCATTCTTTACCTCCAATCCCAAACCCTCCTTCAACATCTTCTGGACTTAAGTAGTGTTCTGGCCGGCACTCCTCTTGATTGTGCAGTGAAAAACTGAACAGTGCAATCTATTCGCTAAATAGAGTCCAACTACTTGCTATCCCACCTACAAGAGCTGACCTGAGAATAATACTGGTTTCTTTATTTCAGAAAGAGGAAGGCAGGTAGGGGTGGCGTTTTGGGTGGTGAAAAGCTCTGGTTTTACTAGGGAGCAGAGAGGGGTATGCCAATGCTCTGTGGTGGCTTCCCCAAGCAAATGTCCTAGTCAGCCTTCAGCCCCTTTAAACTTCAGAACAGAAAAGTACACTCCGGCCAAAGCCAGGTAATGAAACAGTTAGTCCATCTAAACTTTGAATGTAAATCCACTTATTGGATGTGTCCCCATGCCAGCCTCCCTTTCATCCTCTAAGCCAGGGGTGTCAAACTGCGGTCCTGGAGGGCTGGTGTGGGTGCAGGCTTTTGTTCAAACCAAGCAGTACCACACCTGATTCTACTAATGAAGGTCCTTAGCAAGGGCTGTAGTGGCTGATTAGTAGAAACAGGTGTGTAACTCCTTGGTTGAAACAAAAACCTGCACCCACACCGGCCCTCCAGGACTGGAGTTTGACACATGTGCTCTAGGCTCTCCTTTTTTCTTTTGTCTCCTGGCCTCCTTTATCCTTCTCCTGCTGATTGCTGATATCCCACAGCTGGTCCTGCTCCTCCTGGTTGGTGAGTGGAGTTAATTGTTGGTAGTTGTTCACCTCCAGGTCTCCCAGCAACCAGCAAGGAGGTTTTCTCCCTGCCAGACATGCACTCTTGCTGTCCCCAATCGGGGGCGTTGTCTGGTAATGATGGTGCAGATTGTAACTGACTAAACGTGCAGGAGAATCTTTGATGGCTGCAAAGAAAGCAAAAAGGCAAAAGGTTGTTTCTAGAATCATTTGTCCACCCTTTGCTCTGATTACTGCTTTGCACACTCTTGGCATTCTCTTGATGAACTACCATTTCAGGTAGTCACCTGAAATGGTTTTCACTTCATAGGTGTGTCTCATCAGGGTTAATTAGTGGAATTACTTGCTTTATCAATCAGAGCAAAGGGTGGCTATTTTGAAGCAACTAGAATATTCAGTTATTTCACTATTTTTGTTAATTACATAACTCCACACGTGTTCATTCATAGTTTTGATGCCTTCAGTGAGAATCTACAATGTAAATAGTCATGAAAATAAAGAAAACACATTGAAGGAGAAGGTGTGTCCAATCTTTGGCCTGTACAGTATATCCCAAGTCTGTTCCACTAGATGCTGCTAAATCTGATACACTGCACCTTCAAATGTGATGTCATTACCGACATCCTCCTGAACCAATCACATGCAAGACAGACATATTTGGTGACCAGTCAAACCTCAGTGTGTTTCACGTCAGTTGGTGGTAAGTGAGGAAACTATTTGTCAAAGTCTAATTAATTTTCTTGCCATCCTGCTAATTAGGGCTCACCCGTAAAGTGACCCTGGTGCCAGGGTGTTAATTGTGTGTGTGATGGACATCGCCTCCTCTCTCTCTTCCTATCTCTTTCTCTCTCTCTCTCTCTTTCTCTCTCTCAATCACTCACACCCCTTCTGTCTCTCAGCTGCAGTTCTCTCAGTTGGAAGCTGGGAGGTTTCACTCAGTAAAGCCGGTGGACTGACAGGGTGACCCTGAGACTTCCACAGTTATAGTTATATCTCTGATTATATTGGTTATTAGTCAGCAGTTATTCACTAATACACAGACATGAAATGTAGGATTTAATCTTTTTTTATGATTTATTCAGGAATTTACCATAAGCCTAACATGTCCATCTGTTCTCCTGCAGGTTTGGGGTAGTAACCTGCAACTTCACCACTAAATGATGCCAGAAACTACACACTGTTGCATCAGCCTCGCTTGTGGCGGGTAGTGCCTTAAACTATTTGATCAGATGACATTGGCTATCGAAAAAGAATCAATAATTATATGAAATAATTATTTATTCATTAAAAATAGAGCTTAATTGGGAGTCTGACAGACAAAATCAGATTACAGAGATCAACAATGCAGTGCTATCACCCACTCTGCCCTTTTTATAGAGCCCTTTGCACATGTCATTAGACAGGACCAAAGGAGTGGTGGTGAATGGCATAGAGCAAAAAATAGGGCTTTTTGCTGATGATGTCATAACCTACCTTGAATGCCCGGATCAATCATTACCTGCACTGATGAAACATCTGGAAACATTCGGATGCATATCAGGATATGAAGTAAATGTTCCAGATTGGTAAATACCCAGTACAGAGTATTATAGGGGTGAAGACACATACAAGGAGATTAAAAACCAAATAAACCCAATGTATAAAATTAAAGAGGCAGTATGTATTACTCAAAAGCATTGTCAAGCAAAGTGGGAGAAGGCAAGACGTGACATTCAGTAGAATGAAATATTTTTACATGTGGCTGTGAAAAACATGAAAGGTAATTTCTAAAGCCAATATATATAATAATGTTATATTAACACTGGCTATTTTACTCACGTGGCATGTGATACAACTTCAGAATAATAAATACAAGAAGCCTCCTACACTCATCCATCTCCTTTGAGATTCAGGGTCATTCAGCTTTGTCCAGGGGCCAATCTGGGAGTGGGAGAGGGTGCTGTGATCCTCTACTGCAGGGTCCCATCAATAAACCGTGAGGCTGCTGCAGGGGAGAGAAGCCAGGGAACGTGTGGTGTTTCATTGTTGTTGTAAAATAGTCTTGTATTCATTCACTTGTACCTGCCCCTATTGGCAGTAATCAGCAGCACATATCACACTTTACAGTGTGTACTGTACACACTTTACAGTGTGTACTGTACACACTTTACAGTGTGTACAGTACAGTATACTGTTGCATGATAATAATGAACAAGGAAACCTATTCACATATGTGATAAAATAACTCACAATATGATATTTAACCAACAATATTTATATCACCCTTCTGCGATAATCAATATAACAAAATAAAAAAACATCATCTATATATGTGACTAAATAATCAAAACTAATAAAACTAATTGAAAGGCTCAGCTCATTCACAAAATATTGCATTTTTGGAAATGTTTTATTTTGTACATTAAGGTCACTGTACAAGAGTCAAAAACCCATATTCAGTTTACTAACATGTGTCATGAAGAAACAGGTTAAATCATCAGATTTGAGAAGCTGATATTCAAACTTCCTTGGAATCAACTAATCAATTGAACCCAAACCTCCGTTTGTATTTATTATACATCTATATTGTCTGATTTTTTTTAATCTCGGTGGAAACTGATCATCAATCTATGTGCAGAAAATCATTCTCATCATCCCCTTTCATATTTTATTCATCAGGAGTCTCCACAGCAGCCCAATAAAAGCTCTTCCTGAAGATAAGAAGTCAGGTTATACCTGGATAAGCCCTAGTCAAAGATACACACTCTTTGAATCAGTCTTATCTAGGTATAACCTGACTTCTTATCTTCAGGAGGAGCTTTTATTACGCTCCTGTGGAGACTCCTGCTGAATAAAACGTGTGATAGCTAAGAAGTCTCCCTCAGTTCCCTAATCCATATTACAGCAGCATTCAGGGCCTTCGTGCTGCTGGAACGTAATAGCAGGGTGATGCGGTGTTGCCATTTTTATCGTCTCCACCGTGCATGGCTGTCAGAGTGTGCTGACGTGATGCATGCAGTCGTGCTGTCACTGCAGTGTCAGGAAAGATAAATTTCCTGCTCCTGAGGTGGATCCTGTGATAAGGTCAGCGGGGAGACACTGCTGTGTTCAATGGCTGCTCCATTCCTCTGAGAGGAACAGCAGATCCAACCTGCACTCTGTGGATCTCAACCTAACAAAATAAACACGTGAAGGCAAACTGACTGACAGACAGGCTGATAAACAGACAGTTTAATTGTCTATGAGATAATGTCTGGTCTATTATGGATTTTTAAATGAATCTGAAAGTAACAGAAACACGGATTCTAATATGAATGGTCGATATCTTTATTCTGTTACAGACATTCTGAGGTGGCAGCTCTAGGAGGGGTCTCCTGAATGTATACATCTTTAAGAAATATAAACATAAAAACAGTCTCAGGATAGTTTCATGCTATGTAAGTCAATGCGACGCCATTAGGTTGTATGCACTAGGAATTTTCTACATTTGCATATTTTTGCTATATGGAAACAAATCTATTTTAGCTTATTAGAAAAAAAGATTATAAAAAAATTAAAATGTAATGAAATCCTAATACAATTTTTTATTTGGTGAAAATTCCCCCTGATTCTAATTAAAAACAACCTTTGTTTATGAGACAGTGATGTAAAAACATATATTTTATACCACAGCTTTTTCTAAAAAACTACAATAAAGTAATTGTTGCCATATGGAAACACTATGCAATAGAGGGTTAAATGTTTTTTTAAAGCATTTTTTTCCTTCTATGATGTGAGGGTCTATGTACAGGTGATGTTGTGTTGGTGTTGTACAAACTGTAAAGCTCATTTTGGCGAATCTGTGATTTTGGGCTGAATAAATATAATTTACTTGACTTCACTACACATGTTGCTACTGGGGAAATAATTTGTCATTAGGTCTTAATGTTATCAATGAATTAATATTCTCTGCCATTAACCGACAGTTGGCATTTACTAGACAAAAATATTTTAATATAGCCATTACAGTTTTTATTTACTGAATCACCAAAGGACACTGTAACCCTGAACAATTACTACAGATTGTAGAACACACTTACTTCCCAACAGAGGGACGTGTATGATTTAAACAGCTGTCAAAGTGCTTAGAGGAAAAGGGAAATGTGACGCGAGTATGTCTCAGAATCAGTGAGGATAATCTCATTTGATGAAACCTAAAAATATTATTTTATATTTTATTAATATTTTAACACATCAAGAAATTTTATTTTTTTTTATTTTATAAATAAATAGGTAATATATGTGTTAAAGAAATATTGGAAATAAAGTTTATAAAACATTAGTCTACTAAAAGCCTGATATGTACCTTTCAGAATTAAAATATCTAAAAACTTAATGTTAAATATGTTGAATGAATCATAACTGGAAGAAGTTGACTGTGTGATCCCACACTATTTCATAACATCCTCAGCTTTGTCTTTTTTATTGGTTTGATTGAAACCTGTAGCAGTATAAATGTTTAAATATCAGTAAGCAGCAAAGCAAATCCTAAGAATGATCAGCATTTTGCAAAAAAAAAAAACCCAAAAATGTTGGAGGCTGAGTAGTGACTAATTGAAAACTGTGTGAAGCCATTGTCCTCAGCTCCGGAGTCTTCAGAAAGCAGCAGTGGAGCTGTCAGCACTGATCTCTCCATGACTCAGCAGTTTAATTGATGCTCCGTCACACCCTGAGGAAAAATAAAAAAAAAAGAAGCTACAGAATTTTATAGTGCAAAGAGACACAGTTTGACCTTGATGAACAGACCAAGTGATGGAGATACTCATCTTCTGTCTCACCCTGAATCATCACAACAAAACACATACACATGCAGAATAGGGCTGAGAATGTTTGTTTATAGGAGCTTGGTGGCATTTGATTTAATGATGTTAACATGATGAACAGATGTTTGTATTATGCTGCACTTCTGCAGATTTAGCAGTGTTTCTGTCCTGCTGCAGAGATTTCATGAATTTAAGACAAAGATTTTCATACAATATAAATTATCTATGGGCAAAAAATACTGAAAGAATCACCCACATTCATTTATAGAACTGCATTGAAGAATGTATGTCAAATGTGTCTTAAAACATGAGCCAATTGAAAACTAAAAGTAAATATCTGCCACGTTTATAGTATTTTCAGCAAAGACCCTCTTTGTGTTTCCTCAGTTTTTATGTGGTGGAAGCGTAATAGCATCAGACTTTGGCATTTCCGTCTATTAGGTATTAGGTCATTGATTGTTCAGGTAATCTCACAAGCTGTCACCTCCTCATGAACAGTGTAAATGTGCAAGTTAAAGAAACTTTAAGTAATGCAAAAAGACCCTTCTATGTGTTTACTGTATATTTATTTTCATATGTGCTATTTATTTGATGTATATACAAGCAGTGTAAAAAAACAACCACAAGATGGCAACTCTGCATCACATACTGCTTCCAGTACAAGGAATTTGTTCATTTCAAAACAGATTATGCTTGTTTTACACACAGTTTTATGTAGTTTTTACTTGTTGGAGAGACACATCACAGTGTGACAAAAATACACCGACTCCAAAAACTAGAGGAGCATCGTCCTGGGACTCCTGATTTCGGTGGCACTGCTGTAGTTTAAAAATAATGGACACAAACTATAATTACGGCTGTCAAGCACCTACACTGAGTGAATATAAACGTATCATGGAGAGAAATGCAAGATCTGAAGGTTGTAATTTGAAATTGTAATCGGAGCGAACCTCTTTGGCCAGATTTTAAGATTTTTGGGTATTGTTTATTTATGATCTGCTCTAGCATTTCAACTTTTTCTATAATGGTAATAATAATATATATGTTATATTAATAGTCTAAAATGATATGTATGTGCATATTTCCAATTGAAAAACAAAGTTTATAGTTTTTTTTTTAGTTTTTGACCAAATATTGTCTTTTTCTTTTATTAGCATTAACCATCCATTCATTCATTCACCTTCTATACCCGCTTATTCCTCATTAGAGTCACATGGTCTGCTGGAGCCAATCCCAGCACATTACAGGTGAGAGGCAGGGATACACCCCAGATGGTCACTAGCCACCACCAACCCTGGAAATTAGAGCCAATCACTCCAAAGGATTTGACATAACTGTGCTTGACAAGTAACAGGTGATTTGATTAGTTTATGGTTTCTATGGTGGGTGACACAAATTTAGACTGAACCAGAAATGTGCATGGTAAGTAATCTGGCATGACCAATCTAACTAAAGTATTATAAGGATGATAAATCTGTTAAAAAACAAACATGCACATATAAATAATTATATTTTATCACATAATTCCAAAACAAAATAATTAGAAACAGTCATTATTAATGACAAATATACATGGAAAGGCATATTTGGTATTGTGTTGTCCCAACCGATTTACAAAAATGTGGCCTAATTTATTTGATATCAACCTAGATAATTAATGTAGATGCACATTTTCGGTCTTCCTGAGTCTAAAACCTTGGAAAAACAAGCTGTAGTAACAACGATTAGCAAAACATATAATGGACAAAAAGCTTCAGCACAATGTGTTGGTGACCTTGAGCTATGAAAGTCTGAGGGAAAAAAAACAAAGTGTCTGCGCTGTCCCTGTGTGTTTGACCGAGAATCTGAGTGACCAGAGACGTAATGGAAGCGTTAACAGGAAGTGTCAGTGCCTGGTCTTCACAGCAACACTTAAACTCATTACACGTCTCTGCATCCGCCGCTCTCTTTAAAACGTGAGCTCTGATTTCAGCAGCTTGAAGACTGTTTGAACCTGCTGTAACATGCCGGTTCTCTGTGGCTGATATATGGCCGTGGCGGTCATAATGGCCCGACCCTCCGCAGAGCGCTAACACTCACCCCACCTCCACTGCCGACTCCCATTCATCTGCTGCTCTGTAGTCTAACAGACGGCTGCATGTGTGTTCACTGCCTTGCTGCTGTCATGGCCTGTTTCACATGGCTAATGGACTGAGTGTTGTACCTGAATGTAAACCCAGAGCAGGAGAAAACACACACAGAGAAACTGCTACACGGGAGTACATTCCAATAAAAGAAAAAAAAAATCACTGATCTCTAACACATTAACGCTGGATTCTCTCACCTTGCTTCTTAATCACTGAGTGAAATGAATGAAAAACATCTCCTATATAGTAGTAGTAGTGTAGAATTTGTAGGTTTACAGTCTTAGTGACATCAGGTAAATTGGGCCACTTTTTGGTAAACAAACTCATATTGCTGCTATTAAAACAAGAACAGATCAGATCAAATATAATTATTTCAGCTCTATAAATTTTGAAACATCCACTGTGCCAATTTTTTTTGCATGAGTGGTTTCAGTTAAAATGGGACAGTTAACAAAGAAATTCAAATTCATTAATCATCATCACTTTTATAATTAAAACACAATTGCTTAGAACTTTTAAAATCCATTAAACAAACTAATATTGTTGCTATTAAAACAAGAACAGATCAGTTATGTGTCGTACGCACACATGCTAACACAAGCTAAGCTAGCACTACACAAAAGCTAGCACCCAGGAACCTGAGTTACACAAACACAGTAAAAGTAGTGACTAGTTTGAGTTTAACGAATTTCATATGACAATCCACATACTCTCCATGTTTTAGTTGAGCCAAGTGTCATACATGTGTGTGTGTGAGGGTTAGGCCTATTTTAGCTGAAACCATGTGGCCCGTTTTATCTTAGGGGGTTAAGGTAAATTGGACCACCAAGATTAACATCACTTTTTCAAAAATATCTTAATATATCAAACAACATTATTTCTGATGGATACTATCAAGACAGATATGTATAGTTTTTTATTTGCATGTTTCTATTTTAATAGATTTATCATCCTTATAATAATTTAGTTAGATTTGTCATACCAGGCTACTTACCATGTACATGTCTGGTTCAGTCTAGATTTGAAGTATTGTCTCACCCATCATAGAAACCATAAACTAACTTTAACGGCCCATTTTATCTGATTGCCTATTTTACTTGATATCACTCTATATTCAATGAGTCATTTTAAGAAAAAATTTACAGCATCTTAAATATGAATAGGCTGTGCTTTCTATCATCCACAGTAACAGTAAACTCAATATCTTTTGTTTTCGACATAGTCAACATTTTTGACCTTTTTCTGGCATTTTCTGAACCAAACAAGCAATCAATTAATTAAGAAAATAAATAAAGAAAAATGATTCCTCATGAAAATGATCAAGGGTGGTTCTCTCCTTCACCCCAGACCTCAGACCATATAACACTGTATTCTCATCTGTCACACACGCATGCACGCATGCACACACACACACACACTTCTTCACTAATGCTCTGCTATTTCCCTGTAGGCAGACAGAGAAGAAGCCAAAGGCTCCGAGGACTCTGATAACTGCTGATGGACGAGTGATGAATGTCAACGAGCCAAAGTACGAACTGAAACACATGCAGCACAAATCAACAGTTTATGCCATTAAAGGGTCAAATACGCCGTTTGCTCCCAGTGCTGATTTAAATTCATTTTACATTTCTTGAACCTTTTGCTGACATCTTAACCCTTTAAGGTTCTGTGTAACCATTTGGTAGACCACACTTTGAGTCACTATATCTCATTGAATAATGCATTGAGCTTAACTCAACCTGAATGATCCATCGCTACCACTTGATTTAGTTGCGCTATGCTAAAAAAATTCTCTAGATGGCTCTGTGTCTTTGAGCAGTATGTTTATTAATTTTATTTATTTATTTTTTTTATTTTGGAAAAACAGTTGATTGTTGTTATTGTTATCCTAAGTGAGTAAAAAACGCTAAGAAAGATTTGGTCCATTACTTTTTTCTTGGTGCGGACCTCAAAGTGCTACCATGTGACTGGAGTTTTGTGCTACTCTCAGCACTGAAAAGTAAAATTTGATCAAGATGTTCCACAAACTTGGCTGTTAACAGTATTCATGAGGAACTATTTTTATGTTGGTGGTGACTCAGCAGGTAAAGCAGGACGTCCACTACCTGCAGGGTCCACAGTCCCATTATAAGTCATAGTCATAAAGGTTTTTGCATTCATTTTACAGCTTTTATTGCTTTATACCTATATTCTGTTAGCTGAAAAGATTTCACTTAACATCCTCCCTGCTGAGGGGCAGGTATGGAGGAGCTGCAACAATTAAGCAATTAATAATAAGGTCATGAATAGTAGTGGATCAGTGATTGATTATTTCAGCAGATTACAGACACTACAGAGGTTCAGTTACCAGCTGTGATTAAAATGAGTAAAATCAACCAAACCAGCAGCAGCACACACACAGCTCAGAGAAACAGAATTGGTTGAAATTGTGTTCTCTACCCCCCAGACGGACCAGAAGAACATCCAACTGTTCAATCCGATTTTTTTTTCTAAAAATCCAATAACGGAAACGGGTTGTGGTTCTGCTTTCACAATTCACTCTCACGGTTCTTCATAACTGTGCTGCGTTTTTCTCAGCTCAAGCAGCACCAACAAGGGTCGCTGGTCTCCCTCTATTAGCCAGAGGTTTATATCCAGAACGAGGCCACATGGTCGAAGCTCCAACACATGGCTGATTTCATTTGTAATCTGAGCTGAGGACAAACTCGGGTCAGCTCTGCTTCCTTAGTTTATATGATGTACAGCAGCACAGAAGCTTCATTGCACCACTGACTGCAGCCAAAACATCAGCAGCTTGTTGTCATGTTCTGTGGATTGATGCTTCGCACACAGAATATTTATTATACAGGATTTTTTTTCTCTTTATTGAATTTACGTTTGGGATTTATTTTTAAATTTTATTTATTAACTCATTTATTTTTATTTTCTCCCCTCTACTTTTTAATATATTATATATATATATATATATATATATATATATATATATATATATATATATATATATTGTTATTATAGTTGTATATATTATGTTTTATTATTGTTTGTATTTACTTTGTTCTTTTCCTCATTTTTTTCTCAATTATTCCTTCATTCAAAAACATGTTTTTCTTATTTTTTACATGTTTACATATACCCCAAACCACAAATCATAGTTACAATACATGTAAATGTAACAATAAATTATATTATAATATTTTTCTCTATTATTTCTGCCTTCTGTTCTTTATTAGATGGTGTTTTTTTAAATATTATTATGAGTTTTGTTTCTGTTTGTTTTTCTAAAAATATGTGTTGTTTTGTCTTGTTTGTGTAATATTTTCTCACTTTATATCTATAACTCTGATTTACATCATTAATAAACAAAAAAGGCAAGGCTTGAATATAATCATAAATAATTATATCTTGGATATTTACATGTTGTTTATGTTTCGTTAGTTTACTACATGTGTAAGAAAAGTACCAACACTAGAAAATATAATTAAAAACTCAAATCAGTAAACTTTTCTGATGAAAACATAAATGTACTGTGAATTATATTTAAATAAATAGCAGTTGGTTCAGTTTTCTGCTTCTGTGTTTTCAGGCTCAACTTCTGTCTGACTGAAGATAATCAGAACAGGATTGTCTTAGACCTGTCTGTTTACAGGTAGGAAACATTCACTCACACACACACACACACACACACACACACACACACACACACACACACACACACACACACACACACACACACACACGCACACTGCAAACAATGTAGGTTTGTAAGGTGTTCCTGCCCCTTTTCTCACCTGTCACGACTGAAAACATGATTCACCAGCTGTGAAATAGGTATTTAGATCCTTTACTTTATTAACATACTAATACAGGAAAAAAAAGGAAAAGTCCTGCATTAAAATCCTACTACAGTAAAAGTACATATGTATAATGAACACAATGTACTTAAAGTAATGAGTTAAAAGTACAAAAAATACTGTATTATTATTAATATATCAGATTTTAATATGCAGCATCAGTGTTTAGAAGCAAGGTACTGTTGTAGCTGCTGGAGGTGGAGCTATTCAACTAGTTTATATACAGTTAACTAGTTGAACTACTTTATATACAGCTAGTTTAACTACTTTCCCAACCTAGGGGTTGGGCCCCTCCAAAGGGTCAAATATGGGGGGTCTGACATGATTAATGGGAAAGAACAACAAACAGTACTGATTCATTAAATCTGTTTTTTTCCTCTAATCTTGATTATTGAAATATTAGATCATTTGAACATTTATCGAAACAAAACAATCCAAGAAGTTTAAAGGTTAAATCTGTATTTTTTTAACAATCATAGACATGTGAAATGCGGGTTGACTACACTCTGCTGTTTGTAAGATGTTGAAGACTCAAAGGTTGAGACCACTGGTTTCATCTTTTATTAGATTTTAATGCTTCTTTTATTTTCAGTAAGTCAAATCTGAATCAGAAAGAACTAAGATAAATGTAGAGGAGGCAAAAGAATTATATTTACTCTGTGAAGTAGTGGAGTGAAAAGTACAAGTACTTAGTTGTTTTCCACTACTGCCCACCTGTAGTACCTGTTACTTGTAGTACCTATTAACTGTAGTACCCGTTACCTGTAGTACCTGTCACCTGTAGTACCTGTTACCTGTAGTACCTGTTACTTGTACTACATGTTACCTGTATTACATGTTACCTGTAGTAGATGTTACCTATATTACCTGCTACCTGCAGTACCCATTACCTGTATTACCTGTTACCTGTAGTAGATGTTACCTGTAGTACCTGTTACCTGTAGTACATGTTACCTGTAGTACCTGTTACCTGAAGTACATGTTACCTGTAGTAGATGTCACCTGTAGTACCTGTTACCTGAAGTAGATGTTACTTGTAGTACATTACCTGTAGTAAATGTTACCTGTAGTAGATGTTACCTGTAGTAGATGTTACCTGTAGTAGATGTTACCTGTATTACCTGCTACCTGCAGTACCCATTACCTGTAGTACATGTTACCTGTAGTAGATGTTACCTGTAGTATATGTTACCTGTAGTACCTGTTACCTGTAGTAAATGTTACCTGTAGTACCTGTTACCTGAAGTACATGTTACCTGTAGTAGATGTCACCTGTAGTACCTGTTACCTGAAGTAGATGTTACTTGTAGTACGTTACCTGTAGTAAATGTTACCTGTAGTACATGTTACCTGTAGTACCTGTTACCTGTAGTACATGTTACCTGTAGTACCTGTTACCTGTAGTAAATGTTACCTGTAGTACCTGTTACCTGAAGTACATGTTACCTGTAGTAGATGTCACCTGTAGTACCTGTTACCTGAAGCAGATGTTACTTGTAGTACGTTACCTGTAGTAAATGTTACCTGTAGTACCTGTTACCTGTAGTAGATGTTACCTGTAGTAGATGTTACCTATATTACCTGCTACCTGCAGTACCCATTACCTGTAGTACCTGTTACCTGTAGTACATGTTATCTGTAGTACCTGTTACCTGTAGTAGATGTTATCTGTAGTAAATGTTACCTGTAGTACCTGTTACCTGAAGTACCTGTTACCTGTAGTAGATGTTACCTGTAGTACATGTTACCTGTAGTAAGTGCTACCTGTAGTACCTGTGTCTGTATGATCTCCCCTGATCCTGATCCTGTGTAACCTCACAGACACATGGACACGTCTCTGATAGAAACGGATGTTCAGCCGTCGTACGTCAGAGTGAGCGTCAAAGGAAAGGTACTGTGCTGCTTTCAATCTAGATCAGATCACATTCAATTTCTATAACTCTTTCCATTCACCATTTAAAGGGGAGATTCTTTGAAACATTGGTCTTAAATCTTCATCACTTTCTTGAGTTTATAGTTCATCTTGTTGCTCAGGAACTTTTTTGATCATTCAGTAGAAACATGTAGAAGGAATGTGTTTATTGTGTTTGAAAGTATAATGAACACAGGCAAAGAGAGAAAACAAATTACAAGAAGTAAGGTTGTGTATTAACAATAACTAGAGACACAGGCCAGTTATCTCTGCCACCAGTCAGGAAGCCAACAACAGCAAAGCTCAACTTTACTTTTAAGCTGTGTTAAAACATAGAAAAGCTTATGCAAACCTAAGAAATGTACAGCACTGTACTGCTATGCAATGTATGTGCATAGCATTCTGTGTGGAGTTTGCATGTTCTCCCTGTGTCTGCGTGGGTTTTCACCGGGTACTCCGGCTTCCTCCCACAGTCCAAAAACATGCTGAGGTTAACTGGAGACTCGAAATTGCCCATAGGTGTGAGTGTGTGAGTGAATGGTGTGTGTGCCCCACGATTGGCTGGTGACCATCTGGGGTGTATCCCTGCCTCTCACCGTAATGCGCTGGGATAGGCTCCAGCAGACCCCTGCGACCCTAATTAGGAATAAGCAGGTATAGAAAATGACTGACTGACTGACTGCGATAGAGGCTTAAATATTTTCTCAGTGGGCAGAGTTTTTCTGTTAACCTGATGCTAAAAGAGAAGCAGTATGTTTGGATAAAAATTGACTTCTCTTACTCTGAAGTTTCTACTGCATAAACCTCATAACATGTTGATCCGTCACCAGTTGGGAGTGATTGATGTGCTCACCGTCCTCTGTGATACATGAACATGCTGTTTGTTGCTGAGTTGAATGCAGAGAGGACTGTGATGGATGAAGCATCATATTTGAGGAAATGAAAGACTGTTGGAAAACTGCTGACTCATCAAACTCCAACCTAACTCTGATGACGTCCTAACAACGTTTATAGAGGGAGTTTATCACACCTGCTGCTGTGGAGTCATGTGACTGACTTTCCCTCTGCTCCCAAAAACTGATCGGCCAAGCGCAGCTGTTTATTATAAGATACAGCGTTAATCAGCTGAGCTACCTGAAGATTCAGTGTCAGCAGTATTTATTCTGTGTCAGGTGTTCATTTTATCAGTGTGGTTTATAGTAAAGGGAGGCTTTACTAGCGAGCATCATCGTAACCACAGCATTACTCCAGGTGTCCAGCCTGTCATTTATTCCCTCAGCCACAGCAAGAAAAATCTGAGGATTTTAATCTCCCACAAACAGGCCGCTGCAACCTTTAAGCCTGATTAAACAGCTGTTTGCCCCCATAAATCCACCACCTGTCATTTTTTTTTCTTTGTTTCTGTTCCCATAAGGAGCCCCTCTGGTGACATGGATTAAAAAATAATGTGTAGCCACGAGATAGTTATTGTTTTCATTTCCATGGAGATAGTGTTGATTGTTGCTCGTTATTGGGTATTGATATTCGCTCCATATATCAGCAGCATGTTGTGTGAAAAAAACTTGGGCGTGAGGAAAGTGGCCTGTAATCGTATAGTAAATCACAGCATGATGAATGTGCTATAACCTGAACTCTAGTTTAACTGAAACTGTCATGATTGAAGCTCAGTCAAAAGGTCAATAACCAATAAGGAGCCAACTTCACAGCTGAGAACTGATCGTGTTGCAGTGACTTCAATCCAAATTCATTCTTGTACCGTTACACCAACTCAATGTTTACATGTGTAGGAGCCAGGTAAAATGTGTTGTTTATGATGATGATGATGTCACTAACAGGGATGGTCATGTGACCTGTCACATATGGGTGCTTCAGCTACGGTGGAGTAATCATTAAATATCCTTATATATTTTTGTGAATTAAGAGAGGCTCAGAGGCAGAGTCTCACTTTGCTGATGCTTTACTACCATTTGTATTTTCAATGGTTCACTATTTTCCATGTAGTATATCAGTTGTTGTCATCAATTGCAGACATGATTACTGTTTACCTGCAGTAAACATGAAAAACATATATACATTGGATCTTCCTAATTACTACAGAAGCCAGTGGGTCAGCCCTGGTCAGTCCCTTATTAGCCTCTCAGGAATTTATCATGTTTTTTGATAGTCACCTGCATCATGTTTACTGAGTTACAGCAACAATCAACACTGTCTTCAGGGCAAAAGAAAACGATGCCTATCTTGTGGCCACGAGATAATTAATGCGTGGCCATAAGATAGTATCGTATTATATATTTTTTATCCAATGTCACTAGAGGGGCTCCATACATTTTCACCCTCCAGAATATAGATTACAGACACTGTGCAGCTCCTGAGTTCTCCAGAGCTGCACAGTGTCTGACGACTCCCCTTCACACTGTTACTGTATTTATGGAGTTGTTTTATGCCAGGGGTCAGCCCAATGGGACAGGTGGGGTGATTTACACAGTGATACATCAACTCTACTCAACTTTAAGTAAGCACAGGAATTTCCAGGAGCTGTCATCTGTAAGCTGTGTAGATCATTTCTTTCTTTTCTCCGTTCCTGTTTCCATCAGCGCACAGATGCAATTGAAGCACTGCATCAGCAGTGGTAGAGGAGTACTTGGATACTTAAAATTATAAATAAAATAATTATTTTTTGATAGTTGATTAACTATCTACTCATTCTACTCATTTTACCATCCCTACTAGATTATTGTAATATATTATACTGCCTCTTTTAATCACTAATCACTTTATTGTTTTAGTTTATCAACGTGGAATCAGTTTGAGATACTTTGGTTAAAGACAGACCACAGGACCAGCCATTAATAGCCATTAATAGCTATTAATATGATGATCCTAGTTTCTATTAAGTTAATTGTTAATCAGACTTCCAAATTAATAGTTTATTACAATTCATATTAAAGGATTTTAACTTTATGTAAAAGAGTAGAAAGTACAATATTTCCCTCTGAATTGTAGTGTACTGAAATATAAAGTAACATTCATTTTGAAACACTTAAGTAAACAACCTCAAAACTATACTTTAGCACATGTCTTGAGTTACTTTGCACCCCTCTGCTTTTGAAGTTGATGGAAAAAATCCAAAATATTAATATATCTCAAAAAAGTGGATTTTTTTTTTCTTTTTTGAAAAGGAGAGAAACAGCTGTTTGTCATCATCTCCAGACTTAATGAAACATGATCAACAGTCACTCATATGGAACTATTAAAACTAGTAAAACTGAACCAATTGAATCAAATTCCTGAAGATCTCTACATATTTCTCTTGTAGTTGACTGGTTCTTTTTTTGTTGTTTTTTACAGCCATGTGTAACGTAGTTGCTGCCGTCTGATTTTTTCTTTTCTTCACTTCAAAAGACTTCAAAAGTTTGCTTCGCATTTGCTTGACAATGATCATTCATGCTGATTTTCCTCCACATGGGTCCTTCATGTTATTTCATTCTGATGATTGATGGCCCTGTTCCAAGCCAGAGCTATTCTGGTCCCCTCTCCCATGTCTTTTCTGGAAAGCGGACCTATAAAAAGGCCTCACTAATGATTAAAGTCATTTGACTCAATGAGACAGTGTTGGTGCCAGATCAGAGCATTAATCTTGCTAATTAAAAAGTTATGAATAATTTACTCTGCAGATATTTCAGCTGGTTCTGCCTGCTGAAGTGAAGCCGGACAGCTCGACAGCACAGAGGTCTCAAACCACCGGACACCTGGTCCTCACCATGCCCAGAGTACGTACACCCACACAGCCGCTACACTGCATGTGCACCTGCACACCTGAGCCAGGTGCTGAAAATGTGAATCAGCACTTTTCTTAGGATGTGAATACATTTCCAGTTTTCCAACTATGTTGTCATTTCCATGCCTGTTTCTATTCATTATTGTTTTTTAATTATTGGGAGAGTGAGATGACGTCATAGAGGAGTGTTCACACCGGACTCAATTGACTCAATTTTTTCGCACGATGGACGCGATTTTGTCGCGCAACAAATATCATTTTGTCACGGGATAAATTAAAATTTGTTGCACTGTTTTGCGAAAATTCGCCAGATTGCGTCATCGTGTCCCCGTTTCGTTTTCTCATCATCCATGTGTGTGATCAACAATGTCACTGCGTTGTACAACTCTGAAAGTCCGAAGCTCCACCGTCATTTCTGGGTACATAATACCCTCTGGAGGTGCACAGAGCTCGGCTGGTTTCTACCGAAACTCCGGTAGGAACTCCGCCTGGACGACGCGGCTCCGTTGTCCGTTGAAGTCTGTTGAAAAGTAAAAGACTGGCGATAAGTGAATTTCTCGTTGTCATGGAGACGTTGAGTGAATCTCAACGCTGATTGGTTGTCGCGCTACGTCATCCTGCGAATTCACCAGAAAAGTTCAATATTTTCAACTTGACACGAGAGGCGTATTTCGCGTCGCGAAGCACGATTTTTCGCCACTTCGCGTCCATCGTGTCATGCCGCGAAAAATCGCGTCTTCCCATTGACTTAACATGTAATCTTGTCGCGCTGTCACGCGAACTTTTGTCCCCCTAAAGGGGTGTTCACACCGGACAAAAATTCGCGGACAAAAATTCGGTGTGAACACCCCTTAAGAGAGCATGAATGTATCCATGACAACAGTTAATGCTCAGCTGATCATGGATAATTTATCAGTAAACCTGTCGGCTCTGGGTAAAACATTGGCTACAATTTTGTTAGCGCGTAGAGCTACAAAACCATGCTAAAGATGTTTTTACATGTCTTTACATCTATAGTTTCATTAAAAATAAAACCTCATTAGGTTGGTAAATGTTTTCTTGGAAAACATATTTCCAAAAGTTGTACAGGTCTGAAATTTGAATATGTTGTTTGGTTCCTATTGGGTCTGTACTTTTTGAGAGGTGGGGTTCTTTGTCTCCTAGCGGCCATCGTTTCCATAGAAACAGACAGAAATGGTCAAAACCTGGCCCATGTACTCGTGGTGAGGCCCCTATCAATGACCCCAAGACCCAACTCTGCAAGAGCTTTGGAAGGCCAAGTAGTTTCGAGCTCAACGCGTGTCTGAGTTGTTAGACAAAGAAGACCAAAAGGTCGCATTCACTCTGATGACTGGTGATCTATGACACTTCTAAGGTGCTACAGCTCTGAAATTTGGAACAGTGGATGATTCTACCCACCATAAACATATAGAAATTTCAGCTCCTAGCTCAAAGCATTTGGAAGCTAGCAAAGTAAAGGGTTGCAAATTTAGCCTTCAGAGGCATGCAACATTCCTGGACAGTAACCTGTGGCCCTTCCTAGAGCTCTGAAACTTTGCACAAACACTGCCCCTCAACCAATATATTTAAAGCTCAGCTTTCTAGCTTAAAGTCTTGTTCACTTTTTATAGGAAATTAGACCCAAAGACCTGAAGTTTAAACTGGTAAACTGACTGAAACTGACCCTTCTGAAGATTGCACAAGTCATCCCATGATGCACATACTAAAACTTCACCCTGCTAGATCAAGCCATGTGGGAGTTATTAATTTTCTCTCCATTTCTCAAATTCAGATTTTAATAAATTACATTTTCGGCCACCAAAAGGTTGACTTTTGACACCATGGACAAGAAACTTGGCACAGAAGATGTCTAGGCCTCCAATAAACATATTCCAAATTTAACCTCCTAGCACAAAGCATTTATATTATATAGTATATATTATTATATAATAATATATTTTAATGGTAAAACTCAAACTTAATAATTTAACAAAAAAATGGTTATCATTCTGACTTCACATTTAAAACGGTATGTATGCCAGTAGGCTTATCCTACAGTGTTGTGCCACAGTGATACCAAATAAAATCAGAGCATGATAAAAATGTGAGGAAAATGTGAGAGGAAAAGGGTCAATTGTCTGTTTCAGTCTAATTAATTGTAATAAACTATTCATTTGGACATCTGATTAACAATTAAATTAATAGAAATCAGGATCATCGTATTAATAGCTGTTAATGGTTGAAGGATACAGAGTACTAAAGTAAAGGTTGGCATAATTCATTATTGTACAAAATTAAAGAGGCAGCATGTATTTTTCAAAAGCATGTATTCATAAAAACACAAAAGTAAAAACACACAATAAACAATCTAAACTAAATGGGTCTATGTATATATGAATGTGTGTGGATGGTTGCTGTGTGTGTGTGTGCATGCGCGAGTCTGTGGGGGAACTACAAAGATGGCTGCTGTGGTGGCTGTTCTATATAGTTCAGACCATGTGGGGCTCTTTGTCTTTTGAGAACAAAGGGAAAATGGCCGACCATGCTAATGTATGTGTGTGTGAGTTTGAGTATGTGTGTGTAGGCTTAATGTCGCTTTGTGTGTGTTTCAAGGTATCATGTTACTACATGGTTACTATCATGCAGGTTGGGACACTAACATCCAACTAAACCATCTTAAAAAAATAAAACACAGTGAACAGAAAGTTCAACAGTCTTGTTTAACCATGTTTGTTAATGTTCTGTTCTGTCCAAGTCCTGTTACCAGCGCAAAGGAAGAAGAAGAGTTGGTCTCTGATTCTGCTTCCTTGAGTAGCAGAATCAGAGACCAACTCTGATTCTGCTACTCAAGGAAGCAGAATCTGCTACTCAAGGAAGAAGAAGAGTTGATCTCTGATTCTGCTTCCTTGGGTAGCTGAAGATGTTGCAGCTGTGGTGTTTGTTGAGGAGTAGATCCGTTGTAGGTCATGTTGCTCTTTGTTAATCCTTGTTGCTGGTTGTATAATCAGGCCTGAGTGGCTTCAGGTGCTCACTGGATGTTGTTGAGTCCTTGGTCACTTGCAGGTCCGTGAGACAGTGAAAGCAGCTGGATAATCCCTTTGAGAGCAGAGAAGCTGCTGAAGGCTTCTGTCCCGCAGCTTCTCCTTCTACAGAGCGGTGCTCTGCTGATGAGGAGGACCAGAAAAGAGTGAGGAAAAGAGTGTTGGAGAAGAGATTTGAAGAGAGAGAATGAGTGGGACAAAAAGGCGTTCCACCTCTGGTGACATCCCCTGAAGGTGTGAATCAAGGTTTCCTGTTGGGGGAAGGGTCACAAGTTACAGACTCAGCCAGGCAGCTGGCTGAAAATGATCCAGCCAACTCTGATAGTATCGTAAGATTAACAATCCTTAGCATGGTTTTGAAGCTCTAAACGCTGACAAAATTGTAGCTAATGTTTTCCCCAGAGCCGACACATTCACCAGTAAATGATCCATGATCAGCTGTTGAGTGTCAGCTCAGCGTTGATTGTTGCCATGGATACATTCGTGCTCTCTTATGACGTCATATTACAACTAACTCTCCCAATAATCACATAATGACCAACTTTTTTTTTTTTGCCATATAGTTTTGATGTTGTCTTATGTATACATCATATTGCACTTTGAATTTGTTTTAAATAGTTTTAAAATGGCTGAATAATTATAATACTGATGTATTTATTATTTCTTATTTAAACCAAATTAGTGACATTACAATGACAATAAATTCCTTTATTTTTACTGTAACAATAATGAGAAACACAAACATATATTGTTAGTGACATGACAACTTCAAATAAAACCCAGGAAAATTGTCAAATATGGGACCTTCAAAGGGATAGTTCACCTAAAAGTCATTATTATATATTTGCCCTCTTACCTGTAGAAATATTTATTTAAATTAGATTGTTTTGGTGTTGCTGAGGTTTAAAGACATTCCAGATAATCCAGAGACCTTGTGCTGCACAGTTTCATGTAGGAACTATTTTCTTTGGACCAAAATACACCCACCAATCATCCCGCCGCACAAAAGTAATCGTACATCACAGACAAGAGGTGTTAGCAGTTTTGTGTGATTGTGTTTTCGATTAGTTTGACATTTAATGAAGGAACTGTTCTTTAATTAAGTTTCATTATCTGTCTTAATGTATTTTATCTTAAATTTATTTTATATTATCTTCACTCTTCAATACCTGTGTTTCTTCTGCACTTTTTTGATTTATAGTTTTATGGGAAGCACTTTGAAATATCCTAGTTGAAATGTTCTGTACCAGTAATCTCGCCTTGCCTCGTCTCTATAAAGAGAGACAGGTGCTTACTGTCGAGCTGCTGCTATTAATCCTCTGCACGGCCTCTAAAATATCCTGCAGGGCACCAGTAAAGTCTCTGAAATAAACATGCAGCTGTTTGCTGGCAGTAAACATGTTTTTATTCTCTGATGTTTCCTTTTAGGCTGAAGGTGAAATCAAAGTGACAGCAACTGTCCCACGTCCACCAACAACATGTCAAAACCAACGCAGCAGCCTGCTGGAGGACAATAAAAGGTAAAGATATTCTCTTTGTCCACTGCAGCTGTGAACCTCCTCACACATGTCCTTATACTGTGCTGACAGGGAAGAAAACAAACATCAAAAATCACAAACACAAAATCTTGTCCCAAAACACCAATCAGCTGCATCTTATTTTGTCCTTATTGTTGTATTATTCACATTTTTTTCCAATTTATTTTTCCTTAACCAGGACCCTATTTTCCCATCATTTGTGGTCTAAGTGAGTAAATAGGATGACGATATTTGGAATTGATCAATACAGTTTAGCCAGTAGCTGGAATCAGGATTTCAAAGTGATCCTCGGGGGCAGTGGTGCTGGTTAAAGTCAGGCCCTCTGGGAAGTTGAAGCGTCGTGCTTGAAGCCAACTTCATTAGTAGCCAAACCGTGAAATTACTATGGCGTCTGTCATTAGGCCCAAAAAAGTACTTTTTCCCACAAACTATCATGAAAAGAGGAAAATCTGAATGTCACCAACCTTTATCCATACGGTCTGAGAACATTTGAAAGGTCTAGAGGAGCTGATTGCATTATTATTATTAACCTATTCCAGTTCATTGTTGGTTATCGCTGAGCAATACATTGAGTTTTTATTTTGTATTAATATTTTTTTCATGTGCAGTATAGGATTACATCATATAATTTATATCCTTATATCGCTTCCTTCAAATTTCTTTTTTTTTTCATTGTTGACACAAATGCACCACCTCTGCATCTCTGTACTCACGAGCACTAAGTTAAACTACAAATCTTGTTTACTATCTACTATTTCAGCGGAGAAAAGGTGAGACTTAAGACTTAAGTTATGAGCTTGAGATAACTCAACATAGATTTTTCAAGTTAAACAGACGTTCACAATATATTGATGCTAGTTAATTTTATGTAATATTTCGGTAGCTTAAATTAATTTCCCCCAATGCCTATAGCATTAAGGTAATGTTAATATATACACACTATTATGTGACAGTGTTTTTAAACAAATTTCTTGTAAAAGTAAAATGTCAGATGTGGAGCTGAAAAATTTGTTCTGTAGAGAGTGCTGGGAAAAAGAAAAGAAAGTTTGGTTTGGTTTGTTCCTACTGGTCCACTGTAGAAACAAACTTTGTGGAGGAGAATGCTGATAAAAACAGTTAAATCTAAGGTAATACACAATAATTCTTATTTTGTTTGATTATATACTAACTAAATCATACTTTATGCTAAATTATGCTTGATGCCACTAAATCTGCCACACTGCACCTTTAAAAAATGGATTCTGTTGGCATTTCATCAGATTTAGTTTGGTTCATTTGTCTGTTTAGTGTGTGAATGAGGCTTTTACAGTGAGCAGCAGCTGAGCTGCAGCAGCTGGAGGCTCAGTCACTTCATCACAGCCAAGTGTTGGTCTCACTTTGTGTTTGTTTGGCCTTGAGTTGGATATTACACATGTACATATTGAAAAGCAGCTTATCAGCTCCCTTTCCACCTAATTAAACATATCTGTTGTATATTAAACAATGTGCATAATTCATTTTATCAGCCACGTTAATGACAGAGCTTTGACTGCTATAAAGGCTGCATATCAGCCACAGACAGATAACCTTCACCTGAGCTGCAGCATCACACAGGGGGAGAGAGACAGGAAGAGAGAGGGAGATAGGGGAGAGAGACAGGTCCAAAGAGGGAGAGAACAATAGAGAGACAGGGAGAGAAGAGGGAGAGAGACAGCGTGTGAGAGAGAAACGGACAGAGAGAGAGAGATAGAGAGGGGGGAGAAAGATAAAGAGACAGGAAAAGAGGGACAGGGACAGAGAGGAAGAGACAGAGAGGGAGAGAGCGAGACAAGCAGAGAGAGAGAGAGACAGGGAGAGAGAGACAGATAGAGTGGGGGAGAGAGATCGAGTGACAGGGAGAGAAAAGAGAGACAGTGAGAGAGTGAGAAACAGGTAGGGAAAGACAGAGACAGAAAGAGAGGGAGAGAGAGGAACAGACAGAGAGAGAGACAGGGAGAGAGAGACAGAGAGGGTGGAGAAAGATAAGAGCGATAGGGGGAGAAGGACAGGCGTACAGAGAGTGAGACAGGTAGAAAGGGGGAACAAGAGATAGAGAGACAGGGAGAATAAGGAAGAGAAAGACAGGGACAGAGACAGGGGGAGAGAGAGAGAGAGAGAGAGAGAGAGGGAGAGAGAGAGAGAGAGAGAGAGAGAGGGGGAGAGAGGGAGAGATAGAGACCTCAACAGCAGACCCTTAGGACAGACTCCAACCAAATTATAAACATACAAAAACAGAAATACATCACCTACTGGAAAGACACCACCAAGAACCAGAGTAAAATGGTGCGTTATTCAGCCTTAAACAGAGCAGAATATCAGAGCATCGTAGCTGACCTCAGACTCAGAAAGACTCTGAGCAGATCCAGACTGAGTGGTCACAGTCTGGCTGTAGAAACCGGCCGACACGGACAGACCCCAGGGACTTATTGGACTCCCAGGGAGGACAGACTCTGCTCGCTCTGCTCACAGGGACAAGAAGAGACAGAGCAACACTTTCTGCTCCACTGTGACACATATGAACATGTAAGACAAATATTCTTCCCTAGATTTAAAAACCACTGTGAAGAATTTGATACACTCCTGGATAGAGACAAATTCGAACATGTGTTAGGTGAGAAACCAAAGTGCTGCACACTAGCAGCTAAGTACGGTATGTGTCATCCTGCCAAAGACTGAGGAATGACCTCAAAGACTCCACATAGGAAGGAACCACCCTCCACAACTCCTCTCCTGTAAATATGTTTCTCTTGATGTTTGTTTTTGTGCAACAATTGTTGTTTATATTTTATTGTTATTGTTTGTGTTCTGATGTCATCTGTATTGATATTATTTCTATTTTAATTTATCTTATAAGAGTTATATAGAGATATATTGATGATATTTTTACTGGTACATGCTTTGGCAATATAAGCATTGTCTTGTCATGCCAATAAAGCTATTTAAATTGAAAAAAAAATGAAAATAGAGAGACAGGGAGGGAGAGAAAGATGGAGATAGAGAGAGAGGAGAGGGGGAGAGACAGAGAAAGTGAGATAGATAGCAAAAGAGAGATAGACAGTGAAGTGAGTGAGAGAAACAGTGAGTGAAAGAGAAAAAGAGACACACAGAGAGTGAGTAAGACAGAGATGAACCAGTCTGTATCTGACTCGTAGCTTCAGGCTCAACAAGCAGCAGCTGCTGCTTTCTGATACTTTTTTGGATCAGAATTTGTTTCTATTCTTGAACGTGACCCACACTGACATCAGCTGATCCTGATGCTGACCGAGAATTTCCTGTTTTCAGTTACGGAGATGTTTTTTTTTTCAGGTAAAAACTTCATGAACGATTCAGTGATGATTCCTGATGATAAATAACAGTCAACTCTCACTTGCTTCTCTGGAGCTTTTAATCTTGTTTCTTGATTCAAACCTTTTATTGAGTAGGATAAACCCCTTTAGAAGAATCCTCTCATTTTCAAGGTGGTCCTAGATGAGCTAAAACAAAGCACAATATATAATCTACAGATAGAGAACAACAAAAACAAAGAAAAACAAAAACAATGACAACAAAAAACATAAACATGACCAAAATACAAAATGAGAACATTTCCATGGAAAAATGAACATGACAGTGGCAGGATAAGCCTAGCAAAGCTGATAATCACAAATGAGATTATAATTTGCTATAAATCATGTTGATAAAACATCACAAACGTGCACTTGTGCACAACTCAAAATAAGAAGACAAAGAACATTTAAACCTATGAAAAGAAGTCAGTGAACAAATATTTAAAGGGAGATTATTCCAGTGTGATGGAGCTTTAATCATGAAAGATCTTTTACCTATTGTTTTGTTCACTGAAGGAATGGAGAAGAAGTACTGAGATGACGCCTTTATTGAGATATTGAGGAATATGGAATCAAAAACTGTTCTAAATAGGTTAAGTAGGATAGTTGCAATGCCTGCATTTAAAAATAACGTGTAACCAGTCATTATGTTCTATCTTCTTATATTCAGTGTGGGCCAATTGAGTAAATTATATATGGTGATGGGTGTAAAAGGACCAATCAAGAACAAATCTAGAAAGACACATATATACAGTGTAGAGGGGCAGAAGGCAGGTATTAAGATATACTACATAAGTATAGTCAAAAACAGTAAAATAAGTTGTAAGGCAAGTTTTAAACACAGAAAACAGTTTTTTGGATTGAAAACTGCCATCTTCATCAGTATGTTGGTATTTGTTCGACATCACAAGTTTACAACCACTTGTTCTCTAGGATTTGGATTACTTTTGTTCTTTAAGGATTTTTTTCATTAGTATTAAATAAACATGTTAAAGAGAGGATCTTTAAAACCAAAACTACTGTTTGAAAACTGAAATCATCCCAAATCATCTGACAGCTTTTCTCACTTTAACATGAGGTCAGATGTTGTGAGTCACACCTCTAACTGTGAAATCTTCCTCTTCAGCTGATGAAGATGATGCTCAATGCGGGTTAGTGTTGGCTTGTTCTTCGCCTCCTAATGATCACATCAGGCTGAGCTGTTTTCCTCTTCTTGCCTGAAGCTGCGTTGTCACTGCGCTATCATCATTACTGTTTTATGACCGTGTCCACTTTTCGTCCTTCAGCTGGCCCCATCAAACACGGCACAATCCTGCTCCTTTAAATTAAACATCCCATAAAAATGCTAAACTGCTGCTGCTGCACGGCATCAAGGTGACAGGTGAGCAGCGCTGGCGGCTGCTGGCTCACTGCTCTGCTCGGACATGATTACAGGTGACTTCTGACCGCAAGATTCGTCACAGACTATATTCAGTCTTCAGTAGAGGGAAACATCTGAAGGCCACAACTGTGTTTAAGGTAGATGAGAACTGTGTAGTTAAAACATTTTTCAAACACACACATATATACTGTATATATACTGTGTATATATATAAATATATATTAATGAAAGTTTTTATTATTATTTTTATTATTATACACCTACATGACCCTGTGAAAAAGTAATTGCCCTCCAAAGCTAATAACTGGTTGGGCCCCTAGTAGGAACAACTGCAATCAAGCATTTGTGATGATTTGCAATAAGTCTCTTACAGTGTTGTGATTCAGTCACATTGGAGGGTTTTGGAGCAAGCACCTTTAGCCTGTTTAAGGTCATGTGACAGCATGTCAACAGAACTTTGACTAGGCCACTACAACGTCTTAATTTTGATTTTCTTCAGCCATTCAGAGGTGGATTGCTGCTGTGTTTTGGATCATTGTTCTGCTGCAGAACCCAAGTTGGTTTCAGCTTGAGGTCACGAACCAATGGCTAGACAGTCATGGTTCCATTTATCACAGCAAGTTTTCCAGGTCATGAAGCAGCAAAACAGCCCCAGACCATCGCACTAATCACTACCATATTTTATTGTTGGTATGAGGGTCTTTTTCTGAAATGTGGCCAGATGTAATGGGAAACACACCTTCCAAAAAGTTCAACTTTTGTCTCATCAGACCACAGACTGTTTTCCCAAAGATCTTGGTGATCATCAAGATGTTTTCTGGCAAAACTGAGACAAGCCTTAATGTTCTTTCTGCTCAGCAGTGGTTTGATTTTGGAACTCTGCCATACAACCAGCCATTTTTGCCCAGTGTCTTTCTTATGGTGGAGTCATGAACACTGACCTTAACTGAGGCCAGTTCATTGGATGTTGATGTGGGGTCTTTTGTGACCTCTTGGATGAGTCATCGCAGCTCTTGGGGTAAATTTGGTTGGCCGGCCACTCCTAGTAAAGTTCACCACTGTTCCATGTTTTCACTCTCATAATTAATCGTTTAGTCTTCAACTATTACAGTAATTGCCAGCTATTTTGATAATAGGTTAATAAATCATTTTTTAGAATAAAATGTCCAAATTCTCTGCTTTCAGCTTCTGAAATATAAATATTTTATGGTTTCTTTAGTTTTACAAAATAGTAAACTAATGATCTTTGGACTGTGGACTGTTAGTCAAGACATTTTAAGTTGCATCTTCAGCTTTGGGAAACAGTCATCAACATTTACTCCATATTATGAAACAAACAGCAAATAAATCATAAAATAATCATTAGTTGCAGCAGTAATGGCTTAAAAGTTACTAAATTCTAAACTTTGGCAGCACTAAACCCCAATCAGGCCATCTACAAGTTATTTATATGTTTTGTGCTGCACATATTAATCAAAGGAGGATATATACATTTGAACTGAGTGAAAAACAGTAAAATGATCAGTAAAAAGAAGTTTGATAGGTCAAGAAACATGAACAGACAGTTTGGATCAATTGCTCAGGAAAACTATTTGCACACAGTTACATTAATTATGGTCTTCATTTGTAATTATCAATAATCATTTTCATGTTTCCTTTATAAAGAATTTTGTTTGTTTCCAACCTGCCAGTTGTTTTTTCTGCTCATGGTGACATCACCATGTTTCCAGATCTCCTGTTGAGTTTGATTCTATTAGAACTGACAGAAATGATGAAGGTGTCACAGCCTCTGCAGTGTAGTCATGAAACTGGACAAACTGAGGCAGTGATGCCATCTCTCAGGACTGATTTGATTATCTTTATTTCCACTGTCACCGTGTTCATTGTCTGACCACTGACCCCTCCCAGTCCTGACCTCTGCATCCACCAAACTTTACAGCAAATGACTTATCAATGTTGCAGTGTTGCAGTTATCCATCTCTCATTATAAGATCCTCTGAATGGCAGAGACTTAACTCATTTGTTGACCATCCACAGGCCTCATTACCTGTGAGATGTAATGACCAGCGGCCTTAGCCTTGGCTGCTGATGATTAAGTTTACGTGCCTGTTACTAAGATGAGTGTGACAGCTAAACTTAGCCTGCCCCTCCAGTCTTCACTCCACCTCCTCATAATCATCATTGTCCTGAAGATTCATTCAGCCTCATTCTTTTTATGTCTTCAGTTCAAGGAAATTTTCACTACTGTGCTGTTTTCCATCTATAAATGCAGTAATGTTGTCAAAATGTACACATGATGCATAAAAAGAGCCTGAGTCAAGAAAAGTTAATTTGCTGTCTCGTCTCGTCTTCTCATGTTTATCTGATGTTGGGTTGCAGGGGCAGCAGCTTCAGTAGGAAGCCTAGGATTACCTCTCCCTGGTCACTTTGTCCAACTCTTCCAGAGAAACCCCAAGGCATTCCCAGGCCACGCGAGTCTCTCCAGTGTGTCTTGGGTCTTCCCTCGTTGCTCCCTTGCCCGAAATGCTTCACCAGGGAGGGGTCTAGGAGGCATCCTCACTACACCACAATTATCTGTTATTCTTTATGTCATACTCAACTTTTCCTATTCGAATGTATTGTTTCCATCCTATGCACACTTCATCTATTGCATGTCAGTCCATTCTGTAAGAGGGATCCCTCCTCTGTCCTGAGGTTTCTTCCACTTTTTTCCCAGTTAAAGGTTTTCTTTTAGGTAGTTTTTCCTTGTACAATGTGAGGGTCTTGTGTTATACAAACTGTCCATTGGGGCGAATTTGTGAATTAGGGCAATACACATAAAATTGACTTGACTAGATGCCCGAATCACCTCATCTGTCTCCTCTCAATGCAGAGGAGCAGCTGTTCAACTCTGAGCTCCCCTGAATGGCCAAGCTTCTTACCCTATGTCAAGGTAGAGCCCAGCCACTCTGCAAAGTAAACTAATTTCGGCTGCTTGTACTCTCAATCTTGTCCCTCGGTCACTACCCAAAGCTTGTGACCATAGGTAAGGGTAGGAAAAATGCTTGAGGAAGTCAAGCATCCACTGAGGAGCGTTTTGACTACCACAGCGATCTCAGCCCCAGGGATAGGCAAGCCCACCACTGGGTCCCCAGACTCTGCTTCTCAGTGGACAAAATGCTGGTGGGATTGAGAAGCTCTTCCAAGGTCAGCAGCACCCTGCCACCACTGAACATAGAGTTGACAGTGTACTGCTACCCCCTCCTGAGCCGCCGGATGGTGGTCCAGAACCTCCTCAAAGCCATTCAAAAGTGGTTTTCCATGTCCTTGATGAACTCCTCCCATGCCTGATGAGTTTTTGCCTCTATTACCACTGAGGCCACCTCTGCTTGGCACTTTCGTACCAATCAGCTGCTTTAGGAGTCCCACAAGCCAAAAAGGGTCCTGTAGGACTGTAGGCTGGATGGCATCCTTTACCACCAGTGTCCACCAGCGAGTGTGTTGACTGCCGCACCAACTACCTTACAGCCACAGCTCTGGTCAGACACTTTGACAATGGAGACCTGGAACAAGGTCCACTTGCGCCTTAATGTCCCCTGCCTCCCCAAGACATGAGTGAAACTCTCCTGGAGGTGTGAGTTGAAGATCTTTATGGCAAGAGATTCAGCCAGATGCTCCCTGCAAACACTCACAGAACATTTGGGTCTGCCAGGTCTGACCTACATCCTCCCCACCATTGGAGCCATTCCTCCCAATCATGCCCCTCCAGGTCTCACTGTTGATGGACCCATCCCCCCACCCAAAGGTGAATGGAGGCTATCCTCCCATTCACTGGGGTGAACCCCATTTTACAGGTCCCGAGGCGAAACAAGCATTCCCAAACATGCTTTGTGCCTCTCACTGGGGGCAACTCCAGAGTGGTAAAGAGTCCAACTCTTCTCAATGAAACATGTTCTGGAGCACATACTGTGTGTCGAGGGGAGCCCGACTATATCTAGTCAGTACCTCTCGACCTTGCACATCACCTCCGGCTCCTTCCCCACCAGAGAGGTGACGTTCCACATCCCCAGAGCCAGCTTCTGCAGTTGGGGGTTGGCCCACCAGGGTCCCCGCCTCTGATTTCTGCCCAACTCTCTCCACACATGCCCCCTGTGGCCTTTCCCATGGGTGATAGGCCCAATGGGATGGGGGGCTCATGTCATCCCTTCAAGCTATGTCCAACTGAGCCCTATCGGTTAGGGCTAGGGTTATTTCAGTTTTTTTGCCACCCGTTGAGTGATCAGCAGAAGTTTGTTATTGAGCATTCATCTCTCACCAAGCCAAACATGACCTCAGCCTCCTCTGAGCCCTGTGATTGGGTTAGTCTGGTTCTTTTCTCAATGTGAGTAGATGGGATTAAGATCTGATCTGTGATATCACAACAACACCTCAAAATCTAATCCTCTACAGACACTGAGCAGAAGCTTCTGATGTTGTTGCAGCTGCTGATTACAACTCATTTACCATTCATCACTGAGCTGAAAAAGATGACCTACAGCAGCTTATAGTCTAGACAAAGGCTTTGTCATCTTACTACAGACAAGACTCAGCTGAAGCTTCAATTGATGCAGCCAGAACGTAGAAGGACTTTGCAACCAGAAGTAAAAGTTTGTTATGAAGACAAAGTGACTTACAGATTTAATTTTTGATGCAGTCAATCAAGTAAAATAATGACTAATTCATCCAAAATGTTCTAATCGAAATTAAGCAATTTATCCCAATTTATTTTAATATCTTAAGACTAAAGGTTATAACAATGGATATTTTAATGTAAAATTATGGAATTAATGTAGAACGAACACAAAGGAAGTATATTTAAATCTAAATACTATTTAAAAACATATTTTCAATTTGAACACAGATGTTTAATGAAACCAGTATCACGACCACAATATTAACATAACATTTAAAAATAAGAATACTTATCTTTCTACTTCTACAACTTTATTGATTTATTTCTTGATAATTGATTTTGTTTTCCCTATCTTTTGTGTTGTTTGTGGAAATGCAACACCAAAAACCATTGTTACTGAATTTTTGCTAAGTGAAGCTCTGTAGCCTGGGGAAGATGGATGATTAATCACTTGTACTAATACTATGAATCTTTAGTTATGGACTATTACTAAAACAAAACAAAATATCTGATGATATATCTTCATGTTCTGGGAAATGGTGACAGATATTTTTTCTTTTCTATTATCGTTTTTGTACTATTTTCATTCAGTTTATAATCCTTGACATTAACTAGCTCTAATTTCCAGAAGATGTTCCTTAACAGACTGTTATGTTATTATCATGAAACACAACTCAACATTATAAACAAAATGTACTTAATCAGTTAATTCAATGAATAAAATATATGTTTTTTTGTTGGTGCTGCTGTCAGTTTTATTAAATATATGATCTACAAATAAAGATTCTTTCTTTCTATATGCAAGAACATGATGTCAGTTACATTTCCAGCGTCTTTGCTGGTGTGCTTCTGGCTATAGAGTGAATTCACTGCAGAGAAGGAAGCTGTGACAGAGCAGCAGCAGGTTTATTGTACATTAGACAGTTTTATTCCCCTTTCAATAAAGAAGCAGCAGAATGAACATAACGATAGATGCTGCTGCTGTTACTGCTGCTGCAGATTAAATTATAATTGTGTCACTCTTCCTGGGAAAATCAACATATTTCATTTATATTATCTCCCCTTAACCAATACGTTATCACATTCAGTATTACAGGAAAGGCTCATTCAAGGTCAAAGGTTAAAAGGGTCAAAGGTCAAGTTCTTTCTGTACTATTGTAGTAATAATAATAATAATAATAAACTATTTAAAATACCCCCATTCATATATTAAAGGTCCCATATTGTTCACTTTTCCTGATTTTCTAACATTGTGGAGTCTCTACTCTGATTGGCTGATGTGAATAACTGTGAATGGGGGGTAAATGGTGACTGTATAGTTGTGACATCACAATTTTAAAGAAGGCCTGATAGCTTGTTTAAAGGCTCAGTTTTTTGTATTTATTTGTGTGTATCTGTGGAACATGGGACAGGGTTTTTAGAAGACTTGGTGATGAGGCTGTGGAAGGATGAGGAAGTGGTTGAGTTCAGGACCAGTTGGTGGAGTGAGCTGCATATAATTCTAATAAACCATTAATAAATGCACCCAACACACACCAAGCACACACTAAATAATGGAGAATGGAGGAATGGAGATTATGGGGTATAACTATGTGATATGTGTTTTCCCATGTGATGAGTCAGCATCCATAGTAGCGATTTGACACATATGGGCAGGCATTGTTCAGTTTTCCCTTCTGTCCAGATGTTCTTTTTGCCTCCTTCGAAGGTACAGTGTGTATTTTTCTGACTGCATGTACTGGTGAAGTTACAGTTTACAGTCTGGGATGTTTTCAACAGGAAAAAGACAGTTTCTGAGTGGCTGGAAGTAGATCCCAGCGCCCACACAACCATCAACCTCAACAATATTACATCATGTCAGACCAGAGGAGAAGGTCCGCTGGAAACATCTGGAATTACCACAACAGCCAGCAGCTGCTCTGAAGGGTTTGTGGATGATCCTGACGTCCCCCCCCTCATATAAGACAAACAAGTTCCGTTTATGAGCTGTTTAACCTTACAATCCTCCAAGGACACGCTGCTGACAGCTTTACTGTCTCGTTTAAAAGAATAATCTGTCTTTCACAACTTTATGTTGCTGTTGGATGAATCACTGTACAACTACTTGAGAAATATGGGTCTTTCACAGACCTTTATATCACTTTGTGAAACACAAAAAACACTTAAATTATTGACAGTAAATTCTGATATGCATGTTCCTGCACATTGGACATATCTGTAAACATTTAAAGTTGTGTGTTACTGTAAGAAAAACTCCTCAACAGCAAACACAGACAAACATTTGAATAAAGCTGAACCTGTATCAGATTTCTGCCATTTCAGTCAGTTTCCTGACCCCCTGGTTCTCAAAACTAAACAGGTGTCAGGGAGGAAAAAGTTCTTTGTCTTTCGTGCTTTTGGCAGATGTCTGTTTTTTCACACTGCAGAGAGCAAAAACAGAAATAAACCCATCAGCTCTGTCTGTTTGCCAGTGGTCTTGTTGTGTGTTTTCTCTGGTCCAGATTCAACACTCTGTGATATTCTGCCAGACATTGATGGCTGTAGCTCCTCCTGTATCCAGAGGAGGAGGAGAGGTTGTTCATCTCTCCTTGAAGCTCCTGACGTCTCCCTGCTCTTTATTTTCCTCTGAGTTGTCACCCGAAAGGCTCCGAGGTCACGGCTCCCGTTTTCTTGTCCTCCCTGAGCAGCTGAGTGGTGCATTACAGCCTCAGCACCTTCACAACCATCCGGCTTTCACCATTTTTCCTCCTGACAGCATCACTGTTCTTTAATGTCCTGGGTGTTCTATATTTATACCGCACGGCTCATATCATCCAGGAGATTTAAGTGTTTGTGTTCCTGTGGTGCATTAAAAACAGCATGTCCAGAAAAGGTTCAAGTTTTGTATAACATATGGGTCACTGACAAAAATGTGATGTGGTGTAACCCTAAAAACTTGGTACCAGATAGCTTAACAGTCACTTAAAAGTCAAAAAATCGCACAAACTCTTTAGTTTTGTAAAAAAAAAAATAATGGTACAAATAGACTTTTAAATAAAAAGGAACCAACATGAACTAGGCTTGTCCCGATCCAATATCGACATCGGATCGGTTGCCTATATTGGCAAAAATACGCGTATCTGTATCGACACAGCGGCACGGAAAAAAATCCGATCCGTTGAAAAAAGTCAGTGTTTTCCAGCGCACCTATTCAGATAATCCATTCCAGTTTTTTGCTGTGGTTTCGCTAAAATCCGGTCCGCATTTTCCAGCACACCAGCATTAGCGTCTCCCAGTTTACCTGAGGCATCGCCTACATCAGCGGTTCCCAAACTGTTTTAGCTGCGCACTCCCATCTATATCCCTACCTGGTTGACGCACCCCCTATTTCCCACACCTTCCAAAAAACACAACTAAATGTCTTAAGGCAGCATGTTTAATTATGCTCAACCAGAACACAGGAGAATCACCAGGAGAATCACCAGGAGAATCACCAGGAGAATCACCAGGAGAATCAGCAGGAGTGAAAGTGCTTAAAAACTCTTGCTGGAACTCAGTCCGTGTAAAATAATGTGGCGCGCGCCGGTCGCGATGTTTTACGGCTTTTAATCGGTTTCGGGCAATTTTTAGCACAGTTACGGATGCATGTCACTTAGTCAGGCATGTATATATTAGATATATTACAGATTATCAATATCTGTCAAAGATTTATTAAGCCAAATATCAGTTGACAGTGAGTGATACACCATACTCAGACTCCTCATAGCTCCTCCACCTGCTTCTCATCATCCTCTGATTCTTCTGTGGTCGTGAATGTCATTTTGTCATTTTACGAACTTTTTTTCTTGTTGTTTCTTCAGCTCCGGCTGAGCTCTTTCACATTTTCTATTAAAATGTCGTATATTCTGCGCTGCATTGTACCAACATCATTTTTGTCGGTGAGAGCAAACGCGTGTGGTTTGAACCAATCAGAATTAGCGATGCTGATAACGTGACCACGTGTCCATCGGCCAACCAGAAACACATTGTTCAGCTTGGCTCGCCTCGCGTTGCATAGCAACCAGAGACGCGCTCAGACTTGTCGCTCCGTGCCAAACGGCACAGACAGACACCGAAACAGCGTAGATTACACTGAAACGAGCCACTGGAATTGTTGCAGCACTCGGATAATGTAACTAATGTGACTTTAGTACATCGTTTTCTTTATTTAACATGGGAGTTAACGGAACGCATCAAATCTGCGGAAATGTGAGCGCGACTCCAGTGACTGGACTCGACTGTGTCACCTGATGCAGGAATAACGACGCACCAAAAAAATAAAATAGTATTAAACCAGCATGTCTAAACAGAGAGAAGATGTATAACAGGATGTTGAATATCCATTCAATGTGACAAATAAAACGTTTATTTAGACGTCTTTATTCTGTCGGAAAATCCCACTTTGAAAAAACTTTATTGAAAACACTCCAGACCGCCATTACATTTTTTAGCTTGCGCACCCCGAGTGCTCGGCTGGTATCGGCCACCAATATCGTATCGGCTCGGAAGGGCAAACACAATATCGGTATCGGACCGGAAGTGCAAAAAGCTGGATCGGGACATCCCTAACATGAACACAAAATGTACATTCTTAGAGACTTGATGAATGCTTCTTAAAACTGTACTGTAAGTTTTTGACTTTCTCATTTTGCCAAACATTTGTTTGTCACTGACCCATATTTAGATTCTAATCTGATTAAATGCAGAAACACAGACAGAAGTGTTGTATCATGCTGAACTGGACAAACACCTGGTTCTAGTACAGGATCAGGTCTGTGGTTATATATATAATGTCCAAGATGGCAGCTCTGTTTTCACTCTCTGTGTTAGTGAGACTTTAATGTCTTTTAACCACAGTTGTCATGGTCATTTATTTTTCATCCTGCTCTATATTATTTTCACTGCTTTACTGGCTGGATTAACTTTGGAAATTTGTTTGGATTATCACTCTGCTCTGCTTTGATCATCTTCTGGTGTCTCCACCTGCAGTCCTGCTCACCTGCTCCTCACCACTCCCCTCTGTCCCCCCTGGTCAGGTACTGCTCTGCTTTCCTGCTCCTGGTTCCCACCACACACAAACACCACACTACACACTAAACACGATCCGCATATAGATCTCATTATCGGACTCAATCACGGACTATGGGGCTGACACGGCTCCTCGTCGTATTGCTCCTTGCATCGGTTTACTGGGGCTACACTGGACAATCATCAGTGAAGCCGTTCTTCTCCCTGGTTTTATCCAGCACTCAAACGCTTACGTTGTGCAAACGCCGAGTCGAACTGTTGTTTTACTGCTCAGCTGTCTATATGTTTAATGTGTTGCTATGCACTTAAATCATGCTTCATTGTCCTACTTAGACATTGTAAAAATGTTTTGAGTGTTTTATTACTTAAAATGGTAAAAATAATAGCTATATTTAAGAAATATAAGAAAAAGTTATAAACAAAGTCTCAGGATAGTTTGATGCTATGTAAGTCAATGGGACTCCATCGGGTTGTATACACTAGGAATTTTCCATATTCGCATATTGTTTCTTTATGGCAAAAAAAATTTTAGCATATGAGAAAAAAAAAAACACCAAAATTGAATTAAATATGCAAGTTCAGTTTGGTGAAAATCTTCCCAAATTCTAAATAATCAAATCATGTGATGTTCTCACATTAAATGGTACTGGGAAACAGGATATCCTGGTCATGTGACCTCATAAATTGTATGTCCTTTAAAATAAAAGCCCCATTTTCACGGCTAACTATAAATAGCACAACCAATATGTGTCTATGCTGTAACTGCTCAACTATTCCAATATAGCTGCTAAAAGACTAATACAGTCATTGGGCAAAGTGTGATCTGTCCCCAAAATTGAATATGTTCATTATTTCTAATAGTCGTTGCTCACACTAGAGCTAGTGGGAATATCTGACTTTATCTTTTCAATGATGTAATTTCATATTTACATCTTTATTTGTTTGTTTGTTTTTTTAAATCGAATCTTTACTAAATATAGTGTCAGTCGATCAATTAGAGGGATGAGTAAATATAAATATTTTAGGCTTTTAAATAGTGAAACATACAAAAATAAAACTCACACTAATTATATCCAAATATTTCTCTGACCCAGATGCTGCTCTGCTTCATTAATTATTAATTTATAATCTTCCCGGTCTGCTGTGTGTCTGTGCAGATAACACATGTGCTTGTTAAAAATGTCCACAACACTCGTCAGCTGGAAAATCTTCATTAGTGATATTTAACAGTTTCAGTGCTCATATGTCTGCTGCTGGTTGGTCGTAACCTGGTTTGAGTCAGGAGAGTAAGGACATGATGAGGCTAATAAGTTCTGGAATCAAAAAAAAAAAGATTTGTCTGCATTTACATTTTAATATAAGTGACAGACTCAGACCTTGTCTGTATGACCTCTGACCTCCTAGGTATGACAGTGTTTGTGCAGCTGTCTGTGTGATGAATAGGACACTGCTGCTCTGTGCACATGCAGCTCTGCCCCAGGGGCTGATGGGAAGTTTTCTGCTTGTGCAGCCCAGGGTTGCGTTAAACCTGCGGTGGCTGCAGCTCAGTTTAATTAACGCGGCGGTGGCACTCGACAGGGGTGACGTCCTGCGAGGACACGCAAATTATCTCGAGAGCTCGGATCCCCACTGATGTATTAAACAGAATCAAAGGGACATGACGAGAATTCATCAAGTAAATCTGAAGACATTGTGTTTCTTGAGTGGTCTTTTCCTTTTTTTCCCCTCTCTGGACTCTCCATCCTTCCTCTTTTCATCTCTGGGATGAATTATTTAATGTTCTCCTCAGAGCTCAGAGCCCCCCCCCCCACCTCTCTCTGTATCTGTGGATCTGGCGTCCTGTGCTGCAGCCAAGGACAGATCAGTGCAGTGATGGCGACGCTGCAGCAACAACAGCAACCTGCAAAACAGGAAACACAATATAACTGTCAACATCATATACCAAAAACCAGAAACTGAAAACTGCTGGAACTGTTTTAACCTCAGTGATCATGTGATAAAAAGACCAGTGGTGAAGCATCACGAAAGAGTAAAATACAGAGAAATCAACTGTTAGAATAAGACTCAAGTTAAAAGTGTGACAGTATTTAATATTTATTGTACTAAGTATCAAGAATACTTTTTATTTTAAAGTTTTTACATGTTGAAAGTAAAAAGTAAATGTTGATAGTAAAGTTTATTTTCAGTGTCAGCTTTCCTCATCACACTTGTATAAGGGTCAGTGAAAAATAATGTTTGGCAAGATGAGAAAGTCGAAAAAAATGTTAAAAGTTTTAAGAAAACGGTTTTAAGAAGCATTCATCAGGTCTCTCAAACTGTACATTGTGTGTTCATATTTATTGTTTTTTTTTTTTTATCGCATGTTTCATTTTTTAAAAATCTTTTTAAGAGAGTTAAACCAATTTTTTCGGGTTACACCACATGGCAGCTTTGTCACTGACCTATAAACTGAATATTTATCCAGAATTGGCTTCCAAACTATTTGTGGAAACTATTTGTATTTCTTGAAAAAATAAAATTTAAACTGAAATGAAAAGTTTTTATCTTGAATATTGTTGCATGGTTTATGTTTTCAGATTCAGATAATTTTTTACAGTCTCAATTTACAGTTTCAGATCTTGCTTTATCAGTTTCAGACTTCTGACCCTGATCTAGTGTCTAGTGATCTAGGGGTGTGTGGCATCAACTGAAAGGGGTGTGAAATCATGATAGATGATAGTGAGTAACAAAGGTGTTTAGAAGAAACAAAGTGGAGTACCGTATTTTCCGGACTATAAATCGCTCCGGAGTACAAGTCGCATCAGCCATAAAATGCATAATAAAGAAGAAAAAACATATAAGTCGCACTGGAGTATATGTCGCATTTTTGGGGGGGGGGGGGGGGGGGGGGGATTTATGTTGTGAAGCAGATAATTAGGGGGCAATTGATTGTTTATCCAGTTGGTGTCGCTGTGTGATCATTGTGGCAAGAAGGTTTACTGAAGAAGAGTGAAGTTTCCGTGCATGCGTGAGTTGTCGTTCTCCCCGGGACTGGAAGGAATGTATTGTTTTTGTCTATCTCGATAAAAAGTGAAACTCAACATTTGCGTTTGTGGTCCTTTGTTTTGACAAGTTACCACAATTTATTTGATAAAATCCAACACCAAGAACAGACATTTAAAATTTAAATGACGAACATTTAAAATAAAAATAGAATAGAGGCAACAACAGGCTGAACGGTGCTGACGTTACATAACACAACTGCGAACGTGCCTGGTCTGTTAACACAACATATTAAGAGTTATTCTGATAACTACAGCATCAATAACATGCTAAGAAGTTTACCAAAACCATCTGTGTCACTCCAAATATCCGGTAACTACTGTATAATCCAATGAAATCTTCATCCTCAGTGTCACTTTTCATCAGCGCTTCCTCTTCTACGTCGCTGACGCCAGACGTCATATTTTACTACTTACAGCTTGTAATCTGCAGAATATGATTTTCTTTTCGGTGCCATTTTTGTTAAGCCCTTCTCAGTTGTTTAAAGGTACTGCCAATTTTGAAATTGTCAACACAAGCCTAGAGCGCCCTCTTGCGGTTTCGTGTGAAAACAACATGAAATGATATACCCGTAATAACGCATTAATAATTTCAGTCGCTCCAGAGTATAAGTCGCACCTCCGGCCAAACTATGAAAAAAACACGACTTATAGTCTGGAAAATACGGTAACAGTGGACATTGAAAGAACATAAAAACTCAAGAAATGTAAATGTAGCTTTTCTTGTACAAACTTGCATCTTTTATGATGACTGGAGTTCAAAATACTGCAGTGTTTCAGTGTCTAGTAGATTGGAACTCAATTAAAACACTGCTCTGTTTAGGTTGTGTTGCAATCTGGACGTCACATGATGTCTAGAGCATGGCAAACCAATCGAAGCCCGACGGGCCCAGTCGGAACTCAACGGGCTCGGTCGGTTTCGGACACAGGCCGGGCTCAGATCATACAGTGCTAACACACATTGATTTTTTTTTTTTAAACAAAGCTTACGTAGCTGTTCATGCAGACAGTTTTTGTGATAAAAGTAGCGCTTTCTCCTTGCAGCACTGATATGATGTGTAGAAGTTCAGGATGCTGTTTTCAGATGGTGGATTAAACCACATAAACTTCACACACACACACAAAATCCTATGTATGTTATTAATAATAGACCTATCCTTGGAAAATAGTGTGATTTGAATAGTTTCAGGCTTCCCGCTCAAACACAAATATTTTAATTCACATCGGTTGGTTTTGAAAAGAAAGGGCTGAACTTGGACAGAAAAAAATCGGTCAGAGCCACGCTCTAATGATAATGCAACATGCACATCTTCCTTCGTCAAGCCTGTGTTACATGGTTCTGCAAAACCACTAATAACTTGGGATTATTCTGCAGCTTCCTGCTGATGGATAAAGCTCTAATATGCTGTCATCCCGACTGTGTTTTTCACCGCTGTGACAGCAGTCTACTTCCTGTTTACACCAGCACACACCTGTATGTGAAGCTACATTTGATCTGTTTATTATAGACAAAGATAAATCCTGAAATGTCTTTTGTGGATGTTTTTACTATAAAATCTCTGTTTTGTCTTCACATCATGTGCCTGAGTTACCTGTTTTCTCATGAACGGTTGTGAATTCTTAAAAATCTCCAGTCAATCAGTAATCAATACCGCAGCTGCACTGTTGTAGTATTAAGATACAAATTCATCAGTGTTGGGAGTAACCCATTACAGAAATAAATTACTGTTACTGCTGTAACGCAGTAACGTAAGGCATTACAGAAAACAATGATAATATATTACTAGATAGCGTGCATTACAATGCATTTTAACCTGGATTGAAGATTATTTTTCTTCATATAAAATCACTGCAACATCAGTAGCATTTGATGGAGATGAGTGAACCTGCAGAAAAGTTATAAAAAATTGGTCACATTTTACCCGCTACAAATGTAAGTAACATGTGTTACAATGTGTTTTTAACCTGGATTGAAGTGGTCGTTTTGTTTTTCTTCAAGCAAATTCACTAAAATCACAACAAGATCAGCAGCAGTGAAACATCTGTGCAAAATGCTTGACTTCTTTTTCCTTTTGGCTAGTCAGACAGAAGATGGAGATGAGTGACCCTGCAGAAACGTTGGATAGCAACATAAGGATTTGAAGAACATCAGAGTCAAATGCACTGTGTGCTCCACCTAAAGAAGTATCCACTTCCTGTAATAGAGGCAGTAATTAAACATTTACAGAGGAGCCATAGTAACATGAAGTTAACAAGGAAGCAAGTGGAGCATGAGATAAAACCACTAAACAGACAAAATGAACCTTCTTGTTGTGATTATCAGCAATGACAAAGGTATAGAGTTATATTTAAATTGAATAATCCATATTTACAGTTATTTTGATGAGACTAACTTAGAAGTAGTGCAATACTAGTGTAATGTTTTACATTTTGAATACAGTATCTTAATGCAATAAATTACTTTGAAATGACAGTAACAAGTAATAAATAACACATTACAGTTCTGAAGTAACTTGCCCAACTCTGAAATTCATGTGATATCAGAGATGATGAAAGGATCCAAGCAGCAGCTGTGGCAGCAACAGCAACGTGTGGATGTGTCTACATCCTGGATTCATCACAGTAGCAGCAGCAGCAGAACTCAGGAGTTTCACCATGATGGCAGAATTGTTGGGCGTCATGGCTGCCGTCGTGGTGAGAGGTCGCTGTGTGATTAATGCCGAGCTAAGAGATTGATACGTTTATTTTAGCATTTATGCTGAATGGCTGTTTCCGGCGAACTGTGGGTGTCAGTTCAGCAGCAGCTTCATCCTCCGGGAGCCGACAGCTGGACTCATTTTTCATGCGGCCGGAGACACAAGCAGCTTGATTCATGGCGGCTTTAAGTCAGCAGCGTCTCCAGAGGAGGAACACAGGAAGGACACACGTGTTTCTGTCAGGACATTTCAGTGGCTCCATTCAAGCTGTGTCGCTGCTTAATAGAAACAAAAATACTTAAAATGTTCAGGCATGTTATTAGTTGTTCTAAATTCATGAATGTGATGTGTGTGTGTGTGTGTGTGTGTGTGTGTGTGTGTGTGTGTGTGTGTGTGTGTGTGTGTGTGTTTGTCAGGTGTGTCACAGTGTTAGAAATTCACACAAATGTTATGTAACATTGTGTTTAGACAATAGTTTAATTATTAGTACTATTATTATTATTATTATTATTACTGCAATAGTACTGTGTGTGTGTGTCTGCCTGTGTGTGTGTGTGTGTGTGTACAGTTTTAATGTACTTTGAGTATTTCCATGTGATGTTACGTTATAGTTAAAGAAATATTTTACTTTTTCCTCCACTATGTTTTTTTTTAAAAACATGCAATTTGTTAATATATAATTTATAAAGAACCTTATTTTCAGTCTGATCACTCAGATGAGGTGAAAATCACAAAGATCAGAATGTGTCAGTCACCAATCAGCTGATCCTCAGTCTTCTGTTCATTAGTAAAGTGCAACTGTCACAGATCAGGCCTCCGCCAGACTGAAGCTTCATTTAAATAAAGTGCTGATGTCAGCGATTGTTGTTTTTTTTAGTTTTCTTCGAGCTTAAGTTCTGTAAAACTTTGACTTTTTGACAAAATAAGTGTGTTTTTTTTCTAAATGTAATTTTCTTCATTTCTCCCCGTGGACCTTCTTCTGCCATCCAGATTATTTTCAGACGTCTTTGTGTCTTTTGCCCTTGTATCGTTATGAAAGTTGGATGATGTGGATGAATAAATCATGTCTGCTGGAGAGTGACATCATACAGATACACAAGACGCCTGTAACGCCTTCAATTATACACCAGCTGGAACTCTGACAAAGATCCTTCCGCAGGAAACTAAATCACTCACAAAAGTCTTCAAAATCTCACAGGTCAGAGGTCATACCTGCTGCTACTGCTCCATTTTCACTCGTCTCCAAACAGCCACAATCACCCAAAAAGATTTAGAATCCAGCGACCTATGACATGTAGAACAGATCTCGGGTAGACTAATAGATCAATGGCAGTGATCAGTCGATAGATCCTCATGTCTCTGATTGCAACCATATTCATCATCCATGTGATTTTACAGGCTGAGAAAACACAGGATATGTTCGAACCCCGAAGTTCCTCTTTTTCTTTAGTATTTTGTGTCATAATTTTGTATTTTCATTTCACAAATTTGTCCTTTTAGGTTATAAATTATTTTAGTATTTTTATATTTCTTATTTATCTAATTTAGTTTTTTTGTCACAATTTTGTCTTTCTCTGCCTTATTATTTATGTCCGGGTGTGACTGACTCACTGCTGACAGTTGTGTTTAAAATAACAGCAGTCCAACATGACTTACTAGATGAATTATTATTTTTGGTAGAAAATATATTACTACATGGCAAATAATTTAACAGTAGGTGTAGTAGAGCCAATGACAAACTCCTGGGTATGTGTAATTGATTCAGTAATTGAAAGAGATGTGTTCAAATTAATAACAGTATGAAACTTAATTAATGAGGCCATTTGTTCTGTGGAAAAACCAGGTGTGAATCAGGTGGCCTTTATTTAAAGATGAAGCCAGCACGTTTGCATGCAGTTGCACACAAGGAAAGGAAAAACAGGCAGTGCAGGAAATCATTGGATGCTTGGTTAAAATGATCTGCAGTGATTTAAAATGGAGAGTAAAACCAGAGAGACATGGAAGAAAAATAATGAATTCAAATGGATCGAAAAATAGTCAGAATGACTGTCGGCAAGATAATATTGTTAAAAAAAAAAAAAAGAAAGAAAAATATGTGCTGAAGAGGTTACAATTTGCCAAATAGCACATTAACTGGTCTAAATTAAAATGTAGAAACATGTTGTGGACTGATGAGAGTATGATTGTTGTTTTTTGGTCTAAGAGCCGCAGGTGGCCGCCAAACACTGAATTTAAACCACAGATATAGGGATGTTTCTCTTACTCTGTTGTTGGGCCTTTTTATTGTATACAAGGGATCATTGATCAGTTTGTCTGTATCTAAATAATTGAAGAGGTCATGTTGCCTTATGCTGAAGAGGAGTTTTAACAGGACAATGACCCCAAACACACCAGCAGCATCTTGGTTCCAGTCCAATAAAATTAAAGTTCTGGAGTGGCTAAATCCCCAAACCTTAACCCATTGAAAACTTGTGGGGTGATGTAAAAAAATCTGTTTCTGACTTTCTGAGACAAACCAAGAAATCCAGTGGAATTATGGAATGTTGTCAAATCACCCTGAACCTGTTCATAGGAGCAGTTCTCTGAAACCATGGTTATACAACTAAAGATTAGTGTAGTGATTCACAGGAATGATAAATCCTGGAGATTTTACAGTTTATACAGTAAATATTTGAATTTGTAACGAAAAATGCAGACACTGCTATCAATTACTGCTGCACAAACCCACGCAGAGAACATGCAAACTCCACACAGAAAGGTTCCAGACCCAGGACCAAGGAGGTCTTGAACCTGCGACCTTCTTGCTGTGAGGCAACAGCGCTAACCCCTGCACCACCGTGTCGCCCTGCTGCACAAGTCAACACAACTTTTTTCAGTTGCTCGGCGGTGTTCGCAAGTTGATATCAGCAACACTATAGCAGCGTGCAGAGATACGAAGGGAGAGGAAGTAGGACCAAGTGATTATGAGGTGTGACTTTTTCGTGGATATTGGTTTTGTGCTTGCAAATAAATCACTCTTTTGGACACATGCTGTTTTGTGAAAAAAGACGTTTTATTTTAGTGTCCCCCGGAAACCTGCCGGACTACTTATGTTTTTACCAGAACTGGACCAAAACTGGGCTCACAGGACACTTGTCGGGGGTAAGTCAGTGTGAGTGTATGACATTGATGATAGGGATGCTATACAGATTCATGCCAAACTATCCCTTTAAAGCACATTTAAAGGATATTTTAATAGAGAGAGGAAAGCTCTTTCAGTGTTCATATGAACTGATGTTTTAAGACAGTGGACAAAATGAGGAAGTTTCTGTACCGAGTCCCTGATTCCCGTCAGTGTGTCGGAGCTGCTGCAGCTGACAGGCAAATTATTGCTTTTTCAATTACAGACTGGCTGTTTTTCATCCAGATAATTAGTCAAATCCACGACAGCCAACGATTAAGAAGGAATACTAAAAGTGACCCAGATGTGCAATCAATCTATTTTAAGATTGCTCTGTGCTCTCCTGGGTAAATCCTGTTAGGCTGAGTGTGTACATGCGTGTGATAGAGAGAGAGAGAGAGAGAGTTTGTATGTGTGTATTATTGTGTCCTTTATTGACTTGAGGAGGCTTTATGTATGTATTCTTAATATATAATAGTGCAAGAAGAGTGATATAATCAAATAAAATGAGGGAAACCTTTGCAGAAGGCATCACAGCATTAAACAAATTTTATTATTATTATTATTATTATTATTATTATTATTATTATTATAGGTGTTGTAATATCTTAAATCCAAATTTAGGAGTAGTTTTACTTCAGTTCCTGTAAATACTTTGCCTTTCAGCTCAGCTCCTTCTTCACCATGACGGACCGATGCAGGGCCCACATCACTGCAGACACCGCACCGATCCGCCGGCCAATCTCCTGCTCCATCTTCCCCTCACTCATGAGCAAGACCCGAGATACTTGAACTCCTCCACTAAGGACCATGGCCTTAGATTTGGAGGTGCTGATCTTCATCTCAGCCACTTCACACTCAGCTGCGAACCACTCCAGTGAGAGCTGAAGGTCACAGTCTGATGAAGCCAACAGGACCCGATCGTCCGCAAATAGCACAACCAGCCTTGCTGCCCAGGAGCTTTTTAACTACATTGGCAATTTCAGCCCCAGTAATAGGCGAGTCCACCACTGGCTCCCCAAACTCTGCTTCTTCAACAGAAGACATGCTGGAGAGATTGAGGAAGTCTTCGAAGCATTTCCCCCACCAAACTAGAATGTCCTGAATGGCCCTCGAGGTCAACAGTACCCCACCGCCACTGAGCCATGCACCGCTTACCCCTCCTGAGATTTTGCCTCAGCAACCCCCGAGGCTGTATTCCGCTTAGCATGCCAATACCCGTCAGCTGCTTTGGGAGTCCCACAGGCCAAGAAGGTAGGACTCCTGCTTCATTTTAACGGTATCCCTTACTGCTGGTGTCCACCAGCGGGTTCGGGGACTGCCGCCTTTACGGCCACAGCTCTGGTCGGATGCCTCGACAATGCAGATGGGGAACAAGGTCCACTCGGACTCAATGTCCCTGGGACGTGAGTGAAGTTCTCCCACAGGTGAGAGTTGAAGCTCTTTCTGACAGGAGATTCAGCCAGACGTTCCCATCACCAGAGCCTTTATATTTATATCTATCTTTCTAACATATAGGACCTTTAATGTTTAGTTTGACTTTCTGTGTCTCTTGTTATCTCGCCTGAGTGTGAACAGAGTGAGATTTTTTCTCTGTGTGAGCTTCTTCTACTTCCACTTTCTTCATATTCTGTTGACACCTGCACAGGAATAACTAATACAGAGAATTTTTACCCTTTAAATGTTAGAAAAAACTGAAAACAAACTAAAAGTCACCCTTAAATGTTTCAGATAGTCAAACAAATTTTAATTTAGTGAAATTAAAATTCACTAAAGTGGGTTTTAATGAAGATTCTTATTATTATGGGAGAAAAATTCAAACCTACATGGCCCTCTGTGAAAAAGTGATTTCCCTCTAAACCTAATAACTGGTTAGGTCCTTAGTGGTAACAACTGCTATGAAGTGTTTGTGATAACTTGAGCCAATGAGTCACTTATAGCGCTGTGGAAGAATTTTTGTAGAATCTTTGTAGAATTGTTGTAATTCAGCCATAATAGAGGGCTTTGGGGCATGAACTGCCTTTTCTAAGGTCATGCCACAGCAGGCACGTGCAGGGTGGGGGTTCCTGAGCACCTGCCCCTTTGTCCCTTCATGGCAAAGTGCCCTTTTGGTAATTTTTTTTTAATTATTATTTTGTGTTTGTCCATGTGGCCTTTCAAAAATGGTGGGGTCCTATTAACTGATGGCCAGTAAGTAGGTTTTTACACAGATAAACTTTTTGCGCATTGCTACAAGGCGATGCCAAGGGATGTGGTTGCTCCCTCCCCTGTATAGAGTCAGGCTCTGACAGCTCACACTGAAGTGTCAAAACACAGAGACAAAGCTCAACTTTTGTTTCTATCTGGCAGCGGATGTCTCAGTGAGTTCAATAAACACAGCTGATATGTCACAGAAAAGGATTTCTGATTTTGTGAACAATACCTCGCTCACTGCAGTCATGATACCTGCACTTGGAGTGCCTATTTACATCTATGTTCAGTAAGGCGACTTCATAGTGGATTCAAGTGCATCTAGAAGAAACAGAATTCAATTGATGCATTTAACCCTTCTGTTGTCCTCAGGATTAGGAAGAAGAAAGGAGGGAGAAAGGAAGGAAGGAAGGAAGGAAGGAAGGAAGGAAGGAAGGAAATTTATCAGAAATATACCAGATGTGGTCAATGATATGGTATGTTGTGATTCCATATTAGATTCTTCTTGAATATGGGCTGCTAAAATTCAGCTAGTTATGTAAGGTATGGTTCCAACTCTTGTTCCATGTGCCCTATTTTAACATTGAGCACCTGCCCCTCCAAAGGTCTCTGCATGGCCCTGTGCCACAGCATCTCAACAGGATTCATGTCAGGACTTTGACTAGGCCACTCCAAAGATTTCATTTTGTTTTTCTTCAGCCATTCAGAGATGGACTTGCTGCTGTGTTTTGGGTCATTGTTCTGCTGCAGAACCCAAGTTGGTTTCAGCTTGTGATGACCAATGGCTGGACATTCTCCTTCAGATGTTTTGGTAGCAGGAGAATTCATGGTTCCATTTATCACAGCATGTCTTCCAGGTCCTGAAGCAGCAAAACAGCCCAAGACCATCACAATAACCACCACCATATTTTATTGTTTTTAAGGGTCTTTTTCTGAAATTGAATTGAGCTGAATGGAGTTGCTTTTTTGCCAGAACACACCTTCCAACAAGTTCAACTTTTGTCTTATCGGACCACAAACTATTTTCCCAAACATCTTTTGGATCATCAAGATGTTTTCTGGCAAAACTGAGATGAGCCTTAATGTTCTTTTTGCTCAGCAGTGGTTTGTTCTTGGAACTCTCCATTTCAGCCCAGACTCTTTCTGATGGTGGAATCTGGACAGTTGACCTTAACTGTGGCAAGTGAGGCTGCAGTACTGTTGCATGCTTTTGGCATTTGTGGATAATGGTTTTCTGTGGTGCCAAATCTTTATAGATAGCCTTTAACTCCAGATTGACATATCTGAAACTAGAGATCTGTAAACTATATACACAGCCATTTTCTTATTTATTTAACAATTTTTATCGCCCCTATTTATTACACTTATTTATTAGCTATTAATTCTCCCTCCCGTGTTCACTTTTTTCTTTTCTTTTTTGTATTTTATCTATTCTTTTTATTATACTTGATGTATTGTTGATTTATTGCTGTTTTATTCTGTTTTGTATTGCCTAAAACAATACTACTGTTTTTAATATACCTCATGTAGGGCGACCTTGAGGCTGCGAAAGGCGCCCAACAAATAAAATGTATTATTATTATTATTATAAACTAAAGTTACAGTTAGCTACAGTTAGGTACAGTTAACAGGTGATTTAATCTTCTGATTTAGTCCAGCTGCAAATGTTTTAAAATGTCATTTATATTTGTATTTCATTATTGGAAAACACAAATGACATATTATTATATGAAAACCACAGGTTTCACAATAAATATTTACGTGTACTTATGTAGCATTTTTCAAATCAGGACCTAGTTGAGTATTTTTTGACATTCCTCATGTTTCTATTTTTACTCAAAATTTTAAGCCCAAAGTTAAGTACAAATAAGTCAAAATTATACTCAAGTACAGTCAGTCATCTTCTACACCTGCTTATTCCTCATTAGAGTTGCAGGGAGCCAATCCCAGCACATTACGGCGAGAGGCAGGGATACACCCCAGATGGTCGCCAGCCTATCATGGGGCACACACACTATTCACTCACACATTCACACCTACGGGCAATTTAGAGTCTCCAATTAACCTCAACATGTTTTTGGACTGTGGGAGGAAGCCAGAGTACCCGGTGAAAACCCACACGGACACAGCGAGAACATGCAGAAAGGTCCCAGACCCAGACCTGTGACCTTCTTGCTGTGAGGCAACAGTACTAACCCCTGTGCCACTGTGTCGCCCCTCAAGTACAGTACCTGAGTAAATATCATTAGTTACTTTCCACCACTGCACATTGTTTTTAAGTGGTTATCATTTACATCAGTTTGTATTAAAATATTATTCACTACTCTAAACTGGTTCACACGCTATATCAACAATAGAAGCTTTTCCATAAATATTGGTCCACACTCCTCCACCACAGCTACTATGCGGTGTCCCCCAAGGTTCAATCTTAGGTCCCATTCTGTTTTCCATCTACATGTTTCCCCTTGGTCAAAGTATTCATAAACATCAAATTTTTTCCACTGTTATGCTGACGACACTCAGCTCTATCTCCCCCTCAAATTCCATGACATTTACAAAATCTCCAACATCACCAAATGCATAAATGAAATAAAATCCTGCATAGCTGCAAATTTCAGACAACCTCTCCATCTTTCATCAAACCATACGTTAAAATCCTTGGTTTCATTTTTGATCACAAACTCAACTTCAATAAACAAGTAAATTTTGTAGTGAAAACCAGCTTCTTCCAACTCTGTACCATCGCAAAATTAAAACCACTCCTCTCCTTTTTGAACCTAGAAACTGTCATCCATGCATTCATCTCCTCCCATCTGGACTACTGCAATTCATTATACACCATTATCAATCAGTCATCCCTCACCCGCCTAGAAATTGTGCAGAATGCCGCAGCTAGACTTCTATCAGGAACCCAGAAAGGAGGTCACATCAACCCCATCCTAGCCTCTCTTCACTAGTTATAGGTAAACCTCAGAATCCAATTCAAACTCCTTCTCTTCACCTACAAATCCCTGAATGAACTGGCCCCTGCCTACCTCACTGACCTCTTAACCCCCTACACCACCATCAGATCCCTCAGGTCGACCAACCAGGGCCTTTTAACAACAAAATGCAGCAATTTAAACACAGAATTGACGGTGCATTCTCTGTTGTAGCCCCCTCCCTTTGGAACACCATCCCCCATCCATCCGCTTCACCTCTTCCGTTACTACATTGAAATCCCTTCTTAAAACATACATTAAAACCTTTGGACCACCATGAAATCACTTATCCATGTTTTAGCCCTGATATAACCTATTTGTGTTCTTAGCCCTCTTTTGATTTTATTGTTGTAAATATTTTTGCTGTCTCCATTATGCGTTTTTATTTTAATTAATTTAAATGTTTAACAATTTTGTTGCTCTTCTGTTTTGGTATATACATGAAAACAATTTGATCAATTCCAAGTTGTTTTTAATTGTGTTCTACAAATAAATTTGATCCCTCAGTGTCCTCTGACCTTTCCCCTGAAACATAAAACTTTATCAGGCAAATTACTGTAATCTGCATTAACCTCAGACCTGCTCCTTAGAGGAAGGACAGCTTAGATTTTACCGATGCTGTGAGCTTTCCTGACAACAAACTGCAGATGTTTGAGTGTAATGATCCCTGCAGCCTTTGGAAACTCATATAGTTCACACTTTTACTGTTAGTTCTGTTCCTCTGTTACAGAACAGTGCATCTCTACTGCATCAATCTTTTTAATCTCCTGTAATGTAAACATTCTTTTAATATGATCTCTGCTGAGTCCACACACAGTCAGGCAAGATTTATTTTTTTTAATTTTTCAAAATATAAGTCTTCTGCTTCATTCATGTTTATATTGCGGGAGACAAATGCTGGTGTTCAAAAACATATTATTATAAACTTGCATTTATTGCAGTAATTAGTCTGTCACTTTTACTTCCTGTTTGCTTTAAGGTTGTTTCATTTGTTTTGTTGTTGTGCTTTGCTAAACCCATTTAAGCTTAAAATAAAACACTGAAATGTTACTCACACAGCTTGTTTTCCCTAATAATATGATAGTAGACAACTTAGACCAAAGGTTTTAAGCAAAAACAAATGAAATACTCAAGTTCTTCCTCTCATATTACGTCATCATCTTTCTTCCCTTCCTCCTGGTGAAGACAAACCCTCCCAGAAAGAGTTATTTTATCTTGATTATTATGGTTTACAACCCTGACATAAACTGTATATACCTATTTAAATATTCTATTCTCTACAATAATCCCCCCAAAAAGAATTTTGTACATGGGATAAATCGATTTTTGATTATGGGTGTATTTGTGAAAGTGGCAATTATAATATCCATTAAAATGCTCTTTTCTGCAAAGAAAAGGGTACAAAATGGAAAAAATACATACATAGAAACATTGATTGTGACTCAACTGATGTAATGTAATGATATGCATGAAAACTGTAAAAAAAATAAATAAATCTGGGCTTCAATGGGTTAAACATGTTTTTACCCTTTGATGCAAGGAAAAAGGAACTCTCACACACTGTCAAAAAAATATCAAACCCGGTTTAATTAAACATGTTTTTTACTAGTAATTGACTGCAGGAGTTCTTTTTTCCTTTCTACAGTACAGCTTTTTGCATCTCCTATGCAACTGTTGACTGCCTAGATGTGTAACCTACACTTTTCAGATGCGCAAACAAAAGTGAGCTAATATTCATTTTCAATGTCTTTGCAATAAATTAATCCCTTCCTTATGTATTCCAGATTTTCCTCAATTTACTTGTTGATCATCACAATTCTGTCAGGTTTTGAAAGACGGACCAAAACCAGTTAGTGCCATGTCAACAAAATGTCTTTCATTAGGGAAATAAAAAAAAAGTCTCAAAAATACCCTGGACAGAAAGCAAAAATCTCAAGAAAAAAGTCTACACAAAAAAATGAAATAAACAGAGTAGCAAAAAAGGCCAGTTTTACCAACGGGAGCACAAGGTCAGAACACACTCACAGGAGATAAGATAATAAGCAGACAAAGGGCCACAGAAACAAGCTGGTTTAAATAAGGCAGGTAATTACGAGACAATGAGGAACAGGTGAGCACACAAACAGGGAGGAGAACAGAGGGAGGATTTCAAACATATAGTAATTAAACACTTAGAAATGCACATGAAGTTTATTATTATTATTATTATTATTATTATTAGATGTCAGATTTTGTGCAGAGGTGACATTAGTCAGATCATCTGTCTGAGTCTCATTTTAGACATAATGCTGAAAACATTAATGCATCTTTAAACCATAGTAAAGTGTACTTACAGTGTGATCAGTCCGTGTGTGTGTTGTCCCTACATGACTTGTGCATGTTAACAGCTTGTGTGTGCGTCAGCCTCCGTCCGTCTGTTCATGCATCTTCTTCTCCTGTGTGTGGCTCTCTGTTACAGAAACATTGAAGTTTGTCCTCTTCGCTCTCCACATTTTACAGTTTTACAATATGTAGATATTGGCCTCACAGGTATAACAGAAACTATGAAAAACAGAAGTAATAAAGCTCCTGCAGGATGAAGCATCATTAACTGGCTCCACGTCACTTCATCCCACTGTTGTGGACACCACAACAAATATGCAACCAAAAATATAACAGGAGTAACTTCCTGTGTACAAATATTCAATATTCAGAAAAACCACAGAGTATTTGAAGCCTTGTTGAAACAGTTCAAGAACAAACTGCTTGGTTCAAACACTTTGCATTAGCTTAGTAAATAGAATAGAAAAGAATAAATAGAATGGATAAATAAATAGAATAGAAGCTTTATCATCTGAGAAATTCTTCCTGTTTCAGTTGTGTATTTGAGCTGTAACATGTCAGGTGGTTTTGAAATGTTCGTGTTAGTGATGTCCAGTATATATATACACTTTTTATATTTGTTCCCTTTATTTTTGTTAAATCACATTTATTATTAGAACTGCAGTCTTCTTTCTTTTTTATTAATATCACTTTATTAATACCACTTGATTTAATACAGAAATGCAAGTTTAAAAATGTAATTAATTTATTTAGAAAAACTTTCGAACTTGCTCAATTTATTTTATAAGTCGTGATCAAGTAATGTTATTTTACTTCATATTTTACACATTTTAATGTTAATTACACAAAAGCAGTGGTTGAACTGTCTTTCTTGAAAGCTAAGCACAAAAAAGACAAAAAAAGAATAGATTAAGAATGTTTTTCTTTAAAAGTACTGTTACTTATAAAGTTGAATTGAATTATTATAATTAACCAGACACTAAATTAAACTACTTTAAAATAGCAGTTACCAACTTAAACACTTGTTCTTATGATAACAGCTATGAAGTCAGCAGAACCTAACATAGCTATTCTGTGGCTGAAGAAGAAAAGATAATTCATCCAATGTGATATTGTTTGTTGGTTCAATGCAATGTCAAATTGATTTGTAAATAGGCCTAACTAAGAAAGACTAATGGAAACTGTTTTGTTGTTTTTTTTTTTTTTGTGTGTGTGTGTGAAAACTGAGATTATAGTCAGGTTATAGAAACATGCAAACACAATTAGTACTAATTATTAGTAATAAGGATTTAATACCTATGGTGACTAGGCAGGCAGTAAATACATCAGGCTGCCCTCCCTCCCTGTTTACCTGTTTACGCCCCTGCTCTCTCTCTCTCTCTCTCTCTCTCTCTCTCTCTCTCTCACACACACACACACACACACACACACACACACACACACATACATACACACAGTTTCTCTTCTATGTTTTGCTTCAGTTTCTGTATCGACCTCCTTCACGCAGCATCTCTGCTCCATCCTCCGTCTCCACCCTCATCTTCCTCCTCATCCTCTTCCTCCTCCTCCCCCCCTCCTCCACCTCCTCCTCCTCCGCCGCCGCCTCTTGCCGCCGCCGCCGCCGCCTCAGCCGCTTACTCTGCAGGTGGATGGAGGCTGGAGCCGCGGAGACCGGAGCCATGTCCCGCTGCTGCTGGTAGGCTCGGTGCGGCTGGATGGATCCGTTTTTACTTCCACCGGGGTCTCCCGCATGGGTGTGTGTGTGTGTGTGTGTGTGTGTGTGTGTGTGTGTGTGTGTGTGTGTGTGTGTGTGTGTGTGTGGATGCAGCGTAGTGCCGGGTCTTTGTCTGATGCGCGTGTTTTGATGAATGTGTGTTTGATAAGTGGCAATTGTTGCGTTATTTTTAATTGATTAATTGATTCTCGGCTCTTCTCTCGCCGCGTTTCAAGCCAAATATTGATTGATTAAAAAGAAAAAAAACGCGTGCGTGTGTGGCTCCATCAGTGAGTTTCAGTGACTTGGTGCCGATCTGTGTCTGATATTTAGCGGCTGTGCGTCGGTTGGGTGGTGGTTCCTGCGCGTTTTTTTACGCACAAATCGTCTACGTCTCAGGTTACGTTTCTGCTTTAAAAATGAACGAATATTTACCAAAAATCAAACACGTTACGAGATCTCTCTCTCTCTCTCTCTCTCTCTCTCTCTCTCTCTCTCTCTCCTCCCTCCATCCCTCCTTCTCTGGTCCAGACTCAGACCGCCGAGCACCTCCCTTCTCGCCGGGCTCCACATCCTTAAATGACCCGCGGCTGAAGCAGAGGAGGCGGATCATGGCATGCTGCCCACCCCGGGCATCCAGCACTGACCATGGGGCTCCGCTCCAGGACCGTCGCTAGCGGCTCTGAGGAGCAGAAGAAGCCGCCCGGCGGCGCCGCCGCCGCTGCCGGCGCGGAGCTGCCGGACCAGGATAAGGATGGAGCCCTGCTGCTGGTGGCTCCGGGCCGGGAAGAATGTAAACGCGGCTCCCAAGGCATCGGCATCGGGCTCCTGGCTAAAACCCCCCTGAATTACACCCGACCCGCCAAGAGGAATAACGCCCGCAGGAGGAAGATCCAGAATCTGCTGTACGACGCGCTGGAGAGACCGCGGGGCTGGGCGCTGCTGTACCACGCGTTCGTGTGAGTAATAAACACGCAAAACAGCTGCGGGTCACATCCAGATGTTCAGTCGGTTCATTAACCCTCATGTTGTGTTTGTTTCATGTTGATTAGCTTGTTGTTCCCGGTCAAATTTGACTGTTCCATTAAGACTCATCATAAAAACTGTAATCATACATATATTATCACCACTTTTTGTTTTTTTGTAATCAACATAACTTCTTGTGAACATTACAAGTGTCTCATCGTTTTGTACTTATACATATTGAACTTGAGTTCTACAAAACACAATTTCTGGATTATTTGGACTATCAGAAATAATCAGATGAAACATAGTCTACTGTTTATCACAGAATACTTTGGCTCAAAGTTACCAAGGACATTAGGTTTGAAACCATTTCAAATTTGTATACAGTCACAAATAGTAAAGCCTGTTGTATTCACGGTCAAAAGCAATGGAAAAGATTTTATTTGTTTACAAAGAAAAAAATATAAAACAAAACTATATTTGACAATTTCACACATTTTATGTGTGTGTGTGTCCATCCCATCTGACAAACATAGATGTACTTGAGTTCAATTTCTTACATTAATTCATGTCTCCTCCATTCTTTTCTATTAATCAGTCTTTTTTGACTGGGAACTCCAAGAATGTACAAAAGTTGAATAAAACATACAAAATTGTATGTAAATGAATATTTTGTGTGCTGAAATCCTGTTTGTGCACAAAGTCATGGAATCTTAGGTTAATCTGATCAAATTAATCACATTTTTCAGAGACAAAAACTTTGAAACATTCAGACTTGACCGGGAACACAACATGAGGGTTAAAGGAGCTGAGAACCAACATGATTTTCCTGTCATTGAACCTTAGACCTGCTGCATCCTGCTGCTTCTTGGCTCCTTCGAACACAAACTGATTCAATATCGAATGAATCAAGTTCTGACAGATTCTGATGAAATTATGTCAGCTGCTCAATCACCACTTTAAATCAGCAGCACAGAAATGTTTAAATTATACCCAGTGTAATTACATTATTACATTATTATTACATATTTATTTAATGTATTTTTCCTAAATCAATAATGTGGCGTTTAATTTAACCCGGTAAATACCTTTTACAGTCGAGGATGTTGTTGTTAGTTTGTTGTAGGGACTTCTAAGACTTCTAAGCTGAAGAGTGTGTGTGTGTGTGTGTTTGTGTGTGTGTGTGTGTGTGTGTGTGTTTGTGTGTGTGTGTGTGTGTGTGTGTGTGTGTAAAGCTTCCATGTAGCCTTTATTAAGCTGTATAAAGGATGTTAACATGGATTTAAATGAAAGTTTCTCGATCTCAATGAAAATCAGATTGTGACTTTTGACATATTTGACTCTTTAGTTTCTAACACTTTTCTGTTGTAGTTCATTTCATGATGTTTGCTCCTTCAAATTTGACATAAAAAGCACATTTTACTAGTGATACTTTTATCAAAGTGAAGAAAGTCTCTCTCTTTCTCTCTTTCACCCAAGCATCATTCTTAAACCATTCATGCTTTCATCATGTCTTTATTGTAGATATTAAATTCAGCCTCAGTCCAGCTGCTTCCTGTCTGGTTCAGACTCGAAGATGTTTTTGCTTTTTTTTGCCTATGTTGCTAACTTGTTTATTATTATTATGTATTTAAAGCTTGTTCAGCACTTTGGTTGCCTGTGTTTCCGTTTAAATAAAGTTGAGAGTGAGCATTTTCTGATCTGCAGGTCAAAAGAAGAAAAAGATGTTAAAAAACATATAAACAACAACAAATAAACATATAAACTTTGATGTAATTGATGTATTTTCACCTGCAAATCATTCATTCTGTAACTTCACTAACTTAATTTTAAATTGTTAAGTTTTCATCTCAATTCATGAAACAACATCACATTATTTTTTCTGAAGAGTCAGTGAATGTTTTTTACCGGAATATTTAGTTCGTCAGTAATGAATCTTTGCTGTAATTGAATGGAACTTCAGGTAATTAAGTCTCACCCTTTATCTGATTATAACTACTGTGTGTGTTTGTGTTCTCCTTTATGACTTCTTTATGAAATCCTTCTGAACTCTCACAGTGAGGCAGCTTCTTAAAAGTGGAAATCCAAACATTCATAAGTGCAAAATTTAATTGTTGTTATCAAGTGATTGACTGAATTGACCGATAGTCGATCCCTGAAGTCAAAACTATTTATTATTATTATGATATTTTACAGAAATACATAACAAACTGTTTGTTTAAAATCATCCGTAAAAATACATAATTATTAGAGAGTTGGAGAGAAGAATTAGAGCAGAATTCTGTCAGCTGTCACTATTAACATTCCATTGACCAGCAGGAGCCACTAGTAGCTACTAAAACACAATCATGCTTTAACGGATTTATCTTTGATCAATTCTACAGCTGCCAATCATGTTTCACTAGAATCAGCCCAGTAGTTTTTCTGCGATCGTGTTTCCAAACAAACAAAAGACCTCCTAATGAAGCTAATGAATAACATCTACTGACTGATAATCTCATATCTTTTCTCTGTGATTATAGCGGAGAAACAGCTGAGCAGCCAAAATGTTTCACTGAGCTCTTTGTAAAAACAGTGACAGTGTTGATGAATTTTGAGACATGAGGTCATCACAACAACAAGCAAACAAAGAGATTTTCTTCCTGTTCGCATCAACAGACTCTAATATCTGAATTTATCAGACACGAGCGGAAACATCCGGAGGAAAAAGTCCAAACAGCAACAACACGAGAATATTAATTTCTGCTATCAACACACACACACACACACACACACACACACACACACACACACACACACACACACACACACACACACACACACACACACACACACACACACACACACACACACACACCAGATTTAGACACAGCAGATTTGGAGAAGCAGTTTCCCTCAGGAGCTGGTGAAGCAGAACCAGAGTGAACAGATTGGACATTGGACTGACAAAACACATCTCAGAATGTGGATCATGTTGCTCCATAAGCACTGGATGTGTCTTTAAAAGGAGGGAAAACTGACTTGTTTCTGATGAAAAATCACACTTTGCATTTTTTACATTTTCAACTGCAATAATCTTGAAAAAATTAGGTGCTGGTAAAATGGACCATCAGGTAAAACGGGCCAATTATGGTTTTGGGGTTCTAGTCCCTCTGGAAATTAGAGCCAATGACTACAAAGGATTTAAACTGTAACAGTAACAGGTGATTTGATTTTAGTCTATGGTTTCTATGGTGATCTGATTAGTTTATGGTTTCTATGGTGGTGAGACAATAATTCAAATCTAGACTGAACCAGGAATGTGCATGGTAAGTAGCCTGGTATGATAAATCTAACTCAACCAATTTTACCTGATGAGATGGACCATTTTACCTGAAACTACTCATGTAAAAAAAGTGGCACAGTGGATATTTCAAGATTTATAGGGCCTAAAAAATATTTATCATATAATTCCAAATCAAAATGATCAGAAACAGTCATTATTCATCATACATGGAAAAGGCATATATTTTAAAACGTTTCTCAGTTTACCTGATATCACCCTATGTTTTATATCAGTCCTGGTGGCTGCATCCTGCAAGACTCAACTCAGGGCCTGAAATCCTCTGTAGTCATCTTGTGACACAGCAGTGTGTTCTCAGCGCTAATTCATCTTCACTGTTCTGTATAAAAGCTACAAACTATGATTGAATTGAGGTTGTCCCTGTAAAGGTTAACTGGGCTCAGCGACAAAAGAGAAAACACATTGTGATTAAGAAAGGCTGAAACCAAACTGTCTCACCCTGCAGCTTGTTGCATGTCTCGTGTTTTCAATTGACAACACACGTGTGTCTCTGCACACATGCATGACACGCGAGTTACAATATGGACACTCCATATGTGCTTGTGTCAGAGTGACACTGAGAACTTTTTTGTCGTAAAAGCTCTGTTCTTTTGTCAGTTGATGTCTTGAAAGTAGACAAACGAATCTCTCAGGGTTTTGGTGTGAAAATCTGCTCAGACAGGAAGTGACGAACTGAAAAAAAAAACTCAACGTGAAGAGCTACTGTTTTCAAATGTGTGACATCACTATAGCAGAATTAATTAGTGAACTGAACTGCTGCAAAGTTTCAGTCTGATTGTAAAAGGTCAATTGAAGGGTCACCATGGTAACAGACTCAATCACCATGGTAATGGACTCCGTGAACATAACCTGCTGCTGGCAGGTTTACTTGTAGAAACCCTGAGTTTCTCCCTGTCTCCTCCCACATGAAGAAGTTCTTCAACATAGACTGTCCATTAATTCTCAATCTGATCCACATCAAAGCTCAAATTATTAGAACCACCAGAGAATCTTCAGAGACTGGATATCCTGTCAATTATTTACAGATGAATATCTGTTTAAACGCTGCCACTTTTCAACTGGTATAATCTGGGTGAATATATACAGTATATACACCCACATACAAATGTATACATGTATAAATATAAATAAATAAATACATAAATTGTAATTATTTTTAAGTAAACAGAAAAACAAATGTGGGACATGATATTAAAACAAATAACAATTAATTCTGGTAATTTACTATCCATACATAACAAACAATATATAAAACAACTGGTGAGTTTGTTGAGTGTGTTGTGATTTTCGAGATTCGTGTTGCTCACTCTTCACCCACAGATTATGATGCATAGGTGCCACGTGGACAACGTGATACATGTATAGGAAGAGTGGGAAGAGGATTACAGAGCCGGGACATCTGGGTCTGCTGAGATAAAGAAAAACGGAGAAATCTGTGAGGAGGCAGAGACATGTTGTGTTGTCACTCTGTGCAAAAAAGTTACACACACACCACAAACAACATGAAGTGTTTTCATCACGCTCTGCTGTGGACGTTAAAGATAATCTGCTTACATACAAATTAAGATTTACTTCAAGTAAAAGCAGGCAAAGTAAGAAATAATTGTTTCTTACTGATCAGGTTTCTCCTCATGTGCTGCCTGCTGCTAAATGCTCTGATCGGGCAGGGACATTGGTGGAGAGAGAACACATATAATTTAATGTAAGTAGTTGTCTTGCCACATGTTTTGATATAAAACTCCCATGTAGACTTCATAAATCCAAAAAAACAGCTTCAATTCAATAAAGAGGAAAGCGTATGAGGGGTAGCTGTACTTCAGGTAGAGCAGTCGTCCATTGATCAGAGGGTTGGCGGTTTAAATCCCGGCTCCTCTGGGCTGCGTGTCTATGTGTCCTTGGGCAAGATACTTGACCCTGATTTGCCCCTGTGGCCTGTGTGGCATAGTCACCGCCATCAGTGTTTGAATGGGTGAATTGTAGTGTAAAGCGTTTGAGTGGTGAAAAGGCTAAAATGGTGCTATACAAATGCAGTCCATGCCGTCCATTGTATGACTAAGACATTTCCAGGGGTTGTTGTGTCGAATCTCTGGGTCAAAGTTAGAAGAAATTTCTGCTGAATCTAGATCAAGAAAAACCTCCCTTTGGTGTCCAAACTGGGAAAAAAGAATCTCCAGGTTTCAGAGTATCAAAGTGTTCTTTCTTCAAAGTGTTTTGTAAGCCTATACATCGATATTCATACTGTTCACAGAAGTCACATCTTTGTCCATCCCACACATTAGATCACACCTACTGATCATCACTTATACATTAACCAATTACACCATTAGAAATCTCTTTACAAGTTTAATGTAACATACTTTGAATTTAACCAGTACAACTAGTGTGGTTACATTCAGTAAAATATGTGCTCTGTACATGAGTGATGTATAAATGAGACATGATTAATACAGTGTTTTACATAACAATAAGTGTATTCATTCTATTGCATGAAATATTGCTTAGACATGATGGTAAATGGTTTGAATGTTATTATTTCTTAAAATGGCCTAAATAATAGATATAAATAAATAAATAAAAATGTATAAATAAATAAATTTTAAATAAATATATAAATAAAGCTTATATACCCCAGATAATGAGTTCAATTTTATATTTGATGAAAAATTTCCCAAATTCTGAATGTGATGCTCAAATGTCAAATGTCCATGAGCAAACAGGATATCCTGGTCATGTAACCTCATAAATTGTATGTCCTTCCAAAATAATAAAATAATAAAAGCCTCCTTTTCATGGATAAATGTAAAAACAGATTTAATATCATGTCTTTGGATTGCATTTTGTTTTCTTCAGTGCATTCTTCAGAACGTGTATGAGACTGCTCAGGTAGAAGCCGAGCTGCTGGTTGGAGCAGTGAGTTTTAATTAGGGATCAGTTCAGTCTCTGTCAGAACTGTTGGTTAAATGTTGTGTACCGATGTCACTGCATTTCAGTAAAAACCTGTCTATGTTAATGTATTGAAATAACCGGATCTGTGTGGTTTTCACGTTATTGATTCTGGAGTTGAACTCTGTCCTGAAACTAGTTGACGGACCTCGAAGGAATTTTTAGTTTGCAGAAGTATCAGGTTCCAACTTCCATCAATGGGACTGAAGCACTCTTACCGAAATGTTGGTTACCATAACAACAGTGTGGAGAGACGGGGTGAGTGAAACCAGATCTGCGGCAGGAGGCTGAGAGTCAGGGGCAAGCGAGCATGTGTGAAAGTGGAGAGACAGAGAGAAAGATAAATAGAGACGTGCAGGGTGAGAGAGGAAACAGGAGATGTTTGGCATCAGCAGTTTGGGTGGCATAGCAGCGGTGACCTCTGGCCTCGTCCTGGCATCCAGACCAGTCTGACAGCACCGCTGCTTCCCACAATGCACCACTTCTCCCTCTCTTCTCAGTCTATCTGATGTTCATGTAGCCTCCTTCATCTCACCCTATTTCGGTTCACTTCTTCTCCGGAGTGATGCTCTTTTTTTTCAGTTTTTTAAAGAAATCAATGTCGGTGAACTTGTGTCCTGCAGGTGGATCCTGCTGCTTCTGACTCATGCAATCTTCTCCAACTTCAGAATTCATGTCAACAAATACAGATACTGTTTACACACAGGGTCTAAGACACAATGAAATACAAATATATATATATATATGGCTTAATGTTTAATTATTTCTGACCTCTGATGTGCAACATAAAAAAACTCACATAAAAAAAGAGACAGAAAAGAAAGTCCCCAAAATGCCAAATATGGTTGACACTTCCTTTTAAAGCTCCCAGTAACATTATTATAGAGGGATAAAAAAAGACAATATATATGGGTCAGTTACAAAAATGTGATGTGGTGTAATCCTAAAAACTTGGTACCAGATGGTTTAACTCTTCTGAAAAGGTTTCAAAAATTAAAAAAACATGCTATTAACTAGCTTTATATAGTTTAGGTGGATTATATATTAAAATTTTCTTATTTGGTTACACCATTTGACATTTTGTGTTAAAAAATCAAACAAAATCATGATTAAAAAAAAGAATACAAATGGACTTTCAAATAACAAGAAACCAACATGAACACAAAATGTACATTTTTAAGAAACCGAATGAATTCTTCTAAAACTATTTTTTTTTGTTTTAGACTTTCCCATGCCAAACATTATTTTTCAACTGTGTTTTTGTACTGTTACAGGTCATTTACACTGAATATTTCTATTCTTCATTGTCATTTCTTAAAATATCTGTCTACTGTCAAACAAACAACAGAAACAAACAGATTCACTCTGAGTCTTCTGTGATTGTTGCTAAGCTCACAGAATCTATTTCTGTGTATCTCAAACGTCAGCAAATTATTCCAATCCAGGCTCAATGAGATTAACGTCACATCTGCCTCTCTCTTCTTCTTTTCTTCTTCTTCTTCACAATGCCACATCATTTATTCTCTTCTTCTCCTTGTCCCCATTCTACATTTGCTGCTACACGAGTAAATTAGCCGTAAATGAACTTAATAAATCAACCAACATGCCCGAAACCTGCAACAGATTGAGGGAAGGCACTGCAGCTTCCTGCAGTCTGACCTGTAGATGATGATTTATACCACAACTCTTTTGTTTAGTTGTTGAGCAGAGTTAATTTCATCAGATGAGACCAGATGAAATATATTCATCAACAATGTTTTTTTCATGATAAAAACAAGATGTCTCCTGTCCTTAACCACTGGCTGTGATGAAATTAACACATGTTTTTTGTTACTGAAAAAAGACAAGACAAAATTGAATACTTACTTTTACTTAATTAAATAAAAACTTAATAAAAACATTTATTTCTTTCATTACAGACTTTTAAATTACTTTCAGACTTTTATATTACAATCAAAAAAGTGACTTTACTGGATGCACATTACTTGTATTTCTTGTCCAGCGCTGCTGCCAGGCATGTGTGTGTGTGTGTGTGTGTGTGTGTATCTGAGAGAGGAACCAGTGCTGTCAGCACTAAATGCGGCAATGTCTGTTACTTCATCCCAAGAAGCTACTGTCTGTTACTGGTTTAACCTGCTGGGTTACCCACCTTCTATTACCTTCTGTTGCATGAGACATTGAGACATTGTAAGAAATGTTTTGAATGTTTTTATTACATAAAATGGCCTAAATAATTCATTTATTTTAGCATATTAGAAAACAAACAAACTTATAATTTCAAAATGTAATTAAATTCAATTTTTATATTTTTGAAAATATTCCCAAATTCTCAATAAAAGACAACCTTCGATCAGATTCATTTTGATTAACATTACTTTCAACCTGATGTCAAATACCAAAGAAAGACTATTGACTAAAACTAGACTAAAATACTTTGGATTTTCTTTGATGAAAAGAATGATTTTGACTAAAAATGCCAGGACCTTTTGTCAAAATGTGACTAAACATGTTTTCAAATAGTTTAAAATTTTAGTTTCCTTTACTATATAATCTGATACACACCACATTTTTTGCACTGCAATTCTTTTAGCCACCGTACTTGTCCTTAAAGAGGTTTACTGTAGTATTACTATTACTTGAAACAGTCAGTCATTTTTTATACCTGCTTATTCCTCATTAGGGTCACAGGGGTCTGCTGGAGCCTACCCCAGCACATTACAGTGAGAGGCAGGGATACACCCCAGATGGTCACCAGCCAATCGTGGGGCACACACACCATTCACTCACACACTCACACCTATGAGCAATTTAGAGTTGCCAAATAACCTGAGCGTGTTTTTGGACTGTGGGGGGAAGCTGGAGTACCCGGTGAAAACCGACACAGACACGGGACCCAGGACCTAAGGAGGTCTTGAACCTGCGACCTTCTTGCTGTGAGGCAACAGCGCTAACCCCTGCGCCACCATGTCACCCTTTACTTGAAACAATGTTCCAATAAATATAAATGGTAATTTTCAAGTTTTAGTGTTTATTTTTCCACAGAGTTTTCAATATATGATTTACTATACGTATTAGATTACACTGCAGGTTGTATTGTTAGTGGTTATGAATGTTTATTATGGATTAATAATTGAAAATGTATTAGTTGTTATTTTAACTAAACCAAACTTAATAGTGTCCGATTTACCTGTGAAAGTTAGGTTAGCTTCATGTAAAAAATGTGTTCATCCAACTGATGATGATTATATATAATTAAGACCTTAAGAAAAGCATTCATTTAACATGAAAATGAGTTTAGATCTAATATATAGAACATCAAGTAAATATTTTAATTAATATAACAAAGACATGTTGGTTAAACAAATAATTATTAATGTAGAGAACATGAATATATTATTATCAGTAAACATAACTTTAAGATGTGCAACCAATTTTCAAAAAAGAAAAAAAAGTTGACTAAATATGACTAAAACTAATATGGGCATTTGACACAAGACTAAAACTAAATAGAAAAATTGCAGGCGTAATTAACAGTGTTGTTGAGTCATCATTGACCTGATCAAACTGAGCATTTGAAGTGTGAAGCTGCTGCTCTCTTCTAAAGAACAGCGATCAGCTGACTCCACAGGGCCAGAGCCGGCAGGCGCCCGACAGCGAGGGAAACAGAGTTAATTGAGCCGACTGTCAAACAGCAGCTTTGAATTTAAATCTCTTCTGCCCTGAAAAAAGGACACAGCAGCAGTTTTAGTTCAATGTTGGAACAGAAGATATTGAAGAGATTTAAACTCCTGAAACAAGCTGCTGATGTTTCATAGCTCAGTTTGTTGATCACAAGTTTGTTTTTTGTTACATAAAACCTCATGGTAGCAGCAGTTTTAGTAGCAGCAGAGTTAATAACAGCAACAGCACTCTTAGCAGCAGCAGTGTTAACAGCAGCAGCTGCAGCAGTGTTAGCAACAGCAATATTATTAACAGCACAGCAGTGTTAGCAGCAGCAGTGGTAGGAGCAGCAGCAGTGTTAATAACAGCAACAACAGTCTTAGCAGCCGTGTTAGCAGCAGCAGGTGCAGCAGCGGTGTTAAAAGCAACAGTGTTAATAACAGTCTTGACAGCAACAGTGTAACAGCCACAGCAGCAGCAACAGTATTAACAGCAGCAGTATTAGCAGCAGCAGCAGCAACAGCATTAACAGCAGCAGTATTAGCAGCAGCCTTAACAGCAGCAGCAGCGTTAATAATAGCAGCAGCACCAGTATTAACAGCAGCAGCAGCAGTATTAACAGCAGCAGCAGCGTTAATAATAGCAGCAGCAGCAGTATTAACAGCAGCCGCAGCAGCAGTATTAGCAGCAGCTGCAGCAGAGTTTTGATGAGTTGATGGGCTTCTCTCTTCACTAGTTTTCCTGCTCTGCTGAACAGTCTCAATGAATTACTGAAAAACTGAAGCAGATGTGACAAGAAACTTAAGAAAACAAACAAAACAAAGGAAAAGTATCAAACTAACAAATACTATGGTTTAACAAAAAACTAATAATATAATGAATGACGTAATGTAGTATGTAGTAATGTAGTGTCTACTTAGACATTTAGTCCCACTGTTTAATGAGCTGAAGGTTGTTTTTGTTGTGGCTTATTGCATAATTTCATATGAATTAATGTTTTTCTAAGTGGGTTTTGTATTTCAGTGAGTGAAAGCATCAGTTTGTTTCCAGCTGTGGATCTACTTCAGGCTTCCTAATGGACTCTGTGGTTGTGGTCATTTAGCTTAATGACATTTATCTTGTGTGACCGTTGTGCCATTGGAGGAGTCGTTTAGCGGCAGCTCATGAATGGATGAAATGTTAGATTGTGGAGGAATCGATTTTTAAAAGATGGACACAGAAGTCACGCAGATTAAAATCTGTGTCTGATGCTTTTAATATAATTCACGATCGCTGCTGTAAAACAAAAAGACACTAATGGACCAAACATCAATCATTTCTGTGAAAACACGTGTTATTTATTTATTTTTTTATGAAAGCAGCTGCTTTATCTGCTTTAATCAAACTCGATGGATGCCTGTCGATTTTCAAATCCGTTTCCCACATTAAATAAATTTTTTGCTGCAGGATCAATGAAGGTGATTATCCAAAGTTTTTTTAACGTGTTACTCTGCTCTGCTGAGACTTCTGGATCTCTGCAGAAATTACGTCTTTCCAGTGACTTGACGACCAGCTGCAGCAGGAAGATTCTGCAGAGCCTGTGATGCTGCTGAGTCACTTGTTATTGCTAAATTACTCTAGGTGCATTAGAACCACTGCTACAAAACATGATAATTGTTCCAATAATAGGAGCAGAAAGTTGTAAAAAAAAAAAAAAAAAACATTGGTAGTAATTTTCTGGAACAAGAAAAGTTCCAGAAAATAGGACAACAAAAAGAAGAGGGAATTTATTTATTTATTTATTTTGAGACCAAAATTTGTCTTAGTTTTTCTTTTACATCACCCAATATGTGGGAAATAGATATATAGACAGTAACAACAAATTAAATAATTAAAATAATTAATCAATAAATTAGAATATGTATATATCAGTGACAAATAATGTTTGGCAAGATGAGAAAAAAAACTAAAATACAGGTTTAAGAAGCATTCATCAAGTCTCTATAAATGTACATTGTGTGTTTATGTTGGTTTCTTGTTATTTAAAAGTCCATTTGTATCTTTGTTTTGCATTAATACATTTAAAATATATAATACACCTAGAATATAAAATCTGTTGATAGCATGCGTTTTTTAATGTTTTAAATCCTTTTTAATAGAGTTAATGGAGTTCTGGTACCAAGTTTTTAGGGTTAAATCTAATAACTGACCCATATAACAACAATTACAATTATATTAACAATTTTGACATTGAAGTCATACCTGAAGAATAAATGAGAAAAAAGACATAATATTGTGACTAAGTCATATATCAAGAAAATGCTAAATGATTTTAGGGAAGAGTTATAAAATTATATATATTTATATAAATTTTCATAACAAGGTTACTCTTAAAATTTAAATTGAAAGACATGAGATATTTTACCTTATTCTTGACATATTGCATCTTTTTTTCCCCTGGAATAATTTGATCTAACTCTCAAACTGTGGTGCAGATCCTCCATCATTGTTCTAAATCATGTAAGAGTTGTTTTGTAAAGGACAGTGGGCTTCTCTTCACTTACACAAGCAAAGAAATGACAAAAAAAAACAGATTTAAGCAAAGATTTGGATGTATTTGTGGAAACTGTTGGTTGATGTCAGGTGTTATTTATTTCACCTGCAGCACTTTATCTAATGACCTGAGTGGCTGCTGATCCAGTTTGAACCCGTCAGATTTGCGTCACATGCCAATCACTCATTTCATTAGTGACTCACTTCCAATCTCTTTCTGATCCACGCCGCTCTGGGTGATTCAACGTATCTGTGGCGATCCCACGGGGGACGCCCTGCTGAACAACCGGGGCGCCAGAACTAACTGGGTCTTTGAGCCGTTATCTGTGCCACTGCTCTTTTCTCTTCATCTTCCCCTGCCTCATGGAAACAAACTGCAGCTCTTTATTATTTATTTATTTCCTCTCTTCCTCCTTCAGACCCAGACGACTGTAATGTTTGCGTGGCGCCCAGAGGCTCCGACCTCTGCGATCCCCTGTGGCGGTTTGCCTCAGGCCTCGGCCCTGTGTGAGAGTGATGCCATCAGCTTTCATTTATGTCAGGAAGAGCAGCAGAGTCCTGTGAACCTAACATACATCCTTACATTACATTCATCCTCTTTCTAGTGATTGACAGTGTGCAGGAGTTTTTCTTGTTCCAGTGCAGATTTTTTGCCTCTCCTACCCACCTGTCCTCCACCTCTTTTGAGCTTCTACAGTATTGAAGTAAAAAAGGAGGGGCAGTTTTAGCAGGTGCTTAATGATGATCCTCAGGCCGTTTGTCTTGGAGAGTCGGACAGTGGTTTACAGCTCAAGCGGCAGATGCTGGGAAACAAAGTCTTAATGATCATGGTCTCATTTAAGAGGAAAACTGACTCATGGTTTTATAGTTACAATCCACAGTGAGAAGTTTAAGGCTTTTGGTAATTATCACATGATGGATGATGTGAGATGTGCGCTCTCACTCTCTGAGCTGCCTCAACAAATCACTTTAATGTGAACAAGAGATTGTGTTTAGGAATATACAGGAGAACCACACAGATGGCCACAAGGAAAAAAAAGTTTTTATTAAAGCAGGTGATTTCACAAACGACTTTAAGTTCACCAGAGGGTAAACCAGCCTCTGAATATCAATACTTTCTGCTTAGAAATCGACAGATGGTTCTGAAGAGTTTAGCAATTATTTATTAACTATTAGTCACTGGTGATTACTGGAAGTAAAACTAGATTATCCAACCAGGCAAAAAGGTAAATACCCGGCACAGGCCCTTATATATTGTGTGATTTCTGTGTGTTAGACATTAGCTGCAGCTTGACTTGTAGTCTTGAGACCACTTTTTTGCAATCTTAGTCTTGTCTCTTTCTCGGGTCTCTTGGTATGCAATGTCTGGGCCTGGCAGAGCAGTCTTGGAGGGATTTGATAGGTGTTTTTTTACGAGGATATAATGATTGGTGGTGGTATTGCAGTAGTTCATTGTGTCACTGATGTCTATGGTGGAGAATGGTGTGATAAGTTTGGTTCATCTTATCCAGTTTCACTCATGGAATGGTTTAGCCATCCACTGAAATCCATATAATGAGAGTCACTTGCACCTGAAAAAAATAAAAGAAAAGGTCTATAAAATTACACAAAACCTTTGTACTCCTCCATACTGCTTGTACACTGCAATCCAAGTGTCTTGAATGTGTAACGTCCAGAGTTTACTCGAAACAATGTCACTCAGTGTATTTTTTATAACATAAACAGTCATTATAGCAGAGCCGACTGGAGGTGCTCACACGTTCACATGCTACGAGAGCCTCACAACAAGAACTCACCACAGATACACAGCAGACATTTTTCTTTTTTCTTTCTAACTAGTGCATCAGGCCCCTCTGGTGTCACTGCATCATGCTATCCCCACTGTAAAACTCAATTGGCCATTTACATCTTTATTACAGTAATGCAACTTCATGGTGCATTCAAGAGCACCTTGTTGAAACTGGAATTGATTGATGTTCCTAAATGTTTTTACTCTGTAATTACTTTCTTGCTTAAATGCTTTTACCATGTGCTATGGTAACCAATAAAAAACTGTTATTCTGTAATTTACATACCAAAGTGTACTGTGATATATACTGTCTATCGTCTATGGTTCAAATTATAGCACAATATAAATTTTAGGCCATATCATCCTTCTCTTATTTTGTGTACATACTCCCCTCAACCTATTTATTGCATATTGCAGTTTTCTTTATTGCTATTACTGGTGTATTTGAGATAGTTCTACTTTAACAGCATTCAGGAGTCAATTCAATTAAGTAAATTAATACACATAAGATTCTTACCAACTGATGAAAACATTTGTAGTGAGTTCACACACAGACATGATCTGTCTCTTTGTTGTGCCTGTAGTTGATGAAATACAATAGAATATTTATTCTAAGCAGCTGCAACTCATGTGAAATAGGAATATATGGTGGTGTTATATGTTGTGTTTCTTCTTTATTTAGGTCCTGGTCTTGGTCTTGAGCTCAACTGGTCTCTGTCTTAATGTGGTCTGTCTTGGTCTTAGTCCTGTCTGCTCTTGATACTCTCTGGTCTTGGTAGTGTCCTGGTCTCTGTTTAGATGGTCTTGTGTAGCTGCAGTGATTTCACAGTGAAACTGCAGGAAAAAATCCCTGTTTTAAGGTCAGAGACTCATGCTGCTGACAGGTTCATTTGATATGTGAAGTGCACACAATGGTACACGGATAGCACAGATAGAACACACACACACTCAGACTGGAATCAATGGGCACAGGTGGAGCAGTCAGACCCTGAGGAGGATGAACTTACGGGCCGGAGAAACCAGACCTGGCCTTTGTAAAGGGAAACCCCCCCTTCTACAATCCCACAATCCCTTTCTCCATCTGTACCGAGTCTGTGACCTACCCTGTGTGTGTGTGTGTGTGTGTGTGTGTGTGTGTGTGTGTGTGTGTGTGTGTGTGTGTACTCTCATTTAACCAGTAGGGGGTTGTTGGGGGGAGGTGGGGGAGTTAACACCCTGCAGGAGGGAATCATTACTGTCTGTAATTTCATTCCTGCCTGAATCTGCCATGTCAGTGATTTTTTACAGTGAATCTCAGTCCTCCAGCATCTTGTGTTTCCTGTAACATGACTGTAAAAGGCCCTGCAACCATTTAAAATGGGTGTTTTCAACTGTTTGGGAATGTTGCAGAATCTTTTAGCAGAAATCATTTTTACCTACGGTACCTGAAAGCAGCCTTCATATCAAAATGATTGAGAAATGAAAATCTATTATTATTGTTATTTTTTTTTTACTGTAGAAAAATTATTTAGTGAGGCTTATCCTTCCAGAGGATATAATTGCCTCTGATGTCCATTACAATACAACCTCTATAATGAGGGTTCGGGCTGTAATTACTGTTATCCAGTAATAAATGTCTGCATGTTACACTTGTGGTCTGGTAAGTTAATTCATATAAAGATAAATTGAGACAATGCATGAAGATCATTAAACTAAAAGTAACTTGTAATGATTAATTTCTTAAGGTCAACTGTGTTGGAGAAAAAGGATAGTGTCTATTTATATTAGCTGTGTTGTTCTGTTGGTTACTGTAGCTGTCATTCAAAGTCCTAAATGGCGATTGGTTGAGAGCCGGAAACACAAGAAAAAGAAAAGTGCAGTAATGAGGATGGAAAAGGATGTTATAATAAGTGCAGGTACAGACAGAGTGTGTTACTTTTTAGACTGAGTGAGTGTGTGAATGTGTTTGAGCTACAGTGATGTCAAGTGTTTGTCATTGAGCTGCTGAAAGTTTTGCTTTGATAACTTAGAGTGGTATTTTTCGGTTTAACGGGTGACAATGATAACTGGTGACTTCCTTTCAGCTGGTGCCGCCGGAGTTTTGACCCCATGCATGCCGTATGAATGCCTTATTGAAGATGGTGCGGGTGCGGTTTATCTGGCTTGGCCTCTGAAAGGATGTCTGGGGATGGGCTGCTGCCCGTGTGGCCTGTCTGTGCGCCACTAAAGTGGCACATTAAGTGGCACACTAAAGTGCCTCTGGAGCCATTTGTCTTCCCAGACAGGTGGTTCGACCACATCAGCGTGGACCTGAACATGAAGTTATGCCCCTGTCTTTCACCACAATAGCGGAGGTGGCCTGGGTGTCATCTTTGCCTGGGTGGCCTGGTACGCTCTCTGACCTGATGTCCAACTGGGGGTCCCAGTTCACCTCTGAACTTTGGACGACAGTGGCAAGGAGCCTGGGAGAGAAGCTCCATTGCACCACGGCATACAATCCACAGGCTAATGGACTGTGAGAGTGGTTTCACCACTCCATTGAAAGCCATACTCACATGTTACTTGGATTGATCATTTGCCATGGGTCATGTTGGGCTTGTATTCTGCTCCAAAGGCAGACATGGCAGTCATCATTGACAGAGCATCTTTTGGTCCCCAGGACCCCCTTCCAGATACTTCTGCCCCTTATTCAGCCATAGTTCCCCTTCCTCTGTTCCAGGATGCTGCCCGGGGTTTGCCCATCACTGTCTCCCATGTCTTTATCCATCATGATGCCCACCGTTGTCTGCTCCGGCTTCCTTATGACTGACCTTTTCAGGTGATTGAAGCTGGACTGAAGACATTTGAGGGGGACATTGGGAGCGTTTAGTGAGGCTTTTGGTAGACTGCCTTAAGTCTGCCACTTGATTCCAGAGGAGCTGCGGCCGTCCTCCCCTTTCTTCATCAGTTTTAAGTGGTTCATCTATTTCCATTGCAGACCATGCTGGAAAGCCTGCCGGCCACAGGAGCTGCCTCCTGCCCCGTCCTCTTCTCAGATCCTGCCCACTGTTAGATGTAGTCGTCAGGGTTGGATCATCAAGCCTTCTATAAGGGATTGTCCCCTCACGGGTTGTGTGGAAGTGTTCTTGGGGGGGGGGGGTTCTGTTTAGTGAACAATAGAAGGGGTTGGCTCACACTAGAGAGGGACATCGGGAGGATGTGATGTCACTAAATTAAGGGGTGTGTTATATGAAGCAGGGGATTTAAACGGGTGGTGGTTGTTGTTTTGTGGCACTCTTTGGAATAAAACACTGAACTTGCCTGTACCTTGCCTCTTTCTTGCAAACCTCTACAATATATTAAATTCAATGTCATTTAAAATAACTTAAGGGTTTTCAATAGCTGTCGTCACCATGACAACAAGTCTGCTGAAAGTCACCAGTTAACACAGGCACTCTTAAACCGGAACACTGAAATGTGTAAGTGTACTAAGCTAACGCTAACAGCTAACAGCTAAGAGCTAGCAGCCGCTAGAAAGCTGCTGTTGGTTAGACTGTTTGAGTGACAGCTAATGGCAGCTAGTTAACAGTTAGCAGGCTAAAGGTTGCCATCACTAAGGGAAGGGGCCTTCATGACCACTGCCACCTAGATTCAAGTCTGTGCAGACTACCATGTGCTCCGATTTCAGTCTTACAGAATTGATATGAGTTAAACTGGGAATGTGTTTTCATTCCCAAGCAACATACAGACCTGCAATGTTTATTTTCTGTGAAACTGTGTCTGTGTGTGTGTGGGTCCACTATAGAGATAAGTTAGGATTTGCATATACAGTATTTATGTTGATATTGATATTTTGAAGTAATTCTGAGTTTGATTTCTGGCAAATTCATACTCCTTTGAGGTTTGTATAATTAACTTGAAGGTGATATATTTTAGGTGTTCTATTAGAAAGGAAAATGTGATGATTTAAAAGTTAATTAGTGTGAGGTTAATTTCCCCTCTTGTAAATATGGATACAAATAAGAATAAGAGTTCTGTCAGAGAATTCAGGTTAGTAGAATTCTTGGATAAACTAATTTACAGATGACTATTTTGGTTGGTTAACTGATCGGATAATAACGGCTATAATAATTTTATTCATATTTTGAGGTAGGGTGTTTTTTTGTCTTTTTTTTTTTGACAATTTCAGATTCCAGTCTGACTATTTTATTTTATATCTAATTTGGTAATTTAGTAGTTTGGGGAAAAGTAACTTTGATTACAATTTAAAAGAAAGATTGGTTTTACCAAAAAAATTAAGTTGAGTATTGTCTGCATAACATGAGGTGCAACAGAGAAAGACAACAGAATTGGACAGAGAAGTTTAGTACGGTGCCCAGGAACCATCAATGTTGCAAATAAAAGGAAACTCCACACCGGAAGCGAATTACCGGCGACTATTATTGGAGGTGCACCAATAATTTTTTTTTAATGTGAGCGAAGAAGAAGAATACGAAGAAGAGGAGGTGTTCTAAAGTTAGGGGGCAAATAATTGTTTCTCCAGTAGGTGCCGCTTTATGACCATTATGGCCGGCAAGGATGATTGATGAAGAAGACTGGAGGTTCCGCGCATGTGCGGGTTTTTTTTAATCTTTATTTAACACACGGGTTGTTCTCCCCGTGACTGAGAGGGATTTATCATTTTTTATAATCCGGATAAAACGTGGAAACTCGGCATCTATGTGTTGTGGTCATTTTCACTGGCAAGTTACCACATATTTTTGGAGGAATACGAAGAAGAAACAATTATTTGCCCCCCTAATTACTTCTGCTTTACAACACTGCTTCTTCTTCGCTCACATAAAAAACTACAGGTGCACCGCCAATAATAGTCCCCGGTAATTCACTTCCGTTGTGTAGTTTTCTTTTATTTGCAGCGCTGTTTCTTTTTGTTTGCAACGTTTCTTTTATTTGCAGCATTGAGGGTTCCCGGCCACTGTAATTAGCACTACCTCCGTGTTAAATAGTTAGGTCTGTGTCATTCAAAGGCCGACAGTTTCGGAGCACCCGGACTATACCGGCAAAGTGACCGTACCCACGGTGCCCAGCAACAGCCTGAATACATGTGTAAACCACGGATGTAAACAACCTGTCGCTGTGTAGCAGCACCAGGGAAGGCAGCAGTGCTGAATACACGTGTAATCCACGGATGTAAACAACCCGCCAGTGCTGCTGAATACACATTTAAAGAGATAAACAACAAGCCGGTGTGGCTGTCACCGGAGCCGGGTGCTCCGAAGCACCAGACCTGACGTTACACGCGCGCAAGAACAGGGAAAATGAATGCCAAGAGGCTAACATGGAGCTAACACTGTTACATACGCACACAAGCGAAGTTTTATGTGTGTGTATCCGTGTTAGCGTTAGCTCCATGCTAGCCACTAGCCTAACTTTTCAAACCTTATTACTTTTTTTATTTATTTAACTTAATATTAAACGGCCACCACAAACACTTTGTGTTTCCATGGTTTCTGACCTCCAACCAATCAGTAACTGTGCCGTGCTGACGTCATATGTAGGCGCAGGACCCTACCTATCAGCGGAAATGACGTTCTTTGTATGTCAGCTGAACACTAAAACTGGAACTTCAACACAACAGTGAGACACAGTGAAATTATATATGTATTTATTTATTTATTATTATTATTGGTGATGAGCACAGACAATTTCAGGAAAAGTGTGGAAAACCTGATGCGGCCCAGCCTCAACCAGACCCTAGCTCCAGCGGCCCCCAGGTAAATTGAGTTTGAGATCCCTGGCTTACATGGAGTAGCTCATTCAGCAGGTTTAAAGAAGCTAGTCTGAATAAAAGCAAATAAATCCTGTGTTTGAATGTGTCTGAAAGACAACTGCAGAATGTGCCTGATTAGATTTTACGGTGTAATCAGTGTAAGTTATGTAGTGTTAGTGTATGTACTGTTTATGTTCTTGTAATTCTATCTTTGCCAAATTATGTAGTCATTTCAATATTGTGTCTGAAAGAATTTATCTGAAGAACATCTCTCAACACACAACCACCAAACTATGAAGTTGTAATTAATTTTCAGTATAACAAGGTAGCACAGAATACTTTTAGACATCTCTGAATCCCCCAAAAGGTTAAAAATTAGAGTTGGAATGAATAAATAAATCTCTCAGACCACAATTAATGGAAGTGTGTAAAAAGAGGATGGAGACGCAGTGTCTCTAATTGTGTGTTTATGGAGAAAGTGGGTCAGGGCGGCGGTGCTGCTGCCTCAGGAGGGTTCGGCTGGTTTCCTGCTGTATGTTCACCACTGGTTTCCTCAGGACCATGTATGTACTGTGCAGAGAGATGAAACTAAACCAATCCTTGTGAATTGGATTAAAAATTTTCCAGCAGCTGCATGAATCATTTCATCATCTCTGATTGTCAGAAACCGTGAAGTAGTAGTTGAGTCATTAGGTGTGATCTCTGTGTGTAAGTTACATTTTTCTTTATTTACATCTTTTTAGTTTCATTTTTTTTTCAAGGATGGATTTACTTTTTACTTTAAGTTTTACAAGGTAAATCAACTTTTTGTGTGAAAAAACTACAACTGGCAAAATAATAATTAAGGATGCACTAAATATTCTGTAAATGAATATACAGTATATCCAATTATTATTGTAGTTTAAGGTTGTAGTGGTTCTTTTAGAATGTCTGCAATGCAATATTAATAAAGTCATTTTAACCCTCTCTATCCTTTAAAACACTGGAGTGTCACTGATGTTAAACTTTTCTGATAGTCAATTAATCTATCAGTTATTGAAACGATGAAGAGATTAGTTGTTTGGTTCATAAAATGGTGTAAAAAGTAAATCACTGTTTATTGAAAGCTGAAGATTCAACCTAAAATGTCTTTTTTTGTCCAGACCAACAGTCAACAACCCAAAGATCATCAATTTACTATTATAGAAGACAACACTTGTAGTTCTCGAAACTGATTTTGAATTTGTGGTCTTGGTCTTGGTCTTGTCTTGGTCTCGGGTCTCTTGGTCTTGTAGTGTCTCAGACTGGCAGAGCCGTGTCTGAGGGATTTGGATATCATGATTGACATCTATGGTGGAGAATGGAGAGATAATTTCGGGTTATCTTATCCAGTTTCACTCATGGAATGGAGAAGTTTAGCCATCCACCGAAATCCATACAACAAGAGTCACTTGCTCCTGGTAGGTCCATAAAAGTTGCAAAAACTTTGTAAAATTCTTCCATAATGCTCATCCACTGCAATTCAAGTGTCTTGAATGTGTCAATGTGTAAATGTGTAATCATGTAGTATATTTCTATAACATAAACAGTCACTATATCAGAACCGACTGGAGGTGACTGGATGTACAATTCATGTATTACGAGAGCTGTGCAACGAGAACTCAGGACAGATAAACAGCGGACATTTTCCTCTTTTTTCCCAAAGTAGTGCATCAGGCCCCTCTGGTGTTTGTTTAGTTTTGCCGTGATTTTATCTACCGTGAGTGAGTCATTGCAGTCACGCTAACCACACTTTAAAAGTCCAGTGCCTATTTTTCATCATAATTACAGTAATGCAACTTCATGGGGAATTCATGTGCATCATTCAAGTGAATTTTCTGGAATGAATGATCTTGATGTCTTACCACAAAGCTTTAATGACAATACGTATCATCAGATTTTAAAAATTCCAATGAATACTCTGCATTCTTTTTGTGCATGTCACTGGTTACCACTGCACATAATGAGGTCAACCAACTGTACTAATAAAAAAAAAATAGTACAGATTTAAAAACAAATGTGTGTGTATATATATATATATATATATATATATATATATATATATAAAAGTCAAATTGTTTTCAGCAATGTACTGTATACTTGTTCTACATGTCACTGAGTATGTCTGTGGATAATCAGAAGAAGTCAGCTGCCTGTACCATTTTAACATAATCCTATACTGTACACACTATTGCTGATTAGGCAGATTTTAAATTTATTAAAAATAAAATTCAAGTTGTTTTCTCATCGTGTGAACACACTCCCAGGAAAATATCATGTATACTGTTTAGGCTGTAAACAGTCTTACATGATATTTACACAGAAATATTCTGTACTTTTTTTATTTGATAGTTAAAAAATAACTCCCTGCTTGAATACTTTTACCATTTGCAATGGTAACCATTAAGAAACTGTTTTTCTGTAATTTCCATATCAAAGTATACTGTGATATATGCCGTCTACAGTCTATGGGTCAAATTATACCACAATATAAATTTTAGGCCATATCACCCATCTCTTGTTTTGTGTACATATTCCCTTCAACCTATTTATTGCATATTTCAATGTTCTTTATGGCTATTACTCATATATTTGATAGAGTTCTATTTTAACAGCATTCAGGAGTCAGTCCTCTAAAAGTGTAGAAATAATAGCATAGAGGTGATTACAATTACCACACATATGCACATGCACTGTCTCTGTATTGTTGTGCCTGTAGTTGACAAAATACAATCTAATATTTATCCTAAGCAGCTACAATTCTTTTTTTTTTTTGGTCTCGGTCTTGACCTCAACTGGTCTTGATGTGGTCTGTCTTAGTCTTAGTCTTTGTCTTGGTCTTGATACTCTCTGGTCTTAGTAGTGTCTTTGTCTTTCGGTGGTCTTGACTACAAATCAATAGAAGACTAAAGAAAGAAACAAGAAATAATCAAATTTGAGAAGCTGGAACCAGACAAATTGGAAATTTTCTTCTTAAAAATTACTCAAAATGATCATCAAAATAGTTGGCGATAAATGTAATAGTTGACATTAGGAGTCTGGAATGAGACATAATAAACTAGAGACAAAACTGTAGGATAACAGTCTGTTTTCAGACAGAGTCTGAACTGTAGAAAGATCTGGAAATGTCCCCATTAATCTGAGTTGAGATACTCTGTAAATGAGATCTTGCTTCCTTCTGCTGGTTTATATCTCCTCTCAAACACAGAGAGAACAATCTAATGATCTCATGGATATTTTATGGTCATTTTGTGCTGCCTGGCAGTAAAAATCCAACCCCTTGTTAAAATCTCAAGGTTGTTTTTCTGGATTAGATCATCGGCAGTGAGCAGCGGGTCGGTTTGTGAATCACAGACGGCTTGTCTCAGGCTCTGCGTCATCAAGCCTCTGCAGGTTTTGTCGGGGACTTCTTCTTCATTAGCTGAGAACATACGACCTGTTGCTCCAATCAGAGAAGCCTTAGCCATTTCAGCGCCACCCGGACTGTTCGGGGACATTGCATGATGCTGATTACCAGAGCTACTCCCCACGCTAACCATGTTAGCATCTTCCTGCCTGATCAACCAGTCGAGGAAGAAGATTAACTGCAAGTCTATTTATGTGTATGTGTGTGTGTGTGTGTTTTGACACAGTTTGTGTTAACAATGAATTTGCAGTTAATTAGCCTGTGCAGCTGTTTTTTCTTCCAATGCAATTTGTGTGTGTGCACATAACAGAAGTAATTTCTAGTGATGGGAGGCCATGTCTGTGTGTGGTGTTCTTGTAACTGCGACCATCCCCTTACCTTCACATTAATTTCGTAGCCATGACATTAATTAACTTGGTGTTCTTGGTCAAGTTTGACCGTTCCATTAAGGCTCATCATAAAAATTATAATATTACATATATTATCACCTCTTGTTATTTTTTTTTTGAACATTACAATTTTTGAACTCCTATTTGTTATTTATGGCCTGTATGTCTCATTGATCTGAACTTATAGATCTTGAATTCAAGTCGTAAAAAACAAGACACCAAGAGTGTAGAAAAGTTGAATAAAACACACAAAATTGTATGTAAATTAACATTTATTTTTTTGTGCTGAAATCCTATTTGTGGACAGAGTCATGAAATCATAGGTGAATCTGATCAGATACATGCGCGCGCACACACACACACACACACACACTCACTCACTTTCTTCATCACATCACAGCTGCAGCAAGGTTCCATTAGTAGATACCCACAAAGGAGAATTTAGCCACCACACACACACTTTCTCCCAGCTCACCATACACTCCAGCAGCAGCTTTGTGTGTGTGTGTGTGTGTGCTGTTTACTCTGAGCTTCTCCTTCCTGGGATCCATTTTGGCGAGTGACAGCCTGCGGTTTGAAGCAGACGGTATTTAACCAGGCTGTGGCTCCCAGACTCGCTTTAAAAGCTTCCTCTAATTATCACCTCTTCTTCCTGTATGTGTTTGTGAAGGCTGTTTCTTTTGCTTTACCACAGCATTAAGACGTTTTTATGTTAAAAATCCACCTGCTGCCCGAGTCTGAATCATAGCATCTGAACAAAGAAGCAGAGAATGAATTACAGGCTGCAGATTCATCATGTTTGTATGAATTTGGGTCAAAAATCCTCTCACACAAGTGTGTGTGTGGTGGCTAACAATTTTAATAATTTGCAATTATTGTATTGTTTAGGAAAACAAGTGAAAAGTTCTTCTTCTACTGCAGTTATTGACCTCCCGTTGAACTCTGGGATACCTAGTGTGGTTCTCTTGCATACTGCAAAATATGACCTGGTATACTAAACCATCCGCTCAGTACTAATTGAAAGTGATGAAGGTATTCAGATGTTCTACATTGTGGATTCAGCATTTTTGCTACTATGTAGGTGGGAAGTCATCGACACAATCATCATCATAGAAACAAACACATACCCTCTGTGATCCGTTTTTCTGTTCTAGTTGGTTACGTATTAGAGGTTTCTTCATGGACAACAGTGTGACTGCAGATCATCTGTGAGCTCACAGCACTTAGCTGCTGTGTGAATCAGCTCTCATCCTTTATTCATGCTTTATTTTGCAGCAGGAACTATTTCTCCTGCCTTTTCTGCCCCGTCCACCTGTCACTGGCCCCCTCTCCTCCCTCTCAGGGCTGTAATGGAGCTTCTGATTCCTCCAAGGCCCGTCCTGAGACCCGGCTCTCTCCCCGTAACGCTTCCTGCTTCCTGAGTGCAGCTGATTGGCTTTTTTTGTGTTTTTGTCTTTTTTGGGGGGGAGTCAGTCTGTTTTGGCAGAGAGGAGCTAATTAGGAGCTGCTGGTGTGCGAAGAGGAGCTTTGTTGTGCTTCCACAAGGTTTTGCAGTGTTGACACAGACGATGTGAACCTGTAGGAAAAGTGTAAGATGTTAAATCTTCACTTGTAATCGGCTGTTAGATGATGGATCTGTTCCTGCAGTGTCGCTTACACGTCGTGGTTTTAGGTTTTTATTGTGTTTTTGAGATGTATTTTGAATGTAATGATGGTTTATTGTGATTTAAATAAAAACGATTGAATTGATTGCCATAAAGTTTAATTGCAAACATTCATGGCACCCTCAGGATAAATATTTATAACGTTGATTGTTTTTTAAATTCCCATCTAGGACCTTCATCAAGTCAAATTTTTATAAAGACATTAGTTTTTAAACAAAGACAACAAAGACATTAACATCAGACCCAGCTGTACTTTGTGCTGCCTGCTAATTAGCTTTGTACATAAAGCATAAACATACATTCTGCACATCTCCAACACTATATTTACATTCTGAGGCTGTACTGCAAGATGTTTACATTGTTTCCAGTTAAAAACTCCTTATTTCCCCTCATACTGCCCTTCAGCTTCGCCTCAGTGTGAAACAGGCTGTTTTAACTCCTCTCCTCTCTTTAAGGCCCCGCCTCCCGATGAGCCTGCTTTGTTCTGATTGGTAAGGTCCGCAGATTTCATAAACAAACTCTAGAAACAGGATTCCACTTTTCTCCTTTACTCCAAGCCGACATGAGCTTTTCACCAAAGGTTGCCTGACCTCTGACTTTCAGAGAATAAATTTTCTCTTTTGAAGACTAAATATTCCACAGGTGCTTTGACTCTGAAAACCCCATTTCACTTTCTGTAACGTGTGTCCTGGATTCAAAAAAGTATTTTCATTAAGAAGAAATTATGGCTTCCAGGGAGTAAACTACTGACTGGCTTTTCTTAAAGGCTGATGAACGCTGCTAATTGGCATCTTGTCTATTGGCAGCGTTTCATGTTTTCACAGTAAAGATATAGACTTTCTAACCTGTTTCCAAGGGTCTTTAATCATTTTCTTCAGAGTGACTTGGTTTTTCCTAAGGGCATTGTTTGAAAGGTGATCTGCAGCATCAGAGGGTTGAGACACAGCAGGTGTTGTGTTAACATGGGAGGGTATATTCATATATATAGAGAGAGTCATATTTTACACACATTAAAGCTAAATCTCTGGCAGAGATGCTGTTCCACGTGTGGAGCCTGAAGGGCAGCAGAGGACACGGCGGGAGGTGGTGGCAGTGGGACTGAGGACTGCTGACTTGACGAGATGGATTTTCCAATTCTGAACATTTGTAAAGGTAAAGGTCAGCACTCAGCAGCAGGACAATGACTTTTACTGCATCCGATGAGTTTGATTCACCTTCTTTTTTTGCCTTTTGCGATCACTTCCAAAAGGTTTGGTTGATAGAAGATGATGTGATTCACAAGGTTTGTTAAATCTGCAGTGTAGAACTTTTACATATAAATGAACATTCAAACCAGCAGGTAAATCTTCCTGTAGAGTTACATGACATTAAACTGAATATCTTTTGGCTGTTAATCTGATAGCGCATCACTTTGGATATATGTTTATATTATCAGTGACTTAAATATTTTATAGAAAAACTGATTTATCAATTAATAGATAAATATACATAATTTATACTAATAATGACAAGCCGCTCTTATTTTGGTAGGTTAAGAATTCAAATAAATGGGAGTGAAAAAGTTCATCCTTGATCTTGAAAACAAAATAATCTCATCACGAGGGATAATTTAAGGGATAATTAGATCTGGGAAACATTTGGGCACTGAGACGTGCAGATGTCTTTTTTTTTTTTTTACTGACATAATGGAATCTGCAGAACAGATGGCACAGAGGGAGACCACACCCCTGATATTATGGGCTTTTCAGGACTCAACATACATCTGTACAATACAAAATATTATAATTCAAAGTAGAGTGTTTTACATACATTTTAACAGAAACCTGGATGGGGGTCTTTACAGTTTTACAGTCGATAAAATGTGGTATCAAAATTAAGGGCCGTGTGATAATGAAGGGAAATCAGTAAAATTATTCTAAATATAGCGTTAACTTAAACTGATATTGATGTGTTTGTTTACGGCCCATCCTCAGTAGTACATGGCTTATAGCTTCTGGTCTGTGACTCACATCTACTGCAGGTGATGATACACTAAGTCCCTCATACCACCCCTATGCTAAAAGTGAAAACTATCTCTTTAATACCTTTGTGGTCTAGGACAATATCAGGAAGGTTTTGGGTGCAGCTGTAGTTCAGTAGCCATGATGGTGGATGGGGCATTCTGATGTATTGATGCCAGCAGATTGTCGGGTCTTAATGCAGAAAACAAGCATTGTAACACATGTTGTGATGTTATTGTCCTTCAAACATCTGACAACATCCGAACAGATTCCTGAACATTTCTTCAGCCTTTCAAAACCATGTGTCTGCATGTGTGCGTGCACATGTATATGTGTGTGTGTCCCGAGCGAGAGAAAAACCAACTGACATTTTCCAGCCTGCAGGCTTGTAAATAATTGATCACAGGATCTCAGTCCTCTGTCCATCCAATCACTCACATTTGCTTTATTGACACAACCATAATCAATTAAACAAGAACAAAGCAGGTTTTACAATGTTTGCAACACTTACTGGAGATTATTATAAAGCAAAATGTGTCACAAACCAAAAAAAATAGTGCTGAACAATAAATAGAGAGTTAGGCGGCGGCTGGAAGCGGGACCCTGGTGGTCAGACCCCCAGCTGCACAAGCTGAGGACATGGAAGGTCACCTCTCTGGCAGGGAAGGAGCTGAGCTGGTGCATGAGATCGAGAGGTACCGGCTAGATATAGTAAACTTGGGCTCACCTCGATGCACAGTGTGGGCTCTGGAACCAGTTTCCTCCAGAGATGTTTGATCTGTGTGTCTCACATGCTGCCTGGCAAGGAAGAGGGTCTGGAATTGAACTTTAATTTCCTTCAGCACTTTGTGGAATATTCTCTTCAATTTTTGAGTATCAGAGGTGGGTAGTCATGATCCAGGTTTATGTTATTTTCATGCCAGAAAAATCCCTTCTTCTGCCAGGCCTTACATTGTAATGTCTCTTTTGTTTTAAAACTTACAAATGTAATTACGATGGAGTGCAACGGCACGTTTTTCAGAGGTTGCCGTCCCCCGGACTGATGAGCTCTTTCAATCTGAAGGTCCGGCATGTCTTCAGCCAGCTCAAGACCGTTGTGGAGAAGGTTTTCCACAAACGAGACCATTGTTGTTGATTCCTTCTTGAAACCTCTGGCCTATCCCTATGTTCTCATGTCAGGAGTGGATCTTTCCAGATCCAGCAATTTGTCCTTCAGCTTAGTGTATAGCTGTAGCATAGCAGTAATGACTTCTGTGTTTGAATCCTCTCCTCCACCATTTCAGTATGTTCCTTGACCTTGTCCACATTCACTTTCACTATTTCTTCGATTGACTCTAAATGTAGGATCAGAGTCAGCCAGTCGACCAGTACTGTATTGTGCCTTATTGTTAGCCACTAATCTTTCTTACGCACCTGTCTTACTATAATTTTTACTGCTCAAAGTGGTCTTGTAGCTTTTTGGGTGGGATGATTACTTGTTTTTAATGGGGGAATTTCTCTAACTGCTCTGGTTTAACCGGTAGGTCTCTCGCTATGCAGCCATTCTGACTGTGTTCTGACCAAAAGTCCTCAGAATTAACTTTCTTTATCATTAAATCTGTTAAATATAACAATGCATTATTTGGCACATTTATATTTATTTGATTTCCTTCATGTGTTCATATATTTATATTTCTACCTGTGAGTTTTCCGTTTGTTTTTTCTGGTGTTTTGAGTTTTTGGTTGTCATGGCTGGAACAAAGTCTTGAACCCAAAATCACAACTCAGAGGCAAACAAGTTGAAGGGATAAGCAGATTCTATTAAATCCAAAGTACAGGCAGGGTTAAAGCCAGGAGATCAGAAAGGCAAACAGATCCAACAAGGAGCAGGCAGGAAACCGAAGTACAGCAGAACAGGAAGACTAATCAGAAAACACTGGAGAGCTTGGCAAAACACAACAAGACAATCTGGCAGGGATGAAGGGGAAGTGAACCAGTATATATGCTGAGGGACTGATGAGCAAATGGGCTACAGGTGAGGAGATGGGCGGGGAAAACCAGGTGAGGGAATTGAGCTGATTCCAAGGTAGGATCTGAAATGACTGGAGAATTAGTGGACATGAAACCAATGAAAATAAACTGAATGTAATTATGTTACAGTGGATTCTTGTGAAAGGTCATATTCTCAATCAGCAGTCAAACATTGTTTGTTTTCCATCTTATTTCTCTGGCGGCTCCCTCATCTCTCCCACTCCATCCACTCCTGTCTCCTCTTCTTTGTCTTCTTATCATTTTCTGTCAGGAGCCATCAGAGGTATCCTCGCTCTCTCCCCTACTGCACTTTACTGCTGCTCCATCTTCTTTTACAGCTGTTGTTTCTGTAATGACTGCTAACCACAAATCTGCTGGAATTTAGACATTTTTGAAAATATATTTCACACCTCATTGTGTTCCTGTTGAAGTGGACTGATTTACAAAATTTCTCCTACTCAGTGCTAATTTCCACAGCCCTAACTCCTTATGACAACCTTCAAAACCTGTAAAACAATCCCCTAACACTATAAAACAACCCCCTAACATAAGTTGATTTTTTCATCTATTTGAACTTCTGTCCTTGTCTGCATTGTCCAGAAAATCTAAATCTATTATCATATCATATATCATATAAAATTGTAAAGGTGTGTTAATTTGACTATTAGAAGTCCAACACGGTGTACACACACACACACACACACACACACACACATATATATATATATATATATATATATATATATATATATATATATATATATATATATATATATATATATATGGCTTAATGTTTAATTATTTGTATTTAATTATTTTTAATTTAATGTGTATACATGCATTTTAAAAGTCCCACTATAGTCAGATTAACACAATTTGATTTTATTGAGTGTCAATAATAATGCCCAGCTGTTAAGTATTATTCTTTATGTCCACCCTTATACTCACTGTACGTTAAGTTAAGTTAAGTTTAAATTCAGATTAATTTTATCACAAATTCAATAAATTTTATCAGACAGTTGTCAGATTACTTTAGTTGTCGCTGTGGTGGTTTTCTTTTGTCCAACATTATAACCAGAGCAGCTGTTTTATCTTCTGCAGATAGTCATCAGTCTGAAGAGGAAATGATTTTTTTCCATGCTGGTTTTTCTCCTTTCACCCCCATCCACTGCTGTTCTAGTACCCGTCTATACTCTCATAAGCTCCCCACTGGCATCTGGACCAGTTGCACTGGTTACCAAGGGTAACCACGTGACTCGTTGCCAGGTAGCCCCACTGGATGGGCAAATGAGGGAGGGGGGCTGTTTTGCTCTGCCAATGTTCCTCTCTCTTGCTGGATATATTTCTCAGTTTGTGAGTCTCTGCAGCATTTCCTCTTGAATGCAGCATGTCAGAGCATGTTCATAGCATGCTATTGCTGTAAACAGGGAAAACCGGCGAGTTCATATATAAAACACAGAGCTGAAACCCTTCGCTTCTCCAGAGACAACACCAGTATGCTGACTCTATCACTCTATATTTAGCATGTTGGTGGGTGTGCTTGTTCAGATTAGGAAGTGTGTGTGCGTGTGTGTGTGTGTGTGCCTGTGTGTATTACAGCATGATGACACAGCCATGTACAACAAAGAGTTTCAGTTGCTAGGCAACCTCATCTAAAAACACTAACCAAAATATGAAGCACCATCAAGTCCTCAGCTGGAGGAGTTTCAGTTTTAATCCAAAGGTTTTATTTGTGTATTTACATGTGTTGTTTGCTTCAAAAAACCTTGTAAAATGTGGATCAGTGTTTCTCAAAGCTGAAGATTCAATCTAAAATGTCTTTTTTTGTCCAGATCAACAGTCCACAACCCAAAAATCATGTGCCCAAAAATGGGCCTCTATACACCTACGTATGTAGATATTGCACCCAAAACCAGACATTGCAGCTAGAATAGTCATTTAACCCAATAGCAATGTATAGAGTGTATTTCTGATTAGCTTACTTATCCTCACTGAAAACAACAGTGTTTCTCTTTCAAAAATAAGGGAATTTCTAAGTGACCCAACCTTTTTAACGGTAGGGTATTTTTTTCTCCTACTCTCCGTTCTCCCATATTTATCCATCCAAATTATTGTGTTGTGACTTGCAGGAGAGACATCTGCCTTATTTTGAGTACAATGGAACTGAAGGAGCCCAGCTTATGACGATAATGAAGCTCATGAAGTGCCAAATAGTGACATTTGAAGAGCTCAGCATTAATGTCTCTTTCCAGAAATCATGACCCAGTTACTATAATCTTTGTTGAGAGCGGTTTTATGGAGGAACTATTTTCTGTCTCCTAACCTTCACCTGACAGCTGCCTGTTGTTGAAAGCGAACATAAACATACTTAGTGAATAAATGACTTTTAACATCACTGAAGAGCAAATCTGCATCTTCCATTTGGATGGAAATTTGATTAATGTCAAAAAACATGTTTAAAATCATATCTGTGCACCATCACAAAATCTTGATGTGCATGAAGAAGGAACAGCTTCCTGGTTTCTACTTAAAACCTGCCTTCATGTGTTTCATCTGGAACCATCAACCTACATATGAACCTTTTAGAGAAACTCTTCAAGTAGAGTCAGTGAACTTTTTCTGTCCCTCCAATGACCTCCAGAGGCGGGTAGCAGAAGTTCAGGTCACTCTGTGCCTTGGAAGCTTTGCAATCTTCTTTTGCACTGTGATTCAAGCCAAGTTGAGAAATCAGTTGTTGAATGACCTTGGTTATTTACAGCAGAAGCGATGGACAGGAGATTTTGATTGGAGCTTTGTGACACATTCAGAAGAATAGTTTCAGTTAAAAAAATAGAAGGGTCCAGGCTGAATTTTGCTAAAATGACAGCAGAGACGTCTGACATTATAGCTGCATCTGAATCCTTAGAATCACTGCCTATACCGAGTAACCAGTAGCTACTACTAGTTAGCATCGCTGCTTATTAACCAGTAGCTACCACTCCAAGGGCACAGTAGTAGCTTCTATGTAGGAAGTTAGCCAGTAGAAGGTTCTGACGTACAACAGCAGCCATCGTGGCTGTACTACAGCAGCCATCTTGGCCGTCCTTTGAACCAGGATGTTCAAAGGATGAATTACAGCTCCGCTGGGAAAATTTCTTCTGATGTAAAGTCACAACTAAATGTTGATAGAACTTGCATTGGTTAATATCTACAATTGAGAATATTACAGCTTTTGATATGAATGAAACTAATATACAAGAATGACATCGCTAAAGAAATATCTGATATGATTAATGTTATCATGATTATGGGAAAATATTATATACATGCATGTAAATGGAAAAATCAAAGACCTTTAATAACATCATTTAAAAGCAAAATTAAAATGTTTTATTCATCTCTATTACTCTTAGCTGAAAAATATGGACCAATACAAAAACCTATATATACATATATGTCATCTCATTAAATAAACATCCTGAAGATTTTTCAGTTCATACAGTAACTAGTTTGTAAATAAAAATGCAGACACTATTCAGCTCAATATTCTTTTTTTTCATTTTCTGTAAAGTAATTACAAATTTTACCCATTCTTCTTCACATTTTGATTTGTGGTATAATTGTTTATTTATTTATGATGATGTTTATTCTTCATTTTGCCTGACTCAAGTTTATGTAAAAATGCAAAGTTGAGATTCTGACTTGAAAAAATAGGGAAAAGTTCTTCTTCTACTGCAATTATTGACCTCTGGGATACCTAGTGTGGTTCTCTTGCATACTGCAAAATATGACCTGGTGTAGTAAACCATCCAGGTACCGTTCAGCACTAGTTGAAAGTGACTAAGGTGTTCAGACGTTTTATATAGTGGAGTCATTGTCTTTTTCTACTATGTAGATGTGAAGTATGCAGTTTCAGATGCAGCCTGATTCTGAACACCTGCTTTAAAAACTGTTGAAAGAGAAGAGTTGTTTTACATATTGAAGCTTCTCTTAGTCCCGTTTTTAACTTCAGTGTGACAGAAGGACAAATAAAATTGACATTAGTTTGTGGGAAATGATGCAAGCCAGAGGAAACAGCGATTAGGACCCAGGAGGGATAGGACAGCCATTATAAGGTTTATAGCAGCTGCTCCACCTGAGCCAAATTAATTCAAAATTAATGAGGACAGCATCAAAATAATTAAATGAGTTTTCTCCACATCTGATGTGGCTGTGCTATTTATCTGCTGTCACTTTTGTAACATTTTGTACACATATATTTTAATAACAATTGTCCAAAATGATGTGAATGTGAATCAGGAAAGTACTCACAGTGCTTCACTTTTTCCACATTTCATTATGTTACAGCCTTATTCCAAAATGGATTTAATTCCTTTTCTTTCCTCAAAATTCTACACACAACACCCCATAATGCCATGAAATTTCTTTTGAGATTTTTGCAAATTTATTAAAAATGTACATAAGTATTCACAGCCTTTGCCATGAAGCTCAAATTTGAGCTCAGGTTCATCCTGTTTCCACTGATCATCCTAGAGATGTTTCTACAGCTTAATTGGAGTCCACCTGTGGTAAATTCAGTTGATTGGACATGATTTGGAAAGGCACACACCTGTCTATATAAGGTCCCACAGTTGACAGGGATGTCAGAGCACAAACCAAGCATGAAGTCAAAGGAATTGTCTGTACATCTCAGAGACAGGATTGTCTCCAGGCACAAATCTGGGGAAGGGTACAGAAACATTTCTGCTGCTTTGAAGGTCCCAATGAACACAGTGGCCTCCATCATCTGTAAATGGAAGAAGTTCAGAACCACCAGGACTCTTCCTAGAGCTGGCCGGCCATCTAAACTGAGAGATCAGGGGAGAAGGGCCTTAGTGAGGGAGGTGACTAAGAACCCGATGGTCACTCTGTCAGAACTCCAGCGTTCCTCTGTGGAGAGAGGAGAACCTTCCAGAAGGACAAGCATCTCTGCAGCAATCCACCAATCAGGCCTGTATGGTAGACTGGCCAGACGGAAGCCACTCCTTAGTAAAAGGCACATGGCAGCCCACCTGGAGTTTACCAAGAGTAACAACATTCTCTGGTCTGATGAGACAAAGATCAAACTCTTTGGTGTGAATGCCAGGCGTCATGTTTGGAGGAAACCAGGCACCGCTCATCACCAGGTCAATACCATCCCTACAGTGAAGCATGGTGGTGGCAGCATCATGCTGTGGGGATGTTTTTCAGCAGCAGGAACTGGGAGACTAGTCATGATAGAGGGAAAGATGAATGCAGCAATGTACAGAGACATCCTGGATGAAAACCTGCTCCAGAGCTCTTGACCTCAGACTGGGGCAACGGTTCATCTTTCAGCAGGACGACCCTAAGCACACAGCCAAGATATCAAAGGAGTGGCTTCAGGACAACTCTGTCAATGTCCTTGAGTGGCCCAGCCAGAGACCAGACTTGAATCTGATTGAACATCTCTGGAGAGATCTGAAAATGGCTGTGCACCAATGATTCCCATCCAACTTGATGGAGCTTGAGAGCTGCTGCAAAGAGGAATGGACAAAACTGCCCAAAGATAGGTGTACCAAGCTAGTGGCATCATATTCAAAAAGACTTGAGGCTGTAATTGCTGCCAAAGGTGCATCAACAAAGTAAAGCAAAGGCTGTGAATACTTATGTACATGTGGTTTCTTAGTTGTTTTTTTTGTATTTTTAATACATTTGCAAAAATCTCATAAAAAATGTTTTTTACATTGTCATTAGGGGGTGTTGTGTGTAGAATTTTGAGGAAAAAAATGAATTGAATCCATTTTGGAATAAGGCTGTGACATAACAAAATGTGGAAAAAGTGAAGCGCTGTGAATACTTTCCAGATGCACTGTAAGTGCATCTATGGTTTGTGGCGACTAAACTGAGGTTTAACTGTTTCTGCTGTTAGTCTCCACTTACAGACACTTAATGCTTTGCAGATCAGGAAACTGTCTCTTGTTTTATTGTTTAATTGGATCTCCATTCAATATCACAGTAGTGAGAGCTTATCTCCCTAGAATTCTAAAATACTACGGCTGCAACTAACTGTTCAGTTAAATATTGCTTATTATCTATTATTGAATTAAAGTATAATACAAAATATATACAGAACAAACAGAATACTAAAATTTATACATAAATATAATGAAACACACAAACAATATTCGTAGAAGAGAGGAAAAGTTAGAAAAGTTTTAAAAAATACTCTCCCTAATCCTTTGATTATAAAAAGACATCAAAAAATGCAGATCAGTTTCTTCTTGTTTTCTGTTCTCTCCCTGACGATTATGACATTTCTGAGCAGGTTTCATAGGTTTGATCATTGACATTTAATGTTCAGCTTGATCTTCAGGAACTGGAGCTGCAGATCAACCAATCTGATTGGTCCAAGTTGACTCATGAAGTCTTGTGAACTCTGTTCAACAGAGCTGAGTTACAGTTTCCCCCAGTTAATATCACTTGGTCACAAACACAATGGGACTCCATTAGGTTGTATGGAGTAGGAATTTTCCATTTTATTATTATTATCATTATAAGCATCAAATTTGAATTAAATGTAAAAATAATAATAAAATATAATTACCCCAGTTACATTTTTTTATTTCATGAAAATCTATAAAAAAAAAAAAAAGACAACCTTTGGTTGTGAGACAATGATTCTCACATGTCAAATGTCTAGGAGCAAACAGGATATCCTGTGACCTCATAAATTGTATGTCCTGTAAAAATAAAAGCCCCCTTTCACACTGTAAAAAACATTGATTTTTATATGACACATTTTTAGAAAAAATTAAAATAAAGTAATTGTGGCAATATGGCAACACTGTGCAATAATGGGTTAAGGACTCTGACACTGTTACATTCAGTCAGTTCATATTGTGATTTAGCAGTAGTTTAGGTTCCACACCTTCTGATGTGCCATACTTTTCCCAACAGCTTAGAAAATACAAAAACCTTCAAGGAAAGTATTTAAAGTCATTTGAGACAAACTCACTAACCTCACAGATTCACCTTCTAGAGCGGACTGCAACAAATTCATTTCAGCTGCTATTTCTGTCCTGCTCCGACCAGACGGTGGGCTGGTTCTAGATCTCCTGAGTCCAAACTTCAGCAGCATCTCTGACCCACGCAAGCGTCCGGCCAGCTGAGACGTCTTCATAACCTCAGTGACTCAGTGTCTGCGGCTTTTTCTGAGATCAGACTCCAGCTCCATACTCACTGAGTCTAACAGATGCACACTGATCCAAGGTGACGTCATTCTGAATAAAAAGGAAACAAGATGAATGCTTTATTAATGCACTTTTTAGTCATGTGAGCTGCAGGCAGTCAGTCAGTACAGCTTAAAATATCTGGATGGTTAATGTTAAAATTGGGGTCAGACGTTCATGTTCCCCAGAGGATGAATACTACACACCTTGGTGATTCTCTGGCTTTATCCTCTACCCTGATGTTCACTTATTAAGTATTGATTAAAGATTCAAGAATTGATCGTTTCAGTGTGCATTTGAGTCAGTGATAAAAATGTAATGTGGTGTAACTCTAAAAACTTGGTACCAGATAGTTTAACTCTCTTAAAAAGGTTGTAAAAATGTAAAACACATGCTACCAACAAGTTAGCAATATATTTCAAATGTATCATTATTTTTGGTTACACTAATTAAAATGTCATGTCAAAAAATCACATAAAATCATGAGGGTTTTTTTTTTTATGATACAAATGGACTTTAATATAACAAGAAACCAGCATGAACACAAAATGTACATGTAGAGACCTGATGAATGCTGCTTAAAACTATTTTAAAAAGGTTTTGACTTTCTCATCTTGCCAAATATTATTTGTCACTGACCCATTTACATACACAAGAGAAGTAGATTTTGTTTGATTAGTGACTGCAGTTTAATAAAGTAAAAAAAAAATCTATATAATTTGAGACCACTGAATTTTTACATTACTTATTATGTGCATTTATTATGGGATGGATTACTGTACATTCCTTCTAATAACTTTTTTCTTCAGACTTAATAAACATTATCATTAGGTTTGTTTCTATCTGCCCTTTTTATACACTTTTTTAAAAAAATTGTGCATAAAAAAGTGTAATTCCTGGAAATTTGGAAAAACTCTTCATTGTTAACCTGTTGGATGAAATATTAATTAGAAATGGTAATTTTTTTGAATGTTTTTATGAGCTAAAATAATACATTTAAGAAATATAAGAAAAATATTCATATACATATATATATATATATATAAACATTACATCAAAATTTAAATACATCCCAATAGTGAGTTTATTTTTTTATTTGGTGAAAATTTTCAATTTTCCAAAATTCTGAATAAAAGACAATCTTCAGTTGTGAGACAGTGATGCTCACATGTCAAAAAAGATATTAAAAGAAAAAAAGATCAGTAGTAGAGTTAACGCAGCTTAACTGAAGATAACAAAACTCAACCTGAAAACAAAAAAACCTAAAGGAACACTCTCCTGCACACCTAGCATCCTTTCTCTTTGACACCACACACTCAACTGACTACTGACTATAATTCTTCATTTTCACTCACACAATGGACAATTTCCATTATCATCTGAAACACACACACACGTCTGTCCTTCAATACATAAACAATACATATCAAAAATTATACTCATAACACACCCCATCTCCCCACTGCTGCTTTCACCCAATGACCTCATTGCTGATGCCTTACAGGATAAAATCAGGAAATTATATTTCCACCTTTTGGCTCTGGACCACATGGAGAGTATAAGGAAACTTAAAGCAACTGATTTGAAAGAAAAGATACTTTACCCATAAACTAAATTGAACCAATAAACGTATATAACTTAACATGTATATGTCCAAAATGATGTAAATGATCAGTACTGAAACATAAAATAGAAACTCCAACCAACCCTGGTATAGGCTGCGTCTGCACAATATTTGACAGAGATGGAAAAACGCATAAACTACACAAAATGTAAAAAGGACAAATGGTGAGTGTTATGACCACTTGGCTCAAAGTAGGCACAACATAAAGGGAGACCACACCGTTTCGTTCAGGTTAACCAGTTTTATTCAATGTATAGATTCTAGGGAGAAAATAAAGAAGAATAAAAGAAAGAAAAGAGCTCGTGTCGGCCCGTGCGGGGCCTCCACGTATGAAGACAGCCAACACCACCAAACCTCCCAAGCCAGCAGCCAGAGAGCGAATGACAACTTTGGGCCCATTTTTGAACTTCCCGGCCCTTTCTAGCACAGGTGTTGTAGTTTTAGACAGCGCCCCCTTTGGTCTGGAGGGACAGAAATGGTCAGGTTCAAGTTAACTATTCAAAAGGAGAAGTGCGCACCCCCAGCATGGCAACGCTGGGCGTGACAGTGAGTCTGACCTTCTTTGTCACACAGAAAAAAGACTTTGAACCATTTACTAAATAGCTGCAGACCTCGTCTTGTTTCTTTTCTGCACCTTTTTGCGACTTTCCCTTTGTAAGCGGTTCCCCACTCACTTACAGCTGCTCCTATCTGCTGGTGTGTTATCAGCGACAGCACAAAAAGGTTCTTTATCTCTCCACTTTCGAGGTTCCGACATCCTAATCTTGCTGTTGAGTTGGTTGGATGTGGAGCAACTCGGTGATATTTGGAACAGATCAACAGCTGAGGAAGTGCTGAGCAGTCGCCTCGGTGGGGAAAGAGAACATGTGTTGTGGTGCCAGCAGCAGCTCGCTGACACTTCCCCTGGGTTCACACGACAGAAAACTAATGTCCCAGTTAATGAATCGTCTGATCCGTTAGTGGCCTGAAACATCTTCCTTAAATAGGAGATAAAAACCTGCTGCACAATCCTGACACTATAACACTTTCTTTGATACAAACCAAACAAGAACATGAAGAAATAAGTTAGTGTTGTGGAAAAAAACTAACAATACAAGTTTAATCTAAATCATCCCAGCCCTGAAGAGTGTTTCTAACAGTGCAAAGTGTGGATTTAAGTTTGAAGCGGCAGTCTCTGCTGGAGGTGTCAGAGCTGGTATCAGAGTATGACCACAGCAGGAAGGGACCACATGAAGTAAATGTGTTCTGCTGGGACTGTGTCTGAAGCCTCAGGGACGTCAGGGACATGTGGAGGTGCTGGTCTCTGCGGTTTAGCTTCATACACTGGAGATTTACTCAGAGTAGTTTGTTAAATACACAATAGCTTGAAAATTGGTCCAGTGGTTCATTTTTGTCTGAACTTCTTCCTTTTTCTTGCGAGTCAGCATCATGTAAACAACAAAGCCTGCTGCTCAGTAAGTTAATAAGGGGAAGTTTGATGTAGCATCAATAAAAATAATAAAACTGCAGCATCTAAAGTCTCAATATATTTTTCAGCTGCAGCTGCTCCGCACGGCAAGCTCAAATCTGTGGCTTCACCTTTATAACCTGCAGTATATCCATGAATAAGCCTGAATATACCATCTGTTTTTCAGTTCAATTTTATTTGTATATCCCAAAAATCACAAATCAGATTTGCGCCAATGGGCTTTACATTTTGTACAACAGAACATCCCCTGCCCTTAGATCCTCACATCCTTCAAGAAGGCATAGCATAGCTAAGACATAATGTATCGTATCTGTAAAAAGTGTTTTTTGGCGGTTCATGGAAAGACTGAGGAGTGAGTGTTCATCTTATAGAGACAAGCTTCATACCTCTGTGTAGATAGTGTGTGAGAGTGAGTGTGAGAATACAGTGTTGAAAAAATATCACAAAAATGCAGAAACGTACTGATTTGTTTTTGCTATATGCTCATATTATTGATTGTGGTTGAAATTACTTTGTTTATATAGCTAATAATGTTTCATTTGACAATTGTTCATTCAAGATAAGACAATTAGGCTCTTCCATAGTGTCTCGGTTTGTTGCTGGATTTATTCAAGACAATTTAATGTCTTAAATTAACCACTTTAAGTAATTTTGGCCCTGCGACTCTAATGAGGAATAAGCGGTTATGGAAGATGACTGACTGAAGTTATCTTGGTATGTTTTAGTTATGTTTAGCCAACAATACCCAATTTAAATTTTTTTGAGTGTATGTATCTCGGTTTATTCCTGTGGAAAAGAAGTTCTGGAAGAAAAAGAACAAATGTTTCAATTAAAAATATAGTATAACAAAGTTAATCAGCTTTTCGAGAGCATCAGATAATGTCTTTAGAGTTAGAAGAGTAGACTTGCTTCAATAAAGAGACTCTTGATCTGTTCCGTATGTTTTAGATCAGGGGTCTCAAACTCACGGCCCGCCGGGCGCTAGTTTGAGGCCCCCGCCTTGATATGAAAGTTTAATGTTAGTGCGGCCCGCGCGAGTTTAGTACGGTGGCCGGGAACCCTCAATGCTGCAAATAAAAGAAACGCTGCAAACAAAAAGAAACGGCACTGCAAATAAAAGGAAACTTCACACCGGAAGTGAATTACCGGGGACTATTATACAGGTGCACCTGTAGTTTTTTATGTGAGCGAAGAAGAAGAATACGAAGAGGAGGTGATGTAAAGAAGTAATTAGGGGGCAAATAATTGTTTCTCCAGTAGGTGCCGCTATATGACCATTATGGCCGGCAAGGATGATTGATGAAGAAGACTGGAGGTTCCGCGCATGTGCGGGTTATTGTTCTCCCCGTGACTGAGAGGGATTTATCGTTTTTTCTAATCCGGTTAAAAAGTGGACACTCGGCATCTGTGTGTTGTGGTCATTTTAACTTCGCAAGTTGCCACATATTTTTTGGAGGAATACGAAGAAGAAACAATTATTTGTCCCCTAATTACTTCTGCTTTACAACACCTCTTCTTCTTCGCTCACATAAAAAAACTACAGGTGCACCGCCAATAATAGTCCCCGGCAATTCACTTCCGTTGTGTAGTTTTCTTTTATTTGCAGCATGGAGGGTTCCCAGCCACCGTAGTTAGCACCACCTCCGTGCTAAACAGTTAGGTCTATGTCATTCGAAGGCTGACAGCTTCGGAGCACCCGGACTATACCGGTAATGTCACTGTGCCTACGGTGCCCAGCACCAGCCTGAATACACGTGTAAACCACGGACGTAACCAACCTGCCACTGTACCAGCACCGGGGAAGGCAGCAGTGCTGAATACACGTGTAAACCACGGATGTAAACAACCCGCCGCTGCTGCCTTCGCCAGTGCTGCTGAATACACATTTAAAGAGATAAACAACAAGCCGGTGTGGCTGTCACCAAAGCCGGGTGCTCCGAAGCACCAGACCTGACGTTACACGCGCGCAAGAACGGGGGAAATGAGTGCCAAGAGGCTAACATGAGCTAACACTATTACATACGCACACAAGCGAAATTTTACGTGTATCCGTGTTAGCGTTAGTTCTATGCTAGCCACTAGCCTAACTTTTCAAACTTTATTACTTTTTTTATTTAATTAACAATATTAAACGGCCACCACAAACACTGTTTCCATGGTTTCTGACCTTCAACCAATCACTAACTGTGCCGTGCTGACGTCATATATAGGCGCAGGACCCCATAGCAGGACCCTACCTACCAGCGGAAATGACGTTCTTTGTACGTCAGCTGAACACTAAAACTGTAACTTCAACACAAAGGTGAGACAGTGGAATTATATATATATATATATATATATATATATATATATATATATATATATATATATAAAATAATACATTTAAGAAATATAAGAAAAATATTCATATATATATATATATATATATATATATATATATATATATATATATATATATATATATATATATAACCTGACCTGATGCGGCCCAGCCTCAACCAGACCCTAGCTCCAGCGGCCCCCAGGTAAATTGAGTTTGAGACCCCTGTTTTAGATATTTCAACTCTACAACAATGTCTGTCTGCCTTTTCCAAAACTGAAGAAAAATTGGAGGTTTAGAGAAACAAATAGGAGTCAAATATTCATTTGAATGTGACATATTTGGGAAAGATTATAAGGTTTATATGAATTTTAAATTAATTCATGTTGTGCTATTGCAAAAGAAAGGTACTGTATTAAAACTGTACCATAGGACCCTGGTCAATTGATTTATTAGCTGGGGTCAGAGACAAGTAACAGGAAGTCTGTGATAATTTAACATCTAAAACTGAAATAAGACTTCTATGCTCTTTTCCTGTTTATTTCTTACCTCAACGCTCATTAAAGTAAGGATTTACTGCAGACGCAACAAGTGAAAGCATGACCTGTGTCCTGTAGCAGTAACTGGCCTCTAAATAAGAAAGAGTCTCCGTCTCTGACAGGTTAAAAGCTTCCTGCTGTCTCCTCTAGTCCCAGCCTGCCTCTGCAATGAGCAGCTCAACTGCAGCTCACAGATTTATGCCGCTGCTGCTGGTGCTGCTGCTGCTGTTGCTGCTGCTGTTGGCCACAGAGTTTCGAAGCGATGAAAAAAAAGCCCCATGCAGTCCCAGAGACTCTCAGCGGAAATGCATTGACCAGGAAGCGGTATGGGAATGTACGGACAAGTCATTTATTTATTTGTGATAAGTAGCTGATTCTGAAAGAACTCGTCTGGTCAAGATGAGCATGTTGTAACACATTTATAGTCAATGAAATGTTAACACAGCTGCACAAATTTGGACATTTATTTTTTGACAGGGCAGGGGAAGTTCAGCTTCCCTTGTAGTAAAGAAATCGCCTCTGGGTGCTTCTGGTTGGGTTTCGCTTTTCATGTTCTAGGAGTTGATAGGCCCTGGGAGGACCACTTTATGTAAGACCTGAAAAATATATATTTTTAAAATAATATAGGACCTTTAAATTAATTGTCAACTATTTTGATCCTTTTGTGTAATTTTTATGAAGAAAATGTCCAAATTCTCTGGTTCCAGCTTCTCTTCTTTGATTATTTTCTGGTTTCTTTAGTCTTATATAATAGTACACTGATGATCTTTGGGTTGTGGATTCTTGATCTGGACAAAAAAAATACATTTTAGGTTGCATCTTCAGCTTTGGGAAACAGAGATCAACATTCTACAGAACCAGCATTTGTACAGAGGGAGAGATGGTTCTGATCCACTGGTGTTCACTTTCTCTCTGAGCGTCTCCCTCAGCTGAGAGAATACAGTCCTCACTGTTGAGTAAAGCATCAGGACCTTTTCAGGATATATTAGGCCTACTTTTATATAACCAACAACTCAACATCTTTCATCAGTGTCTTTTTTTTTTTGAAATGCACTCTGCCTCGCTGTTTTACATGGTGGTTGTATTCTGATAAAACATCTGATAAATAATAAAAAACAAAAATGGACACAGCTACTTCATATGCTGTGTCCATTTTTACAAACATTTTTTTTTTCCTGCACCATGATGCAGCGTGGTGTCTGCTTCAACCACATCTCTGTAAATCTGCGAAAATGTGACACGACTAGGGATGTCCCGATCCAGCTTTTTGCACTTCCGATCCGATACCGACATCGTATTTTCCCTTCCGAACCGATACTGATGGCCGATACCGAAATAGTCTATTAACTCAGCATCAGTACTCTGCTCTTGAGCAGGTGTGAACTAAGGCTTTATAAACCAGTGCAAATAATATTGTTAACTATTTAAAAACAAAAATGCCCTCTACTCCCCAATCTCCTACACACTTTTTGCTCCATTTCTATCTACACACTGCCTTCAACTGTTTGCCCTGACTGCAGTCCGAGCACTCGGGGTGCGCAAGCTAAAAAATGTAATGGCGCTCTGGAGTGTTTTAAATAAAGTTTTTTTTAAAGTGGGATTTTCAGAAAAAAGACGTCTAAATAAACGTTTTATTTGTCACATTGAATGGATATTCAACATCCTGTTATACATCTTCTCTCTGTTTAGACATGCTGGTTTAACACTTTTTATTTATTTTTTTTTTGGTGCGTCATTATTCCTGCATCAGGTGACACACAGTCGAGTCCAGTCACTGGAGTCGCGCTCACATTTCCGCAGATTTGCGGAGATGCGTTCCGTTAAAAAAGGAAAAGAAGTCAACATCCCATGTTAAATAAAGAAAACGATGTACATTAGTTACATTATCCGAGTGCTGGAACAATTCCAGTGTGCTCGTTTCAGTGTAATCTACGCTGTATAGGTGTCTGTCTGTGCCGTTTGCCACGGAGCGACAAGTCTGAGCGCGTCTCTGGTTGCTATACAACCCGAGGCGAGCCGAGCTAAACAAATGTGGGGAGACGCTAATGCTGGTGTGCTGGAAAATGCGGACCAGATTTTAGCGAAACCACAGCAAAAAACTGGAATGGATTATCTGAATAGGTGCGCTGGAAAACCCGGACTTTTTTTAAAGGATCGGATTTGTTCCCGTGCCGCCGCGCCGATACCGATACGCATATTTTTTGCCAATATCGATGGCCGATCCGATGTCGATATTGGATCGGGGCAAGCCTAGACACGATGCCTGTGCGACTCGACTGTGTAGCTTGAAGCAAGAATAATGACACACCAAAAAAAAAGGTCAGAAACCAGCATGTCTAAACAGGGTCAAGTCTTATAAGGGGATGTTAAATATCCAGCAACCCTCTGTCAGTCAGAGTTACAGCAATCATACCTTTAGTTTTAGTTTGGTTTGATACAATGCTGCAGTTTTCAGCTCCACAATCGAACCGAGTTTGCTCACTTTGTAAGGTGTGAAACAACCTATGTCTGGCCTGGGAACGCCTTGGGGTTCCCCTGGAAGAGCTGGACCAAGTGGCTGGGGAGAGGGAAGCCTGGGCTTCGCTGCTGAAGCTGCTGCCCCCACAACCCAATTCTGAATAAGCGGAAGAAGACGAACAAATGAACAAACGTTTCAATATTCAATAGGCTAATTGACTATCAAAATAGTCATTAGTTTCAGCTTCACTTACTAATGTTTGTCGAAAGAACAACAAATTTGTTGCTGCAGGGAAATAACTTGATACCCACAGTAGGTTAGTGAACACGAAAACATCTTTTAATGACATCTAGCCCATCTTTTATAGATTATGAAAGTTAATAATTATTTCTATTATTTAATCATATGCTGATTATTTTAAAAAAAAGATTTGTTAACTATTTCTCATAAAACTTGTGAAAACAGTGGCAGTTTGGAAGCAGTTTCCTGAAGTCCAAAGAACTCTTTTTCCCTATTACGGGAATTACGAGCCCTAATTAATATTCTAGTGAAACTGAGATGTGTGCAGCAGCTCATCTCTGACACAGAGCAGCTGAGACTCAGTCTGCAGCAAAAACAGAAGAGACACCTTCATGTTTGCAAAAGGAGGCAAATTAGTAAAACTAAGATAAACTGAATGTTATTGACAAGCAACAATGTGAAAACAAACATAAGAGAATCAGAAAAATAATGAGCATCTTTACTTCCTGTGTAGTGAGCTGGTTTGTTGTCAGAGTGGCTGCACGGTGGGAGGTAGTTTATTCATTTCTGTTTCATCTGTCTCTCCCTGTTTCTGTTGCTATGGAAACTAAAACGCCAAGCACAGTGGTAGAAGAAAAGAACCTTGCATTTGATGTTTTGACAGAATAAAGGTGTGAAATCCGTTGAAGTGGATTGATCAGTGCTCGTTCATTCACATTATTGTTGCTGAGCAGCTTTCCATTATTTTACCTTAATAATTGCATTTTTACAACTTCATTCTTCATCTAATTCAGATTGAAATAGCATATTTTCTACTGATTTTATTTTACAGGTTTAGGGCTTTTCAGATTCAAATTTACCATCTAGTGGAAATTTAATCTTATTAGCTATTTTGTGTAATTCTACTTCTTTGAGCATTTCTTTAAATAATTATCTTTACTTGAACTGAAGTACATTTTGTTAAATAGCTTCTGTAAGAAAGTTGAAAAAGATAGATGGAAAGATAAAGACTGTATGTTAACCATCAGTATCTGTAGTAGCTGCTGCAGAAAACATTTGAGAAGGAATTCTTAGTCTGCAGGTGGAGGTGAGATTACAAAATGTTAATGAGCAGCAGCAGGAAGTGAAGCTCACCACTGACCGATTAAATACATCATCAGTATTAAATGGGATGTGTTAGACTTATTTTGTGGTTAGATAGTTGTTTGTCATGTGGTCTCATCCTGATTTGAATTAAAAGCACATGATGCATGTAAGAACCAAATGCTTTGCAAACTAATACAAAAAATGAACAAATCAATAAACGGACAATTCCATAAAACGTCAAAGCGTTTCAGCCTCGCTCATGGCACAAATGAAAGGGGTAGTTTCTACAGTACTTTTACTCCATGGGGCATCAGAGTATGTTGGCACTAATTGTTCAGGTCGAATTGACTATCAGAACGGTCAATAAATATTGGAAATAATTATTTATTCATTAAAATTAGAGCTTAATTATTAAGAGTTTTCTCTCAGAGAATTCTCTGATTCAGTCTCATGAGTTATAATAAACTATTCATTTGGAAGTCTGATTAACAATTAAGTTAATAATAGAAACCAGGATCATCTTATTAATAGCTGTTAATGGTTGAAGGATTCAGAGTTCTAAAGTAGAGGTTGGCATAATTCATTATTGTACAACATTAAAGAGGCAGCATGTATTTCTCAAAAGCATTTATCCATAAAAACACAAGAGTAAAAACACACAATGACAATCTACATTAAATGGGTCTATGTTCATGTGAATATGCATGGGTGTATGCTGCGGGTGTGTGTGCATGCGTGTCCATGGGGGAACTACAAAGATGGCTGCTGTGGTGGCTGTTCTGTGTAGTTCAGGCTATGTGGGACTCTTTGTTGAGAACAAAGGGAAAATGACCAACCATACTAATGTATGTGTGTGTGTGTGTGTGTGTGTAGGCCTAACGTCACTTTATGTGTATTCAAGGTGTCATCTTACAGAGAGGTTAGTATCATGCAGGTTGGGTCACTAACATCAGACTAAACCTTCTTACAAGCTGAAAACACAGAGAACTGTATCCTAAAATCTAAACATTAACAAAGTTCAACAGTCTTGCTTAACCGTGGTTGTTAATGTTCTTTTCTGCCCAAGTCATATTACCAGTCCATGAATGGAAGAAGAAGAGTTGCTCTTTGGTTCTGCTTCCTTGAGATGGCTGCAGATGTTGTTACAGCTCTGGTGTGGTGGAGTAGATCCGTTGTCCGCTGCTGGTTTCTGTCCTGCAGCTTCTCCTGCTGATGAGCAGGAGGACCAGAAGAGAGCGAGTTGGTTGAAGAGAGTTGAGGGAAGAGTGAGTTGAGGAGAGAGCTGGTAAGAGACAAAGGCAGGTGCCTTTATATCTTTGGTGACATCATCCTGAAGGTGTGAAATAAGGTTTCCTGTTGGGGGAAGGATCACAAGTTCCAGGCTCAGCTAGGCACCTGGATGAAGATGTTTACCACCTTTGTGGGCACAACAACAATAACATCAGTTTTGTCTGAGTTCAGTAGCAGAAAGTTGCAGGTCATCCAGAATTTTATGACTTGAAGACATGCTTGAAGTTTTGCTAGCTGGTTGGCTTCACTTGGCTTAATTGACAGATACAATTGTGTATCATCTGCATAGAAATTAATCGTGTTTCCTAATAAATTTACCTTAAGGAAGTATATAAAGGGTGAAAAGTATTGTTCTGAGCACAGAACCTTGTGGAACTCCATGTCTAACTTTTGTACGGAAAGAAGAAACATTGTTACATGAAAAAATTGGGAACGATCTTAGATCAGTCCCTGTTATACCAATAAGATGCTCTAGTCTCTGTTGTAGGATCTGATGATCAATGGTGTCAATTGCAGCACTAAGCTCAAACCGAACAAGAATGGAGATAGAGCCTTTATCTGAAGCATTGAGGATGTCATTTGAAACCTTCACCAGTACCGTCTCTACCGTCTATTCTGTGACGCGTTCTAAATCCTGAGAGATAAAACTTGAAGAAAGTACAGGAAATGAACCATCACACAAGTTCATGAACAACATCATCAGCTCTCTGGAAATTTACAGCAACGTTATAGGAATGTTTCTGCTCTTTAGATGGAGCCCATTGTCTGTCATTTACTTATTTATTCATGAGTCTTTTTAATGTGTATTTTCTCTGAAAGCTGCAGGAGCTGAGTAGCTTCTGCTTTGTTTTCAAAATTCTGCTGAGTCAGGATTTAAACGCTGCATTATTGATGATGTTTCGAGTCTTGCTGCTGCTCTCACGTGTCGACAGTTTGTAGTTTCTGCTGAGCTCTTCAAGCTGAATTTGGGTTTTGGTTTGATTCATCGTATGAGGCAGCTGCATCTTGGCTGAAGCTTTGTTTCAGATCCCAGAATAAGATGGTGTTGACTTATTTTTAGTGATGCTTCTGGGCTCGTTAGATTTTTATCTATTGAGATCAAACATTTTGGAAAAGCTCTTGATGTCAGACTCCCAGAGGAATCAGGTTTAATTCAGCCTTACGCTTGAATAATAATAATAATAATAATTGCCATATGCCAATAATTACTTTCTCTTAATTTTTTTCTAAAAAAGTGGGAAATAATATCTATGTTTTTAAAGTTAGGTGTGAAAAGGGGGCTTTATTTTGAAGGACACATCCTGGTCACATGACCAGGACATCCTGTTTACCAGTCCCTTTTGCTCATGGAGCATCATTGTCTCACAACCAAAGGTAGAACATTTTCACTAAATAAAAACTCAAACTTGAATTTAATTCAATTTTTAATTCAATTTTTCGTATAATTTTTTATAATATGCTAAAATAGATTTGTTGCCATACAGCAACAATATGCAAATATGTGAAACCTAAGAGTCCTATTGACTTATATAGCAACTATATAGAAACTATCCTGAACTTTTTCTTATATTTCTATTATTTAGGTCATTTTAAGAAATAAAAGCATTCCAAACTTTTTTAAACATGTGTAAGTAATATTTCATGCAATTGAGGGTTAAATAAAGATTAATATAGAATATTTTACAATAAATATGATTTTATTGCAGAACTTTCTATGAATGCTTTTATTTTAATTTATTGACCAAGGTATAAGTGATCATAGACTCACTGGTGGGCGTTGAAGGTCCACCTCCTGTGATTAACTCTTACATAAAATATTACTACCTGTGTAGTTATCAGATAAACAAGCAGCAGCAGAAAAATCCCTTTAGAAGCTGTCGAAACAGTAAAAGCTTAGCTGAAAACAAACAAACACTTGAGGAGACGCAGCTGCAGAGAAACACTCAGCTGCTGCAGTTTCTCATTAACTGTCGATTACATCTCTACACTGAAAAATTAAATTCATTAGACTTTGTTGTAAGTGCAAAAAAAGACAAAAAGAAATGTTGATGAAAATTTCATTGCATATTAAAATGAATGAAGATTGAAGATTGGAATCTGAATCAAAATCTGACTGAATCTGTCTGACAGCCTGTCTATCTGTAGTGTTTTTGTTTTGCAGCCTGGCAGCTGTGATTGTTTTCTTTCACTTTTAAGAGAATTAATCTGCTCTGTGTGGTCTGGTCTGTGACAGACATACAGGATTTATCAACCATTTATTGATTTAATTCTTTAAAAAGAATTATAAGAATCCTGTCTGGGTGACACAGTGGTACAGTGGGTAGTGCTATTGCCTCACAGCAAAATGGTCGCAGGTTCTAGTCCTGGGTCTGGGATCTTTCTGTGTGGAGTTTCATGTTCTCCCGTGTCTGCTGGGTTTTGTCCAGGTTCTCCAGCTCCTTCCCACAGTCCACAAATATGGTGAGGTTAATTGGTGACTCTAAATTGCTCCTAGGTGTGAGTGAATGGTATGTGTGCTCCATGATAGGCTGGTGACCATCTGGGGCGTATCCCTGCCCCTCACCTTTAATGTGCTGGGATTGGCTCCAGCAGACCATGTGACCCTAATGAGGAGTAAACGGGTATAGAAGATGAATGAATGAAGAATCCTGTCATCTTCTGATGCTGTTTTCTATTCTCACTGCTATCTTCACATCTTTCCGAAAAGCTCCCGGAGAAAATAAAAAGAAGGTTAGCAGTCTTAAAGATGCCGTGTAGCATCTACTGATCAGTATTTATTTAACTGGGGCTTGATTTTTGCGTCAGCTGACATTTGGAAGGACGTCTGTGGATCTTGGTGTCGTCTGGTTCAGAGGAAACGGCTTCAGGGTCAGCAGAGTTAGAGTCCATTCCCAAGCACATGACACATCACTATCATATTAAAAGCGTTATATCCCGATACATAAAGGATTAATGACATGTCATTTCTATAAATATATGATGCTTACACTATATTTGGCCTAAATAACCGAGGCCATGTGTGCCTCATCATCATCATCATGGTCTCCACTCCACAAACTTTGCTTTCTTTCTTCAGATGAATTTTAGTTTTTTGGGAGCAAAAATACCAAAAATGTGCTGGTTGTGGCTTCTCTGGAGTGAACTGCTTCTGGTGCGCTGACAGTAATATTTATCAATATTTCCTGACATTTTATAGACAAAACATTCAATTGATTAATTAGAGCTGCATCAATTAATCGATTAATCAATTAATTGCCAGATATATCATTAATCGCTAACTAATTTATAATCTATATAAATCATTATTGTTTATATAATACTTTTATAATTATAGTATAAAGGATTTGAGTCATTTTTGAGACAGAAAAGTCCAAATTCTCTGGTTCCAGCTTCTCTTCTCTGATTATTTTCTATAATAGTAAACTGATGATCATTTTAGGTTGAATCTTCAGTTTTGAGAAACAGTGATCAACATTTACACCAATTTATTAATTGTATTAATCTATTGTATTCTATCAAAATAGTCATTTGCACCACAAGGAAATGCCAGGAACTACCTAATAACTGCAGGTCCAAGCTTGTATACAAAGTAAAGTTTACAAGTGATGAGACAATGTCAGCACTTCCTATGTCTGTCATTTTAAAATAAGAGCTTTTTTAATCTTATAATTTTAGTGGTCTATAGAGCATGGTGGAAACTTACTGTTACAGAGCAAATCTGTTACAGAAAGCCATCCCAATCTGGTGGTACATGTCCACTCTATATACCATAAGATCAAAGCAATCACCAGGACAACAAAGACATTTTAATACGAACAAAGAGGAAGAAAGAGAACAAAGAGAAAAGGAAGAAAGTTTCATTTCAGGTAACAGCAAGGAGGTTCCCACCTAATGGAGGAAAGGCCAATTGAAATTCAAGTAACCTACAGTTGCATTTGGTCTACTCTAAACAAAGAAAGAGGCATCCTGTTTTCAAAATTAATGTAGTTACATTTCATCTAATCAATTTTACATCCACCAGCAGACAAACTTAGCAGGAGTTAGAAACAATAATAATTGTAATAACAAAAAGGTCAACTCTGCATGGGTCAGGAAAGACAGAAACAGATTTGTCATTCTTTATCAGCTGGCTCAATGAAAACCCAGTCAACAGTCTTTAATGAAAGTAAAGCATCACTTTACAGTAGGGGTGTAAAGATTCATTTTAACTTGGATGTGATTCAAGGGATTTACTGCTTCATTTAGACCAGGGGTAGTGACCCTGGTCCTAGAGAGCCACAGTGGGTGCAAGTTTTTGTTCCAATCAAGGATTAACACACCTGATTTACTAATGAAGGTCCTAATCAAGGAGTCCAGTGGTTGATTAGTAGAATCAGGTGTGTTAATGCTTGGATGGAGATACAGGGCAGGTGTGTCTGGAGCCTTGCTCCAGAGAGGGATCAGCCCCGCCCCTCTGCCTGCACCTGCTGACAGGGAAAGGGAGGGGGAGAGATCAGCAGACCAGACCAGATAACACCAGAACCATGGCAAGCTTTCAAATTTCATTTAAATTAAGTGCAATCAACATATCTTGAGGTTGAATTAACAGAAAGCTTACCTTCTGTTATTTCTCCAACATATATTACAAATTCGTCAAAAGTTTATTGAAAAGAATCAGTGATATACATGACAAGTTAAAATAGTGTTGAATTCACAAAGATGCATTAATTTAGCTCATAGTTTAATTGCTTGATTTGATTATTTGATTGTTTATGGTGTATCCTTGCCTCTTTCCCACAGTATGGGGCCTGGCTCTAGCAGAAAATGAACTGATTGATGGATGGATATACATCAAGTATATACAAGTTAAATGAGTGTTTTTAAATCTGTCAAATATGATTCCAATATCCATTATCAATTCTATGTAACCACTATCTGCTTATATATTATAAGACCTAGACATGGATGTATAGTAAGTCCCCAAAAAGCATTTTTTCCCATAGATGTCAATAGTAAAAGAGAAGTCTGTAAAACTGATGACAGAACACCCCCAGCTATAACCTGTTAATTACTAATCTTTTTATTCTATATTTTTAAGTCATGGATTTTTTATGTGTCTAAAACCTTTCTAATGGCCTGAAAAGCTCTGGAAATGTCTCTATTCCCAGTGTGACGTCACTGCTGTGTGACACAGCAAGGGGGAGCATTATGGGAGGTAACTCTACTGATCAGTCTCTATGGGTCACATAATGTGGAAATAACTTGCCTTTGTCATCAATTCTGTTCATATGGAATTTATGGACAGAATTTCTAGGTGTAGCCAGGGCATTGAGGGGCTGCAGTTCAGTTGCCTCAGGATTTTGTGGACCTGTTGTCTTTATCGGACTGTGACCTTCAGCTCTCACTGGAGCGGTTCAGTCAAGTGTAAAGTGGCTGGGATGAAAATCAGCACCTCCATATCTAAGGCCATGGTTCTCATCCGGAAAAAGGTGGAATCTCAACCCCCAAGGATGAGATCCTGCTGAAATTGTGAATACACGTGGTCGAAATAAGTTGCTGCGACCTACTTGGGGTCATGTGAGTTTCTCTGCTGGAGAATCTGCAAGTCTGAGCCCACAAACTGTAACCATGCCCACAAACTCACAGCTGACTCCAGACATTTCTGAATCTCTGCTTCACACTTTGATCCACAAACACAAAACATATGTTTCCATTATACTCTCAGAGTAGAAGTACTCATAATCTTGTATTTTTGGAAAAGTAGAAAATACATCATTACAAGTTAAATACCAACTTCAGCAACTAGTATTGAGTATTAAGTATTGAGACTTGATGTAGTATTGCAATAAATGTTCTAAAGTAGGGTGATATCAGGTAAATTGGGCCACTTTCTGGTAAATCACTTGGGACAATAACACAATACCAAATATGCCTTTTCCGTGTATATTTATGATTAATAATTAGTGTTTCTGATTATTTTGTGTTGGAATTATGTATATATAATATGGAAATGTAATTATTTAGGAGCTATAAATCTTGAAACATTTGGTGTGCCAATTTTTTTCACATGGGCGTTTTCAGCAAAAATGGTCAATTTCATCAGGTAAAATGGGCTAGTGAAAATGACAAATTCAAAATTAATTCAGCATCAATTTTAATGTTAAGACACAATTTCTCAGAACCAGATAACTTTTAAAATGCATTAAACAAGCTCATATTGCTGCTATTAAAACAAGAACAGATCAGTTATGTGTTGTACACACATGCTAACACACCTATGTATACAACCTACTGTTCATGTTTTAGCTGAACCACGTCATACACATCATACACATGTGTTTGTGAGTGACACAGAGGGTTAGGCCCATTTTAGCTGAAACCATGGAGCCCATTTTATCTTAGGGGGTTAAGGTAAATTGGGCCACCAAGATAAACATCACTTTTACAAAGATTATGTTAATATATCAAAGTAACAGCATTATTTCTGATGGATGCCACCAAAACAGATATCATGCATAGTTTTTATGTGCATATTTGTTTTTTTAATAGATCTATCATCCTTATAATAGTTTAGTTAGTCATACCAGGCTACTTACCATGTACATTTCTGGTTCACTATAGATTTGAAGTATTGTCTCATCACCATAGAAACCATAAACTAATCAAATCACCTGTTACAAGTCAACCACAGTTATATCAACAGTTTCTAATCCTTTATAGTCATTGACTAATAAATTTACCTGATATCACCCTATTATGTACTATACTATACATGATTTCCTTTTACGTTAACTACATCAAGCTCATAATACTTATCTACTTAAAATAATTGGAAATACTAAAGTAAATTTCAGAATTGTACAACAATTAGTCTTTTCTCCTCCCTCCCTCCCCTCTCTGTTTCTGTCTGTTCCTACTCCTGTCACCGCTGTGTCTCTGTGGACGACAGGACTTGTTCCTTATTTCTGTGATGTGAGGAAACGTAGCTCAGGATCCATGTGTTTAATCTTTTAATCTTCAAAGCAATGTTCTCTGGCTCTGTCCCACGTTTAAACATATATTCAGATTTTACAAGAATATAATCATTCTGGCTATGTGACATGAGTTTATCAGGGTTTAGAAAACTGATACTATAAAAGTAAAGTTCTATTAATATTGTTCTTTCTTATATTTCTTTTAGAGTTTTTGTTCCATTTCTCCTACTGACTTTGGGAAAAGTCAGTCAGTCAGTCATCTTCTATACCTGCTTATTCATATATTAAAATGACTCAAATTAATTAATCAATTAGAAAAATTGTTGGCGATCAATGTAATAGTTGCCAACTAATCAATGAATCAACTGATTTTTGCATATATTCTACATTTATCTGGAGCTTTACGTCCTTTAAAATGAAGATTTGACCCAAAACAATATATTTCGGTCTGGGACCTTTCTGTGTGGAGTGTGCATGTTCTCCCTGTGTCTGCATTGGTTTTCACTTAACTAAACCAAATATATAAATCAATAATCAAAGTAGTTAGTAATTAATGTGATCGTTGACAACTAATTGATTAAGCAGCTTTAAACTCTTTTGGGAAAGTGTGAGGCAACACTTTTCTTGCTTGATTCTACATATTAAACCATAAACTGTGTTCCTGATTACTCAGGTTTGAATGGTTTAGTAAAGTGGGGAACATGAAGTTGAAGACATGAACATGAACATGAAGGCAGGTGAAGAAGAAGAAGAAATACAAAAAGAAGAACAAGAAGACTCTTAATTTGAATCCTCATCTCACATGGTGATGACTGAACTGATAGTTCAGTCTCTGCAGTGTTTGTCTCCTGAATCGATGAGGCCTACTGAGCAGCTTTATTGACATGTTGACCTGCTGCAGTGCGTCATGTTGGATGTAGATTTCAGCTTCATGCTGACCTGCATGAAAACTGTTTTTTAATCAATTTGATCGCTTGCAGGGATGTTGACCTGCTTTGCTGGTTTTGTTTGTTACCGACATTCAATCGTTTGCAAAGTTAAAAGAAACAATATATCAGAATGAAGGGCAGAAGAGGTCTTAGTTTGAGATTGAGGTGATCAACTTTTCAACGTCTGCTGTGATGAATCATCTGTCCTGTTACACTTCATATCACTGTCTGAGCTGCTGCCTTCACTCTGCACTCTGTTCACCTCACGTTCTTAGAGGTAAATTATCAATCAGTTCCAGCTTATGCTGTTTTCACTTTATTCATGAAATGTTTGAACAAATATTTAAATATTCATAATTATTTATTTAATATATATAATTGATTTACTTAAACACAAACATTTCTTCAGATATTGAATTTGCTGAAAGAAAAAAAAAGATTAAATTAAGTTTAAGTGCAACAACTTGTCATATATGAGAAGCTGGAACCAGAGAACATAATAATAACATAATATATATATAGTATTATAATAATACTATATTAATAATACTATTAACATATAATAATATATAGAGGAGGCATATTTAGTGTGTATGAAGGAGATAATGTAGAGGAGGTGTCTGTATAGAGGGGATAATGTGGAGGAGGTGTCTGTATAGAGGAGATAATATAGATGAGATAATATGGTACAATAAACATGAAAAAACACATGCAGACACATGATCAACAAAAAATTGCAGCTGATAATTGATTTACCCCTCCTGGAGCTGCCACCTTATCGCGGTGGAGGGGTTTGCGTGTTCCAATGATCCCAGGAGCAATGTTGTCCGGGGCTTATGCCCCTGGTAGGGTCACCCATAGTAATCAGGTCCTGGGTGAGGGACCAGACGAAGTGCAGCTCAAAACCTCCTGATGAAGAAGAAGTTAACCCTGCCTGGGTGTGGGTTACCGGGGCCCCCCTTTGGAGCCAGGCCTGGGGGAGGGGTTCGGGTGCAAGTGTCTGGTGACCGGGCCTTTGCTCACGGGGCCCGGCCGGGCTTAGCCCGAAGCGGTGACGTGGGTCCCCCTCCCCATGGACTAACCACCCGTGGGGGTGGGCCACAGGGGGAGGATGCAGAGAGAGTTGGGTGGCAGTTGGAGGCGGGGACCCTGGCGGTCCGACCCCCGGCTGGTGCGCGAGGTTGAGAGGTACCGACTAGATATAGTCGGGCTCGCCTCGACGCACAGTGTGGGCTCCGGAACCATTTTCCTCGAGAGGGGCTGGATTCTCTACCACTCTGGAGTTGCCCCCAGTGAGAGGCGCAGAGCTGGGGTGGGAATGCTTGTATCCCCCCCGGCTTGGTGACTGTACTTTGGGGTTCGCCCCGGTGGATGAGAGGGTAGCCTCCCTCCGCTTTCGGGTGGCGAACTTCATTACCACAATACTGCACTAAATTTACATAGATACAATAGGTGTTCTTCTTTTACATGCTAAAATGATAAATGAGATGCTCCTGCAACAGAAATAAATTCCTTACAAAACATTCCACCTAACACTAAGAGAGGAGACACACGCACACACACACGCACACACACACACACACATACACACACACACACACACACACAATGTCACAGCTCACCAAAAGTGATATGTGCACGTGGTTATCATGGGAAACAAACTGTTAAAAGCAGCAGGAATAGCTTCTTCACAGCCTGGATGTTGGAGTCATAAATGTGAGTTAGACGGCAGCATCAGCTGAGATCTGAGCATGAACAGGCGGGAACAGTTGGGTTCATTTATGTGCGATTACACAAAGAATCTGTGTGACTGTCACTGCAGAACTCATCTATCTGCTGTAAACATCCAGACAGAACTGAAGAGTAGAAGTGTCAGTCTGGGTAAAATATGACTTCATTTCTCAAACAGAAGTTAAACTAAAAATGTCCTTTATGAGTCTCAGTGTGTTTTTATGTTCTGTGGAAGCATAGTGTGAAGCTTTTGGACTCAGTGTTTCATTCTTTCTGAATGTGACTCAGCATCATGTGTTTGATCACTTTATATACAATATAACCCACATTTACCAGCAAACAAACAGGTGTCATGTGTTGCACCACGACAGCGTCCTGCTGGTTCCACCTTCACACCTCCACAATACAAAATAAAAAAAAAACAATAAAAAAAAAAACAATACACAATACATAAATATTGCTTAGACATGGTGAAAAAGCCAGAGCTATAATAATCATAATATCCATGATAAACTACTACTTATTTTATGATTGTGAATTCACACAGAACCTGTCGGCTGTATCTATATTTATATTTCTAAGTACAGAGCAGAATAAAATAGCAGAACAAAATGCAGACGCTGCTGCAGACGCTTTAACAGTCATTGTTTACTCTCCGTCTGCTGCAAACCTCTGAGGAACCAGCCACACACACACACCACATCCTCTGGCTCCCAAAACCAGCCAATCACAGCACACCATGCACACACTAGCTTGAACCCGCTTGCCTTGCCACGGAAACACACACATACACAAGGTATGACTGGTGATCCCTGATGGGGGGCTGGTGAGCAGGTGTCGCCATGGTGATTCAGAGCCAGGGATACTCCAGCGAGAACGGAGCAAACAGCTGTTGCCATGGAGACACAGAATGCATGTCATCCATCCTGCGGGGGGGTGGGGGGGTGGGGGGCAGGGTGGTACAGCAGGTGATACAGCAGCTTGTCACTGTGCTGCAGCTGCTGCAGTACAGGGTCGTCACCAAAGTCCTGAGTCAACTAATCATCAGACTGATTGTGTCTCAGCTGCTATTTAATTCTTTTTTATTTATTTTATTTTAAAACCAATGGGCTGATTCTGGAGAAACATGGTAGTCAGATGTAGAAGTGTTCTAAATTTGAGGTGGATGGATCACACTTGAAATGAAAATGAAATCTACAGTGTTTTTTGTGTTTTAGTGGCTCCTGCTGGACAGTAGAATGTTAACACCTGAATGAGCAGTCGACAGATTTCTGTTGGTGATTTGGATTGAAACACCCTGATAGTTTCTGAAATATAGACGCTTATTGGTTGGGCTTCACATCTGTTGTCAGGTAGAACACTGACCTTTGACCTCAGAGAAGCTCTGAGTGACCTTCTACTTTATATTGTATTCATATTGTCTATGAATCATGTTTTTCTTCTGGTTAGTTAGTTAGCTGCTTTCTTCCTGGGAGCTGTTTGGATTTTTCTTTATTTGTCGTCTTGTCACCAAAACTGTTGGATCCAAACCAACAATGAACCATTGTATTGTCTGTGTAACCAAAGCTTGATAAAACTTCTTCCTCCTTCCTTCTTAATGACTATTTTGATAGTTGATTAATCATTGAAATGATTAATTGGTTAGTTTTGGGTTCATGAAATGGTGTAAAACAATTATCAGTGTTTCCCAAAGCTGAATTCAACCTAAAATGTATTTTTTTGTCCAGACCAACAGTCCACAACCCAAAGATCATCAGTTTACTGAAGAAAATAATCAGAAAAGAGAAACTGGAAACAGAGAATTTGTCAGTTTTCTTCTTAAAATGACTCAAAGTAATTAATCGATTATGAAAATAGTTGTTGATTAATGTCATAGTTGGCAACTAATCAACAAATCAATGCATTTTTACTAATAACTGCATCATGGTTTCAGTCTATAGAAAGTATCTGGTATGGACTTAGTAAAGTTGCCCACATGTAGGTGATTTTATTGTCTTTCACATAGTTTCTGCCAGCATTTACTCGTGAATGTACAAGCCTCTCCGTCTACCTTTATTATATCTGTGATTGTTTCCTCTGAGAGCTGCTGCTTCCTGTCCGTGTGCATCACTCGTCTCTGCTGGACCGACGTTGCTCTTACACCACACTATGTTCCAGGATTATTGAGCGGCAGCAGCCTGATGGCCAAGGTTAGAGCGCTGTGATTTCCCAGAGCTATCAAGTGGACATCATGTGTCATCACACCGTAATGAACCTCAGCTTTACTTCAGAGAAGACATAAGAGAGTCTGAGACTGAAACCAGCTGACAAACATCTAGTAACTCTCTATTGCATTAAATATTACTTACACATGGTCAAAAATGTTTTGAATTTATTTACGACTTAAAACGGCCTAAATAAAAGATTACCCGCTTATTCCTCATTAGGGCCACATGGTCTGTTGGAGCCAATCCCAGCATATTACAGGTGAGAGGCAGGGATACACCCCAGATGGTCACCAGCCTATCATGGAGCACACACACCATTCACTCACACACTTAAGCCTGTGGGCAATTTAGAGTCTTTAATTAACCTCAGCATGTTTTTGGACTGTGGGAAGAACCTGCGACCTTCTGGCTGTGAGGCAACAGCGCTACCCCTGTGCCACTGTGTCGCCCCTAAATAAAAGATATATTTAAGAAATATAAGAAAAAGTTGTAAACATAGTCCTTCAAAACAAAAGCTTTTCACAACTAACTAAATTATTAAAAAATAGAATTTATATCACAGCTTTTTGGACAAATTAAGGTAAAGTAATTGTTGCCATATGGCAACACTATGCAATAGAGAGTTTAACAAGCATTAGTTCATGATGAACTCAGAGATATTTTATTTTTGTTTGATATTTTATGTTTATTAGACGTTACATTTAGTCAGTTCGTAGATGCTTTTGTCTAAAGCAACTAAGAGATGATGAGGTTACAAGAAGAAAATTTTACTTTTTTGATTCTTCATTTCCTGGAAATTTCGTCTGTAAATTTATTTTGAATGAATCTGCAGCATCTTCTGTTGAGGCAACGGGACCCTGCACTGATTTAAGTGACAATGTGTAAACCAGACCTGCGGTGGTGATTATGGTAGTTTAATTAAGCTCTAAATAGACACTTGTAGCTTCTGAAATATTGATCAAAAGAATGAAATGAACTCTTGTTTATCTCATTGCTGGCTGCTGTTGGCTTTAACCAATAACAAACTGTTTGTTTACATGGATGTTAAATCAGGAGTAAACTAATCCCAGAGACCACGAGGAGGCTGTAATTCATCAGCAGGCCCTAGAAATCGATATTCAGTAGAGAACAGGTCATCAGCTGCTCCGCTGCAGCTAATCTGTTGTTCCTGGAAATGAACGGAGCTCCGGCTTGCTGCTTGCCTGTCTGTCAGGGTGGAAACATTTTCCTCAGACTTTGATCCGTGTTTCTGATTCAATACAACTCATATAATACACTTATAACCACACATGACATTTATTTCATGTGTGGCAATCTGACGATATTTCTGCTGTTTGGACGCTGAAACAACCTATCTCAGCCTGCTGTGTCCTCACACATTAGACACTTTATTTATCTTATTTAGTTTTTTACTCATTCATGTACTTTGTTCATGTACACAAGTACACATTACATATTTATACTTCCACTATGTTTTACAGGGAAATATTGTACTTTTCAAATAGTTAAATAGTGAAGAATATCACAAAAAGCAGTATATGACTCTTTTAAAGGTAGAATATGCAGGACTGAAAGTGATCACTCTTAAAGTTCAGCCACAACAAGTCAAATTTAATTGGAACAATCTCACAAAAATGGGACTTCACAAAAAAAAAAAAAAATCAGAATTGAGCATTAAGCCTTGCAGTCTGAACAGATCCTCATTCTGTCTGCTGTGAGAGTTGGTTTTGCTGCTCTGTGATTTACCAGATGTTCAGTTTAATGTCTGTGATGGAAGCAAAGGAGACAGACTTTAATCTGCAGACAGACAGACAGACATATAGCCAGACACAGACAGACAGACTTTAATCTGGAGACAGCAGACAGACAGATAGACAGACATACATATAGACAAATAGACAGACAGACAGAAGGACAGACAGAAGGACAGAAAAACGACTGACAGACAGACAGGCATACAGACAGAGGACCGACAGGCAGATGTACAGATGGACAGACAGACAGACAGACAGAAGGACAGATAGACCGAAGGACAGACAGATGACAGACAGACAGACAACTGACAGACAGACAGAAAGGACAGACAGATGACAGACAGACAGACAGGCCAATGTACAGATGGACAGACGGATAGACAGACAGACATACATATAGATAAACAGACAGACAGAAGGACAGAAAGATGACGGACAGACAGAAGGACAGAAAGACAGAAAGATGACAGACAGGCAGATGCACGGATGGACAGAAAGACAGACAGAAGGACAGACAGACGGACAGGCAGACAGACAGAAAGACGACAGACAGGCAGATGGACAGATGGACAGACAGACAGACAGAAAGACAACAAACAGACACACCGACAGACAGGCAGATGTACAGTTGGACAGACAGACAGATGTACAGTCAAACAGACAGATAGATGGACAAACAGACAGACAGAAGGAGTTATGGTTACAGACTATTCTGCTGAAAACATGTGGTTAAAAAACATAATTTCAAGCAGCTTTAACTAGATTAAAACTTTAAAGGACCAAGAATAGAACCCTGAGGAACCCCAAAAGTTGCTTGATATATTGACAAAAGAATGATGTGGAGACTAGCAACTAGTTCAGCATATCAACTTAAAAGATGATGTATGATGCTTAAAACTAGTGGACTAAATTAATAAATTACTAAATGCAAGTTAACAGAGTGAAAAGCACTTATAGTGTTGTAAATATGTCATTCTTCTTCAATGAAGGTTTAATTAAACAAAAACAATGACCCTGTTTGACTGCAGGTCTTAATGCTCCATTCAGACAGACATTTGTTGTCCTGAGCAGCTGTAGGTCAGCTGATTCCCTTCACTTCCTCCTACAGCTCAGTAAGGGCTTCCTGTCCTCGAGAGCTTCCAGGTGACAAATTACAGCTTTTGGCAGGCGGAGCGTCAGACCTGCTAATTGTCTGCTTATCACTGGCTGGAAAGGTTCAGGCTAGTTGGATTCTACAGCTGTGGAAACTGAATGTATGTTCTCATCAAGGATCTCCTCCCTGCATCTAATACAACTTGATGGAGTCATGATTTTCTTTGTTCAGCTGCTGAATGTTCATTCGAGTCAACTCTACTTCGACAAATCACAGAAGCTCAGCTGTTTGCATGTTTGCATGTCCTGCCTGCTCCCCAAGGACCAGGTTAAAATTAATGGCGCAGGGATTGGGGTTGATGCGTCTTGTTTTAACCTCGCTGAACAAACACCAACGTTGGCTCATTAAACGCTGCAGTGGTCAAGCCGGAGCCTCGCCATCCTCCCTCTGGGACGCTCGCACGCCCTGATTTTCCATCTCAAATCCATTTCTCCGTTAATAACTGGATGAGCCTCAGTGGATTGATGGATGAGTGCGGCATCGGTATGACAACGTAATTGATGAGTGATCAGGAATGAAGAATCAGGTCATCAGCCATGAAGCCAGAGATGAGAAGAAACTGAACTTCCTTCTTTTCCTTTTCTCACCTTTTCTTTCCTTCCTTCTTTCTTTTTCTTACCGTATTCCCTTCAGTACCTCTGTCTATTCTGCTTTCCTTCCCTTCTTTTTGCTTCTGTCCTTCCTTTTTCCTATTTTTGCTTTGAGTCGACACTTCTGTTCTTCTTTCCTTCTTTATTCTGTATTTGTGGCATCTGTCGTTCCTTCAGCTCTTCTATTTTCGTTTCTTCTGTTCTTCTTTCTTTCCTTCTGCTACATCTGTCCCTTTTCCATTCCCCCCTTTCTTTCCTTCATTTGGTACATCTGTCCATATTTTTTCCTTTCTCCTCTCGTACCTTTCCTTCTTTTTCTACTTCCATCCTTCCCTGGTTCCTATTTTCCTTTCACATACACTTTTGTCCGTCTGTCTTTACTTCATTCCTTTTTGTTGTCCTTCTCTTCTTTCTTTATTTCTTATCTATCTTTTTTCTCACCTTCCTTGTCTAATCCAAAAGAATGAAACTTTTAAATTAAAAAAACAGAAATGACTGCAGTAGCCATGTTTGTCTTCCACTCTTCCTTCTGTCCATTACCGGAGGGGTAGCGAGGCGTTACTGAACCTCATGTTCTTTGGAATGACCCTAATTATACAGCAGGGAAATCTAAGATAATTAGCCCTCAGAATTTTAGATTCGGTCCTTAACTCTCCAAAGATGAGCTCAGCAGAGTGTGTCAGTTCGCCCGCAGAAACAGAAACAGCTGATGTGAATCTGAACTGCTCTCAGGTATTTTTTCTGAAAAGCTTGCCATAATGAAGTGAACGTCCTGACCTGAGAGATGTTGAAGTAACGGCACTTCCTGCCGGGTCTCTGCTGGCGTGATTAGCCTGTTAGAGACCGGCAGCTCAATAACAGACAGAAGCAGCCGGTGTGGGGATTGATCTGTGTTGCTGTTTCCATTCGTCCACCTGTCACCTCGTATCTGCAGCAGGGTGAAGAGCAGCGGCGGTTATGACCCAAACAGACCAGAGCTGCTGCTGTTTCACTAACGAGGCCTCACACGGAATTAAACGGTTACATCTGTAATCGATGAAGCTTCCTGAAGACCGTTTGTGGGGAGGCTTTAATTTGTCAGTTTACCTGTCAGTTTGTGTATGTGTAATGTGAGTGTTTTGTAGTGATAAATTGACAGAGAATTATCAGACTCTTCAGCTCCTTTCGGCTTTATACTAAGTTTCAGTTCATTTTCAGTTCATCTGTCTGGCTGCGGGCGACACGGTGGCGCAGGGGTTAGCGCTGTTGCCTCACAGCAAGAAGGTCGCAGGTTCAAGACCTCCTTGGTCCGGGGTCTGGGACCTTTCTGTGTGGAGTTTGCATGTTCTCCCCGTGTCTGCGTGGGTTTTCACCGGGTACTCCGGCTTCCCACAGTCCAAAAACATGCTCAGGTTAATTGGCAACTCTAAATTGCCCATAGGTGTGAGTGTGTGAGTGAATGGTGTGTGTGCCCCACGATTGGCTGGCGACCATCTGGGGTGTATCCCTGCCTCTCGCTTTGACCTTTCCTGCGCTTGTGAGAGAGGTGCCAACAGAAGCCTGAAACCTTTGCAGGGGCAGGGCTTTCTTCCTGGGGTTCAGGTTTTTCTGGTCTGGTTTCTGTAGAGGTTCCATGCATTGATTACTGCCACTGTGACAGCAAATGTACATGTACCATCTTCGGGATCTGATGCTGTACTTGTAGAGTGCACATAACACATTTCAGGAAAAAAAATATTGTACTGATGATAGAAAGGCCTTAAAAGTTAATGTATTATATATGATACATATGGCTTTCTAGGGTTAAGGGGTGTTGTGTGTAGAATTTTGAGGAAAAAAATGAATTGAACAAAATGTGATAAAAGTGAAGCGCTGTGAATACTTTCTGGATTCACTGTATATCCAGAATATAGCCCCATATAGTCACAATGCTACAGCCTTGGTTACATAACATTCAACAATGAGGTTCAAAGTCAAATCAGACCTTTCCAAATTTTCATATGTATTTCAATCAAAATAAGAATTTCTTTTTTTGTGGTCACCTACACTTTAGGGACTCGGTTGTTTGAGAAAATTGTGCACTTGTACCTTTACGATTTCTTCTGTATTGGAGTAATTCAATGATAGTTATGCATCCATGAGAATATTATCAACATGACTGCTAACAGCTAATTTTATTGGCCAAAATGTAAACCAATATTTGCTTAAATTGTTGTCAACAAACACTGATTCCAACATTCGACTTCCACTTTATGTCCCCCAAAGCACCTGTGAGACAAGAATAATAACAAAAGCGATTATTAAAGGTCCCATATTTGTACTTTTCTGGGTTTAATTTGAAGTGTTGAGTGTTTGATGCTTGGGACAGGTTTTATAAAAGCTGTAGATCTTATGTTGAGTAAAACAAAAACATAAAAATGTCTGTTTACATGATATTTGACCTTTAAAATGAACTTATTTCAATATTGTGTCAGACATTAAAAACCTTCCATAAACGCATTGTTAGTGTGAAGCTGTCCATTCAGAATCAAACACATCATCATGTTTCCCTGTCAGTGAAGGGGTCAGTTGTCAGCTGTGGTGAATGAAGCCTCCACTACACACACACACACACACACATGCAGGGGTCAGGATATTCCAGTCATCAGCAAATCTCAAATCACAGCCTCAGGACCCTTTTCCCACCACTGAGGCACCCATGGGGGGATCCATCCATTACTTCCAACATGATCAGGATCACTGCAGATCTGACCTCCTGTCAGGTGTGTGTGTGTGTGTGTGTGGGGGGGGGGGGTTATTGTAGCAGAAAATTCCTGCATATTTGTGACATACTGACATACTGCAGGCTGAACTAATAATCCAGCTGTCAACTCATCAATAAACGGTAAAACCCAGTGTGAGGTGCTGCAGTGTCGACAGGATCAAACAGAGAGGGGATTGGAGGGGGAACACTTGACAGAGTAAAAGTATTCATTAATATTAGGGCTCCAGGGCAACTGCACCAAGCTTATTCCTATTCTGGCCGGATTTTGGCACCTAACTTGTCTTACAGCTTAGAGACGACCCAGATGAATTATATATCAAAACGTGCGTCTTGATCAGGAATGATGTGCTATTACTTTCTGCAAAATGTGAATTTTTCACGAAGTAAGTCATGAATAACTGCACAAGAATTCTCATAGAGAATGAATGAGACAATGTCAAAAAGTTTTTGACTCCCAACTGCTGCTACTGCTCGGGCATACTTTCACCTAGAGACTCCATTTAGACTTTAAACTGTAGACACGTCTTGTGTATTAATCTATTATTCCATGTTTTAAAAAGTAAGATCGTTTTCAAACAATCACTGATGAATGACCATGATAATTTCTGCAGAGATTTTGAGTTTAGGAGAACAAAAAAAGTAGACTTTTCATCTTTTCACTCTCCTCATAGCTACGATTTGCAGCATACACACGTTTTTTTTTTCCAACTTTGTAGAGAAGCATGTCCTGATTGGCACAGTGTGTTCAAAATATCTGAGAGATTTACTGAATGGCCTCTAAGTGCCGCCATATCGTCCTCAGAGAGAACCAGAACCTGAACTTCCCAGGTTTTTTATTGGACATTTGGAACATGTTTTCAGATCAATCGATGAGTCTGATCCGTGCAGGTTTAACTGAAGCTGTATGATATGATGTTTGATCTTTTCTGGTACAGTTTTACACACACATCTCTAACTGAGATGCTGACGCTGGAGATGTGGGACTGATCTCTGATCTCAGTCTGCAGGGACTGAGTGTTAAGGCCTGATCATCTGATTTTTTATGCAGGAAGCTCTCAGCAGGGCACAACAGCAAGAAGCTGTTTCCAGACGTGTCGAGGAGTCTCTCGTCCTCCCGTCCTTACGGCTCTAGTCATTAACGCTGCTCTGCTGCTGTCCTTTCCCACCAGTGTTTGCATATCGCCCGAGCAAATTAACTGTTAGAATTGCATCGTCTGCACTCTCTTTATTGAATCTCGCTGGCAAATTGGTTGTTAGGGAATCCTCAGGGGTGGTATCAGCTCCGGTGAGCCCGGCAGGGCCGAGCCTGACGCAAAGTGGATTAATGGAGAGAGAGAGTGAGGCTGTATAGGTAGCTGCACTCATCATTATTGACTCATGACCTTTAAAAAAACACACAAAAAACATCCAGCCAGAGCTGAAGTTAGCTGTAAAGACTCCAAAACTTCATTTAAAGTTCTGTTTTCACCCTATCGAAGCATCAGTTCAGGGTTTCAGTTAATAGATGCGATCAATTAATCATCTACATAAAATGAATCTATTTTCATAATTGTTTGTCACTTTTCAGGAAAAAAACAACTAATATTTGGTGGTTGTAACTCCTCAAATATGAGGATTCAACAGCTTTTCAAACATACATGACAGTGGACTGCAACTAACAACTATTCTGATTAGTTTATTGATTTTTGAAATGATAATCGATTACTTGTTTGGTTCACTAAACATGTTTTTTAATAATAATTTGAATCAGACTCTCACATTGACCACTATGCAAACATGAAAGTTACAGTTAAATACTTTTCAGTCTTTCAAGGCATTTTTTGGAAATAAGTCAAATCTAGAATAACTTATAGGGTGATATTGGGCCACTTTTCGGTAAATCGCTTGGGACAATAACATATCAATATCAAATATGGTTTTCCATGTATATTTATGATTAATAATGATGGTTTCTGGTTATTGTGTGTTGGAATTTTGTGATTAAATATAATTATTTACGCCCTATAAATCTTGAAACATCCACTGTGCTGATTTTTTATTTATTTTTTTTTTGCATAAGCGGTTTCAGGTAAAATGGGCCAAAATAATTCATCATCGGTTTTAATGTTAAAACATGATTACTCAGTACCACATAACTTTTAAAATGAATTAAACTATCTTTTAACAAGAACAGATCAGTTAAGTGTTAACACACCTATGTATACAAGCTAAGCTAACACTACACAAAAGCTAGCACCCAGTCATATGGAACAAGCTAAGTTACACAAACAAAGTAAAAGTAGTGACTACTTTGAGTTTCACTGATTTCACATGACAATCAACATACTGTTCATGTTTATTTTAACCAAATGTCATACATGTGTTTGTGAGTGACACAGAAGGTTAGACCCATTTTAGCTGAAACCAGGTGGCCCATTTTATCTTAGGGGTTGAAGGTATACTGGGCCACTTTTCCCAAAAAAATATGTCAATATATCAAACTATTATTTCTGATGGATGCCATCAAGACAAATATAATGCATATAATTTGTTATTTGAATGTTTGTTTTTAATAGATTTATCATCCTTATAATAGTTTAGTTAGATTTGTCATACCAGGCTACCTACCATGTACATTTCTGGTTCAGGCTAGATTTGAAGTATTGTCTTATCACCATAGAAACCATAAACTAATCAAATCACCATAGAAACCACAAAATAATTAAATCACCTGTTACTTTTCAAGTACAGTTATATCAACAGTTTAAATCCTTTCTAGTCATTGGCTCTAATTTCCAGAGGGAAAACATTAAATGGCCCATTTTACCCAATATCATCCCATAGCATCAAAACTTGAGTAAATGTGCTCACGGCAACAGATTTTAGGCTTGAAACATGTAAAATGAGAACATGACAGAATCAAGAGAAAAACTCTTGTGAGGTTTTCAAATATAAACCAGACAAGCTCTGGTTTATATTTCACTGTCCATTATCTGTTTCTATTAGTTTATAGCTTTGACACTCAACAAGTGATAGTTCAGAATGTCGGTCTGAAACCTCAAAATGAAGACTTTCTTGTCTTGTTTTACTGTAATTCCTGCCCAGCTGCACCTGCTCGGGTCTAATGAGATCGATGTTGCTCCACATGTTGTATTGAACAAACTATTTGAAGCCAGATAGGAAGCTGAGTGTGTAGCAGATCACTATCTGTTGGATCATATCAAATTAACATCGACCTCCTCCAGTCACTCCAGGATCTCTGTCCTCTGGATAACTTTAAGGAGAAATGTTGCAATTTAATTTAGCAGCCAGGAAAGCAACATGAAGTACAGACACAAACACACACAAGTCCCTCATCAGATGCCTGCTCAGACTCAACTATCACTTCCTTAGGTGAATTATGTAAAACTCTCTCCTGTTTGGCTGTAAAATATTCATGTTGTTGTGGTTGTGCAGCACTTCAGAAGTTCTCAGAGACATTGATGCTGCCTAATGGCAACAAAACAGGTCATGAATGATTCAGAATGAAGAAACAGGAAGTGAACATTTAGAGGATGAAGATAAAAGGCCAAAAGGTCATGGAGAATAAGCTCAGGCTGCATCCGAGGTCACCTACTGCCCACCCACATAGTAGCAAAAATGATGAATCCCCTATGTAAAATGTCTGAATATCTCAGTCACTTTCAACTAGTACGTGAACAGTACCCGGATGGTTTATTACTTTTTTTCCCAAACTTTGTTGAAACAATACAATAATTATAAATTCAAGTAAGAATCTCCACTTTGCGTTCTTACATAAACACACATTTTGAGTTTGTTACATGTCTGGAAAGAGGAGAATCTCAGCTTCGATGAAATACCAACATTATTGTTCTACTCCAAATATTCTCTGTCATATGCTCTTTCAATTTTGATAAAACAGCTTTAAAGATAATGGATCATTTTCACATGTTTGGATTAAATTTTATTTGGATTAATCACATTTATCAAGACTCAAGTTAACATGAACACAGTATTTTTTGGCCAAAAGTAATTATCCACATATAGCCGACACATACCTTCACAAATAGATGTGCATGTGACCATGTGCTCATGGATGTGACCACACACACTAAAGTAGATCGGCCGAGAAGCCCAAAACTTACGGCTAATCACCAATCAAGTGTGAACATATAATAAAATGTGAACAAATTGATCACATATACTGTACATATGATGTAATATATGACAGTCAACAGACTGTCGTATATTACAGTGTGCTTCCATATAACAATATAATATAATATTCTATTTAAATAGACAGTAGGCCTACCGTCCATCAAGGAACTAGCTACTCAGTCCTCTGGCTGCTGCTGCTGTCTCTCCATAGACAGCTGATCTTCACAAAGAGAACCAGAATTAATCTACAAAAAATGAAATTAAATTAAAAATCAAGTCATCACAAATATTTTATACACACACAAACACACACACACACACACACATACACACACACACACACACACACAATGCTTAAAATGTACAAATGAAACAAAAGCAAAGAACAAAGTAAAAAATGCAAACCGTAATAACTAATATCCATAACACACACCTTTACTACATTATACACATACCTAGCCTACCTTACACACACACACACACACACACACACACACACACACACACACACACACACACGCACACACACACACATATTTCACAAACAGCTGCTTTCTTAACCTGTTTATTTGTTTTACCTATTTTATTTGTTAGATAATATTGATCATATCAGATATTTCTTTAGCAACATTCTTCTTGTATGTTAGATTGATTCATATCAAAAGTTGTGAGATTCTCTATTGTAGAGCTCAACCAATAATAATAATAATTATGCAAGTTGAACATCCTGTAATACAGTCAAGATGGCTGCTGTAGTACAGTCAAGATGGCTGCTGTAGAACATCAGCATTGTGCTTTCTACTGGGTAACGTAATTCATAGACACTACCCATGGCATTGGAGTACTAGCTACTGGTTAGTAGGCCTGTTTCAGACAGAGGCTGAACTGAGGAGCTGCAGTGAGAACTGATATATGGGTCAAAGAATGTTTGTCAAGATGAGAAAGTCAATATAATACAGTTTTCAGAAGCATTCATTGGCTCTCCCAAAATGTACATTGTATGTTTATATTGGTTTATTGTTATTTAAAAGTCCATTTGTATAATTTTAACAAAAATATTTGTTTTTTGTTTTTGGGGGGGATTTTGTGTGTTTTTTTGACACAAAATGTCAAATGATGTAATCGACAAAGAATGATACATTTAAAAATACTGTAGTATCCACCTAAAATAGAAAACTTGTTACTAGTATGTGTGTGTATCTGTGTGTGTGTTTTAAACCCTTTTTTCAGAAAGTTAAACTACCTGGTACCAAGTTTTTAGGGTTACACCACAACACATTTTTGTCATTGACCCTGAACGAATAAGGTGTTTTTATCTGTAAATCCTGTTTGAAGAGAATCAATGTGGAGCCCAGAATATAACTACCTGTTTATTCTAAGCAGAAAAAAGACCAGAATCATCTGTGCAGCAGTGACGGTGAGCAGTGGACATGCAGCGCTGGTTTAAATGTTAATTGCTGGTGTTGCTGTGTGGTCGTGCAGATGGTTGAGTTGATTCAGTGTGGTTCTGCGTCATATATCATAGCAGGGTGGTTAATTGCGCGATCCAGACCCAGATGTGCTCTGGTGTACAGAGAAATAATTTAAACCGCCATTTGTTCAAGCATATCCAACTAATTTCAACTCTGAAGCTTCTAAATATAGATGTTGGTATGGAGTAAAGAGCCGGACTGGATCATTGAGCTTTTTCTGATACAGGAGGAGACAGTGAAACTGAACATACAGGTGCTGGTCATATAATTAAGTAATCCCATTAAAAAAGTCAAAGTTTTCTAGTTTGCTAGCCAATTAAAAACAGGAATACCACAGTCCGTAAACCAGGTACTGGTAGCTTTGGCACCGTGTACAGGTTCCAAGTTCTGTTGGAAAATGAAAGCAGGAAGTATGAAGTGCCCTACAATCTCCTGGTAGACAGCTGTGGACTTAAGAAAACACAGTGGACCAACACCAGCAGCTGCCATGGCATCCCCAACCATCACTGACTGTAGAAACTTTACACTCAACCTCAAGCAACATGGATTCTCAGCCTCTCCTCTCTTCCTCCAGATTCTGGGACCTTGACGTCTAAAGGACATGTACAATTTACTTTGATCAGAGAACATAACATTGAACGACTTAGCAGTCCAGTCCTTTTTGTCTTCAGCCCAGGCGAGACGATTCTCATGCTGTCTCTTGTTGTAGAGTCGCTTGAAACAAGTAATGTGACAGCTGAAACTCATATCTTGCATATGTCTGTATTGGTGGTTCTTGAAGCACTGACTCCAGCTGCAGTTTTGTGAATCTCACCCATATTTTGAATGGGCTTTGTTTCATAATCCTCTCCAGGGTGTGGTTATCCCTATTGCTTGTACACCTTTTTCTACCACATCTTTTCCTTCCCTTCACCTCTCTATCAATGTGCTTGGACACAGTATTAAAATTTTCTGAGATACCCGATTTGTGGTTTTCATTAGGTGTCAGTTATAGTCATCAATATTAAAAGAAATAAAGACTTGAAATATGTCAGTCTGTGTAACAGAATAAATAAACTTTTTCATGATTTTCTAATTATATGACCAGCACCTGCTAGTTCCAGACTCCTTTATAATAAACTATTAAAAGTCTGTTAGTTGTTTTATGACAGTAACATCAAAGACAACAAGACCTATGTTTAGAGGTTGTTCTTTATATCTTTTTTCTGTCCTTGGCTGCACTGGTTTATAATATATTCCATTTTTATAGATGCCTATATTGTTATGATGGGCAGCTGATGTGAAAATGGCAGATTTATAACTGTTCTATTCATTCTGCTGTGTCAGAGAAAAGAGCTTTTGGTGCAGCACTAATGAAAGGAGTAGATTTTCCCAGAAGAGAGGACGAACTTTACTGAACTGAGGATTATTGGCTGATGTGAAGTAACCAGCAGAGATGTGGCTCCCTCTGGTGTACAAATACTGACACTGAGCTACACAACATTTATACCTGTTTTACTGCTTTTTTCATCTGTACGACTTATATTCTTACGTATCTGACAGTTTGAGGAAGCAGATTTGAGAGAATGGGTCATAATCATATCATAACATCAGATCAAACATAACAAGCAAATTGGGTATTTTTTTATGTTTGCTGGGCTAGTTCTTTTTGCTGCAGTAAAAGGATCTGGATGTTTCTTCCTTCTGTTTACTGATTCTTTGCTTCATGTTTTGCATGTGTGCAGGTTTTTAATTGTTCTGGGATGTTTGATTCTCGCCATACTGACGACATTCAGGGAACACGAGAAGGTTTCTGCTCACTGGCTGGTTGTACTGGTAAGATTTCACTCACTGTGGATTCAGATAATGAACTTTAACTACTTTGAAATCCAGTTTTACCAGTTTATTTTTCCAAAATCAACGTCATGTATTATGTATGTGTTACAGATTGACTGTAACACATACATAATTAAATTCAAATTATATATATATATTGCTAAAACACTCAGAAAAGCAGCATCATAAAGAAACAAAATAAAGTATTAGTTCAGAGAAAATCTATACATTACCACATGCTGTATAAAACACACATAGTAAAAGTTTAGCCTCTTCATTTGTGTTCATTTTTCTTTTTCTCAGGAAACTTTTGCCATCTTCATTTTCGGAGCAGAGTTTGCTCTGAGGGTGTGGGCTGCAGGATGCTGCTGCCGCTACAAAGGCTGGAGGGGGAGGCTGAAGTTCGCTCGCAAGCCTCTGTGCATCTTAGGTGATTAATTAAATCTGATGATTGTACTGCAGGGACAAATGTTTACAACCCTTAATGAACCCTGTGTGTCTCGTCCCTGTCAGACATCTTTGTGCTGATCGCCTCGGTGCCGGTGGTGGCAGTGCGGAACCAGGGCAATGTTCTGGCCACGTCCCTGCGGAGCCTGCGCTTCCTGCAGATCCTGCGGATGCTGCGCATGGACCGGAGAGGAGGAACCTGGAAACTGCTGGGATCAGCCATCTATGCACACAGCAAGGTGGGAAAACTGACCGTAGTCAGAGCTGCAACGATTAAACCCACAGTTACCAACTATTACATTAACCATTAAGTATTTTAGCTCTCTATTGCATAGTGTTGCCATATGGCAACAATGACTTTATCTTAATTTTTCTAAAAAGGTTGTGGTATAAAATCTATGATTTTGTGAACAGGGAGCTTTTATTTTGAAGGATGGGGTCATATAACCAGGATATCCTGTTTGTCAGTCCCTTTTGCTCATGGACATTTGCCATTGTCACAATCAAAGGTTGTCTTTTATTCAGAATATTGATGAATGCTTCTTAAAACTGTATTTTAATTTGTTTTCACTTTCTTACATTGCCAAACATTATTAGTCACTGACCCATATACTAAAAGAGATTTGTTTCCATATGGCAACAACATGCAAATATGTACAATTCCTAGTTCATACAACCTAATGGAGCCCCATTGACTTACATAGCATGTGCCATGCCTGAGTAATATTTCATGCAATAGAGAAGAAATTGTCCAAATTCTCTGGTTCCAGCTTCTCTTTGATTATTTTCTGGTTTCTTTAGTCTTCTATAATAGTAAACTGATGATCTTTGGGTTGTGGACTGTTGGTCTGGACAAAAAAAGACTTTAGGTTGAATCTTTGGCTTTGGGAAATACTGATCAACATTTTACATCATTTTGTGAACCAAACATCTAATCCATTAATCATTTCAATAATCAATCCATTGAGAAAACACTGCAGGAAGTGAAGGAAGAAATGTTGTTACAAATATTTTAAAGTAAATATAAGATTGATAGCTAATGAAGGAAGCACTGAAGTGTCACTTAAATTAAATATATATTCAATAAAAGTAGTTGAAGTGTTGCTACAAGTGTAATCAACGATCAATAAATAGAAGATTTGAATGTTAATGCATGTTTTTGCAGGAGCTGATCACAGCCTGGTACATCGGATTCCTTTCTCTGATCCTGGCCTCGTTCCTGGTTTATCTGGTGGAGAAGGACGATGCCTCTGTGGACGTGTCCAACCACGAGAACCCCACCGCTCAGCCCAAAGTGCAGGACTTTGACACCTACGCTGACGCCCTGTGGTGGGGACTGGTATGTCAAGTAATTCCCCTAAAAACAAAAAATACTCAATCATCTATGATTAGAACAAATTACAAAACAGGAAAAGACCTGAGGTGGTTTTCCATCTTAGATGCATAATCTGCCATTTTCCATATAGTACTTTATTTAAAGACAACTGTCTTTCAGGAGATCTAAGAGAAAAAACACTAAATTTCCACCACGATCATTGATTTATTGTCTTGTTTAGTTCAAAAACTGATCAATACTGATACTGACTTATTCCCACAAAATCTTTAATTAACTTAAACTGCAAATTTATTTATTTATTTAAACTTTATTTAAGCTTGAGGTAGGGTGATATCAGGTAAATTGGGACACTTTTTGGTACAATAACACAATACCAAATATGCCTTCTCATTTATATTTATGATTAATAATGACTGTTTCTAATCATTTTGTGTTGGAATTATGTGCTAAAATACAATTATTTAATTAAATACATTAAACAAACTCATATTGCTGCTATTAAAACAAGAACAGATCAGTTATGTGTTGTACACACGCGCTAACACACCTATGTATACAAGCTAAGCTAACGCTACACAAAAGCTAGCACCCAGTCATATGGAACAAGCTAAATTACACAAACACAGCAAAGTAGTGACTACTGTTAACTACTGTACTAATTTCACATGACAATCAACATACTGTACATGTAATAATTGTTATTAATTGTTCATTTGAGAAGGACAACACATTTAGGAATATAATCCTATATCCTATATAATATAATAAGATGGAAATTAGCCTTTAGCTAATTTCCATATTTTGTCCCTGTGGGAGATTTTTACCTGAGAAAAAAAGAATAATATTTTTACAACTTACAATTTACTTTACAAGTTGTTTTGCAAACTGTCAGATGTTTGTATAAATATTTTGTTTGTCTATAAGAGCCAAGTTACAAACATTATATGATGAGTTTATGTAATAATGTTGATAATTATTTAACATAATAGTGTATAATTTAAACTTGTATTTCTGTGTGAATTGATTAATTCATTTAAAGCAAAATTCAAGTTATTGTAATGTATTACTTTTTCAAAAGCTGCACCATGAATATATGGAAAAGCTAAAGGCTGCTGAAGAAATTTTAAACCTCTATCACATGAAATATTACCTATATATATATATATATATATATATATATATATATATATATATATATATATATATATATATATATATATATTTAAGAAATATAAGATCTATAAGTTGTAAACATAGTCTCAGGATAGTTTCATGCTATGTAAATTTCATGCTATGTAAACATGCTAAAGGATTATTCCATATTTGTATTTTGTTGCTGTATGGCAACAAATCTATTTTAGCATATTAGAAAAAAACAAAAACAAATTTGAATTGAAATAAAAATTTAAATAAATTCAACTTCAATTTTTATGTGGTGAAAATTTTCAACCTTCACGAGAAAATTATGTTCACATGTCAAATGTCCATAAGCAAACAGGATATCCTGGTCATGTGACCTCATAAACTGGATGTTCTTCAAAATAAAAGTCCCTTTTTTCCTCCTAACTGTAAAAACATATTCTACAGTAAGTAGAATAAGTAATTATTGCCATATGGCAACACTATGCAATGGAGAGTTAATTAGAGCCACTTTGAGTTGTCAACTTAAAAACTTGTCTCCACAATTGTAGTAATAAATACATAATTCTTCAAAAGAAAATTAGTTGGAAAAAGTACATTTTTGCGAGCAATCAACAACATAACTTAAGTTTGTGCTGTAAATTCTAAAAGCTGAGCCGGGAGCTTGTTTGGGATCATGTCAGAGAGTCTGTGTTGGTAGAAGCTTCTTGGTTTAATGAGTTTCCTCTGGTCCGGGAAGCAGCTTGGCCTCATTAGAGCGACCGTCCTTCAGCCAGGGACCACAGGTCAAGTTCTCTGACAGGCAGCATCTGCCCTGCTGAAGTGCCCTTCAGCAACTTCCCACCTGACCTGTGAGCTGCTGAGCCTGATCGATGCAGAGGTCACAGAGGGACGAGGACACTGCGGCACGTCTCTGTCTCTCAGTCTTCAGCCCCTCCTCCACCTTGAACATTAATTTATTTGGTACCCGTCCTGCAGATCACACTGACGACCATCGGCTACGGAGACAAAACCCCAAAGACCTGGGCCGGGAGGCTGTTAGCTGGCACGTTTGCTCTGATCGGAGTTTCCTTCTTCGCTTTGCCTGCAGTGGGTATATTCCTGTATTTCTTTCATAACCGTTACTCCAACCTCCAAAACTAATAACAAATCATTTAAAACCAAACATGTCAACAGTATTTAACTGAATGTTAATTAATGGTTTAATAGAAAGTGTTAAAATCTTTTCTTTTTTTCTGGTTTATAGGGTGATATCACGTAAAATTGGGCCACTTTTTGGCAAATCACTTGGTACAACTACACAATAATAAATATGCCTTTTCCATGTGTATTCATGATTGATAATGATGGTTTCTGATTGTGTTTGAATTATGTGATAAAATATAATTATTTAGGCCCTATGAATCTTGAAGGTAAGGTAAAACCATTTTTTTATATCAAGACAGATATCATGTATAGTTTTTTCAGAAACACATTATTATTAAACACATTATTATTATTATTATTATTATTATTATTATTAGGGTGACACGGTGGAGCAGGGGTTGTTCTCCCCATGTCTGTGTGGGTTTTCACCGACTCCGGCTTCCTCCCACAGTCCAAAAACATACTCAGGTTAATTGGCGATGCTAAATTGCCCGTAAGTGTGAATGTGTGAGTGAATGGTGTGTGTGCCCCATGATTAGCTGGCGACCATCTGGGGTGTATCTCTGTCTCTCGCTGTAATGCGCTTGGATTGGCTCCAGCAGACCCCTGTGACCCTCAGGAGGAATAAGCGGGTATATGAGATGAGAGATATTAATATTAAATAATTAATTTATTATTAAATAAATGTATCATCCTTAGAATAGTTTAGTTAGATTTGTCATACCAGGCTACTTACCATGTACATTTCTGGTTCAGTCTAGATTTGAAATATTGTCTCACCACCATAGAAACCATAAACTAATCAAATCACCATAGAAACCATAAACTAATCAAATCACCTGTTACTAGTCAACCACAGTTATGTCAACAGTTTAAATCCTTTGTAGTAATTGGCTCTAATTTTTAGAGGAGCTGGGACCCCAAACCTTAAATGGTCCATTTTACCTGATGGCCTATATTACCTATCACCCTACTTACACCTTACAATATCACCATACTTATTTTATATATATATTTTTTATACTTATTTTACTACTTATACTTACTTCCTCTTTATTTGTTCCATTTTGCTCTTGTTGATATCTGCCCTGACTGTATTTACCAGCATTGTCCATATTTTTCATATTCTGGTGAATGCGTCCATTCTTGGAGCAGGACAGATGTTAAAGTCTTACTGTGACTATATATATGTATGTTCATGAAGGACAAGGAGGGAAGCTTTGTTTAATGCACATAAAATGCCTCAATCTAAGGTAATAAAAGCAAAAATCACATTTAATGAATTTATACAATATAACCCTTTTTCCAATTTTGGTCTGTAGATGTTGCTAAATCTGTAATGCACTTTGAAATGAGACTCAGCACCTTAACTAGACCTGCAACAATTAGTCAATTAATTGATTAGTTGCTAACTATTTTGATCATTGATTTATGGATTTGAGTCATTTATAAGAAGAAAATTTCCAAATTCCTTGGTTCCAGCTGATCAGAATCTTATTTTGATTATTTTCTGGTTTCTTTAGACTTCTCTAATAGTAAACTATTTTTGATCTTTGGGTTGCGGACTGTTGGTCTTGACCAAAACAAACATTTTAGATTAAATTTTAAGCTTTGGGAAACAGTTTATGAACCAATCATTGATCAATGATTTTGCCAATGAGGCTCCTTAGCAAGGCTCTAGTAGTTAATTAGTAGAATCATGTGTGTAACTGCTTGGTTGGAACAAAAACCTGCACCTGGAGCGACTCTCTAGGGCCAGGGTTGCCTACCCCTGGTCTATAACTCAGAGAACAGAAGCTTCAGGTACTTGTTCTTATGCACTAAAGTACAGAAACAGAAATTCTGGGTAAAAATCTAAACATTTCTGACATAAGGTCAATTGAGGGATCAAGGTTTTCTGCTGTCTACTTCAATTTTTTATTTTATTTACTTTTATTTTCTCAGAACATTGAATTTATTTATTTCATAGTAAGATGGAAAGTCAATCATCAGACACTTTTGTAAACTGATTGACATTTGACCTTTTAGTAACCAAACTTATTGATTAATCATCCGATGCAGGTCTAACCTTTACTGGAACAAAAGAGACAGACCATATGAGCTTTTATTTTGAAGCTTTTTTTGAAATAGCCTCGTGTTGCGCTTTGCTGCTGCAGGGGATTCTGGGTTCAGGTTTGGCTCTGAAGGTCCAGGAGCAGCACAGACAGAAGCACTTTGAGAAGCGCAGACATCCAGCTGCCGGACTGATCCAGGTAAGACTAAGGCTCCCTGACGGCAGCTGCAGTTTCTCACCTGTTTAATCTAACTTTGCTTTTATTGACTGACCTGTCACTTTTTATTTATAGTCTGCCTGGAGATATTATTCCACCAATCCAATCAGGGAAGACCTTATTGCCACCTGGAGATTTTATGAAACTATAATTTCTCTTCCCTGTTTCAGGTAAAGTGCAAACACAACAACACAACCTGCATGAACCATTTATCATTTACATAAAACATCTGAACCTGATTTATGTCTATTTGTTCTGTCTGGTGAAATCAGTCTTGATTTTTGTTCAAACTTTTCTCTTTAGTTTGCATGTTTATCATTAACCTGAGCCGAAGTCTGTGGTTTCCATGGAGATCTGGATGCTGAACGTTGTGTATAACAGGTATAACAGACTGATCATGAGGTTCAGTTTACTGTAGATTATTTTAACCATTAGGTCTGAATCTGTTTTAACCATCTTTTTTGATTTTTCCTTCATATAAACAAAATATGCCGATTATACCTATATTTGATTACTTTTCAACACAATTTCAAACTACATGATGTGACAATATTTTTTTTGTTTGACCCATTTTATTAACGTATCCAGCCCAAAATTACCCAAAAATCATCAAATCAAAGTTTATTAGTACAATGAATCTATTTATTAGAAACTGTGCATGAGGGAATGACTAGGCTGGACCCCAAAGCAGACACAGGAAGAGTTCAAAGTGAATAGTATTTATTTGTGGTAGTGATGGTGCAGAGGGGAACAGTGGCCGTGAGTCAAGATCCAGTGCTGGGATCAGTGGCAGGAAGGCAGCAGAGAGTGTGGTTTGGGGTTGGGGTGCGTAGGGAAGTGGGGTGGTGAGGCTGGCTGTTGGGAACACTTGCACTGCAGGGCCACCTCCAAGTCGTGATTAGCCCACTCTTCCGGGTAGTTCAAAGTCAAAGTCAAAGTCAGCTTTATTGTCAATTCTTCACATGCAAGAGACATACAAAGAATCGAAAGTATGTTTCTACTATCCCGTGTGAGGACAAGAAAATGACATAAAAATTTGACATTTAAGATGGGACATTAAACATTTAAGCATTTGGCATTAAAGTGCAAGTACAAGACAGTATACAGACAGTATGATACAATGTGGAGACAATGTACAAGACAATATACAAGACAATATGATATGGAGGGCTGTAGGTATTTGTGTTGTTTTTCTGTCCTGAGTGTAAAAAAAAAAAAAAAAAATGTAATAGATGATAAATTAGCTGTCCTGGGTGAAAAAATTAAAAAGCTGACAATTCTAAATAAATAAATAAGGTTAGTCCTGGTGCAAAAAGGTGCAAGATGGTGCTGAAAAAGTCTGTAGTGCAAAAAGACTGCATGTAGTGCAAGACAAGTTGGACTGGGGGTGGCATCCAGAAGACAGGCTTGCCGATGCTCCCAGTGCTTCACTGAATGCCTGGGATGAGAACTCAGGAACTCAATCAGACACAATCTCCACTGGAATCCCAACGGAAGCAAAATATATGGTGAGACAGCAAATCAGTGGTCTCCAAGGCTGAGGGGAGTTTGGGCAAAAGGACAAAGCGAACAACCTTGGAGAACCGATCGACCATGGCGAGAATGGTGTTATTATCATGAGAGGGAGGCAGACCGGTGATTAAGTCCACCATGATGTGAGACCATGGACATTGGGGAAACAACAGGGGGTTGAGTATGCTGGCTGGAGGCTGGTGGGACCGACTCCCGTATCGGAGGCGTCCTTCCCTCACTCTTGAACAAGACTCAGAGATAACTGGACTCCTCCACTTGAGGCAGGATCTCATCCCCAACACGGATTCAGATTTGGAGGTGCTGATCCTCATCCCAGCTGCTTCACACTGCGAATCACTCCAGTGAGAGCTGAAGGTCACAGTCTGATGAAGCCAACAGGACTGATCGTCCGCAAATAGCATCGACCCTATCCTGAGGGCACCGAACCACAGCCCCTCAACGCCCTTGCTGCGCCTAGAAATTCTGTCTGTATACAAACTGCACTATATACAAATACTTTAAACTATATAAAATGTGGAAAGTGTTATGCCACTTGGGATCAGTTTTTGTCACATTGACACAGTTGTAGCATTGACACTTCCAGGGCATGTTTTTTTTGGTTTGTTTGTTTGTTTGTTTGTTTGTTTTTAATCGACTAGGGCGCAGGACTGACAGGTCCTGTAGCCTTTTGAGTAGGGGTGGGCAATCCTGGTCCAGAAGGGTCAATGTGGGTGCAGGCTTTTGTTTCAACCGAGCAGTAACACTAATCTACCACTAGAGTACCAACTAGTCCTTGCTAAGACCTTCATTAGTAGAATCAGGTGTGTTACTTCTTGGTTGGAACAAAAACCTGCACCCTCCAGGACGAGGATTGTCCACCTCTATTTTTAAGAGGTTAAATTATTTAATCACTCCCACCAAACATCAGACGTCGCAAAGACGTGCAGATGACATCACTAGTGCAAAATTGGTTATAATTTTCGACATTTAAATCTGACCTTTTTTAGACGTCGATATGACGTTCAAAATTTGGACGTCATCTGAACACCAAATCTAGATGTATATTCGACGTGCAAAATTGATCCAAGTTATAGATGTTATTATTGGACCTCTTTTCGACGTTCATTTGACGTTCACATATACATCGACTGGATCGAGATCACTGATAAAATGTATTTCTTCAAATAAATACATTTATTTGAATTTTTTTTGGAATTTTTTATTTAAAATAAATACATTTATTTGAGGAGCCCCATGCGCTGTTCACGCGTGGGGCTGAAGTGAGTCCTCCGACCGCCCGGCAGTTGCTGCTGGCACGATCGGCTGGGCTGTGCAGCCTCCAGTGCAGCCCGGCAGCTCGGCAACGGATGAGGGGGTGCGCTGGAGGCTGCACAGCCCGGCCGAGGCGCGAACTTTGAAACCACACGGGAAATCTCCGAGCACCGTGTGGGTGGGGGACGCGCAGGCACGGCCACAGTCACAGAGTCAGTCCGTAGAAGACCACACCTAGACGTCGATGCGACGTGCAAAATAGGTTAGGTTTCAATGTCTAAATCTGACCTTTTTTAGACGTTTTAGACGCTCCCGGCTGAGCTCTTTCACATTTTCTGTTAAAAATGTCATATTTTGCGCTGCATTGTGCCAACATAATTTACATGGTACAGGTACTGTTTACTCTTTTTCTTTTATGCTCGGTGACAGCAAACGCGTGTGGTTTGAACCAATCAGAATTAGCGATGCTGATAACGTGACCACATGTCCATCGGCCAATCAGAAACGCATTTGTTCAGCTCGGCTCGCCTCGCATTGCATAGCAACCAGACTTCGCACTCTGTGGCAAACAACACAGACAGACAACGAAACAGCGTAGATTACACTGAAACGAGCACACTGGGATTGTTCAACCACTCGGATAATGTAACTAATCTGACTTTAGTACATCGTTTTCTTTATTTAACATGGGATTTTGACATCAAATTTGAAAGAAATAAAAAATAAACCCATACAGCAGAAGCACACAACCGGAACCACAACCGTTGAACTACCCACAATGCAACGTTGCTTCCGGTCATTGTTCTGCGAGAGAGAGTTGTGTCGCCTTCACCTCAGAACTTTTAAAAGGAAACTCTGCAACTTAAAAGGTAAGACCATAATGTTATTTATACGTCTCAATTCCTATCCCACTTGAGCTAGTTAGAACAGTTGTCCAAACTTGACCGTGTGGGTCTATGTGTTTGTGTTTGTATCAACATTACCGTATTTTCCGGAGTACAAGTCGCACCAGCCATAAAATGCATAATAAAGAAGGAAAAAACATATATAAGTCCCACTGGAGTATAAATCCAGAATAAATTTTTGGGGGAAATTTATGTTGTGAAGCAGAGATAATTAGGGGGCAATTGATTGTTTATCCAGTGGGTGTCGCTGTGTGATCATTGTGGTAAGAAGGTTTACTGAAGAAGAGTGAAGTTTCCGCGCATGCGCGAGTTGTCGTTCTCCCCGGGACTGGAATGAATGTATTGTTTTATCTATCAATTAAAAGTGAAACTCAACATCTGCGTTTGTGGTCCTTTGTTTTGACAAGTTACCACAATTTATTTGATAAAATCCAACACCAAGAACAGACATTTAAAATTTAAATGACGAACAATTTAAAATAAAAATAGTGGCAACAACAGACTGAACGGTGCTGACGTTACATGATACAACTGAGAACGTGCCTGGTATGTTAACAGAATATATTAAGAGTTATTTTCCGATAACTATAGCATGAATAACATGCTAAGAAGTTCACCAAAACCATCCGTGTCACTAAATCGGTGTCACTTTTCATCAACTCTTCTAAGTCCGGAGGTAGAAGATGCGACGCTTCCTCTTCTACGTCACTGACACCAGACGTCATATTTTACTACTTGCTGCTTGTAATCTGCAGAATATGATTTTCTTTTCGGTGCCGTTTTTGTTAAGCCCTTCTCAGTTGTTTTTAAAATTATCAACACAAGCCTAGAGCGCCCTCTTTCAGTTTAGTGTGGAAATAACATGTGAAATTATATACTGGTAATAATGTGTTAATAATTTCATATATAAGTCGCACCCCCGGCCAAACTATGAAAAAAAAACGCGACTTATAGCCCGGAAAATACGGTAATTCAAAAATATATATTGAGTTTTAAATCCCCTTTTTTACGGCATTTGGTAATGAGCATTTCATTCTAAAAGGTGTAAAAATGCAACTTTGGCAAGTATTGCTTTAAATTTTGTTTTATATTTTTTGTACGTTTTTCAATGAAATTCATTTTTGTACTGTATTTCTGAATCAGTTTCGACATATAACATGAAATTACATGTTTACAGATGTCTTACTTGTGAGCATGGTGCAAACGTAAGCGAGAAATGGAGCAGTTGTTGCGTGACTCATACAGTGATGAAGATCTACTTGGGGAAGACACTAGTGGCTGTGAAAGTACTGAACCATGTGAATGATCATAACAAGTTTGACTCCATTGCCCTGCAGTAATCCTGGCAGGTGATCCTAAATTTGAGAAGAAATTAATGCAAAAGTATCCGCCTGATAAAGTTTTTCATTTTACAGGTGGGGACACAGTGCCAGCCCGCCACCAATTTCCGCTGCCAACAGAAGGTAAATTCTAAGTGCAGGTCAAGTGAAGTTATGGGAACATGTTATATTTTTCTGCCCTTTGTCTGTTTTTCAAAGTTCAGTTGTAGTCCAAAGACTGCTCTTCAATTATAGATGTGATGTACTTATGTACATACCATAATTTATTTTTGGTTTACCCTTTCAGTATATCAAAGGAGGGTTCTGTCACTACTCCTTGATATAAGAAGTGAAGTGCGGCGTCTGGGACAGGGCACTCCTGCATCAACTCCATCAGCCAGGGTGGACAGAATGGACAAGATGGAGGAATTTAAAAGAGAGGAGCAGCGCCTCGCAGAACCAGAGGCTTTTAACGCCCATGTAAAGTCTATAAGATCAGATTATAAGAACACCACTGCACACATTCTAAAGTTGTCTTTAATATATCAGGAAAAAATTTAATATGGACTTCTCTTTTTTTTCAGGTTCTGCACCTGTCACGGATTGGGGAGAAGAACACCAGGGACTGTGTAAATAAAATCCTGGACAGGTATGTTTCAGCACAAATTTTGAATAAATTTGAATCCACTTGTGTGATGCGAAATATTTGTTGGATATTTTTTCTAGTTAAAAGGCAAAACTGTAGCTTTTTATTGACTGAACCCTGATTCTATACATTGCTGATATTTCAAACAACACCCCATGAGCTTAGCTCTTCTTGTTTTTTTGCCATGACTTTTTACTTTGTCTTATTTAATCCATGTAGAGTAGCTGTTGTTGGAATTGCTATATAGATATAATATGAGATTAATATCTGTTGGGGCTGGACTAAAATGGTATAACATCCTGGCGGATCTGATTTTTTTTTTTTTGAAAATTAAAATACCAGTTATATCACTCAAATGTATCCACTTAAATTGTAGGCTCCTTACCAATGGTCTGATGGCCAAGTTCAATTTAAAAGGAACGGGTAAAAAGGACAAGATGCAGCTGTGTTGGGTAAGACCATTCAGTATTTCATGTTTCATTTCATCTTAACAGTCAATCTTTAATCCTTTGAATTTGGCTAAATGTGTTTTGCCAAATCTGGTGTTACAGAGAAATGATGACTGCACGTTTTTACTTTTTCTCCAGATGCTGTCTTGAGGGCTCAGGCCAACGCAACAGAGGGGGCCATTAAACAGGCTGTTGTGGACCATCTGAAGCATGCACCTTCAAGGAGGGGGGCAGGGACGATGCTTAGTCTTTTAGTAGTTTGTTCTATTTTTTGTGTAAATAGTTAATTTGTGTAAATAGTTAATAATAATAATAATACATTTAATGTTAAATTGATCTTAAATATGTCATTTCTTCTGTTCTCGAATCAACAAAATGCTTTTTTGTGGCAATTTTAATGACAAAATGTTTTTTCTGCATTATGTCAAGCTTATACTGAGAGGTTGTAGGTGCTGTTTCACGTTTCAAAATTATAATTACAGAAGTGTTAATACTAATTGTAATGCAAATATTGGAATTGGCCAATTTTGACCCCACACCCTCTTTTTTTTAAACCTCAAATGAAGGGATAGAAAATGATAGGCGGCAAGTTGTGATTGTATATAAAAACCATGCATAACAATCTCCATTTGAAGGTAAATGGTTTTGAAACTAAACAAAATGCTTGGATGGATGATGTGATTATCAGAAATTGGGTTGATCAAGGTGTTGTTCAAATGTAATGTAAAGATCATGTGGACGTCTGACGTCAGAAAACTATTAAATAGAAACTTTTTAGAAATTCTGCACGTCCAGAAGGCCTATGTGAAAGTCCGAATTGGAGGTCGGCAAAACGTTGGAAACGGACGTAATAAAAACTTTCATTCTGCACCTCCAGAAGACGTGATTTCGACGTCCGATATGGACGTTCATGCGACGTTGGAAATGGACGTCGAGGCGACGTCAGCAAACGGACGTCGAGGCGACGTCAGGAAACGGACGTCCATGCGACGTCGGAAAAAGACGTAATAAAAACTTTCATTCTGAACCTCCAGAAGACGTGATTTGGACGTCCGATTTGGACGTTCATGCGATGTTGGAAACGGACGTCGAGGCGACGTCAGGAAACGGATGTCCATGCGACGTCAGAAAAAGACGTAATAAAAACTTCCATTCTGCACCTCCAGAAGACATGATTTCGACGTCCGATTTGGACGTTCATGCGACGTCGGAAACGGACGTCGAGGCGACGTCAGGAAACGGACATCCATGTGACGAAACCTTTCATTCTGCACCTCCTGACGACGTGATTTCGACGTCGGAAAATTACCTGACTTCGACGTCATTTCAACGTCTCATTGCACAGTGGGCTGTATTTCAGTGTGCTCTAGAACTTTGTAACATTTGAGTTGCGTTTTAAAACCCTGTCATGCAGGGTTTTAAAACGTATGTAAAATGGTGATTAATTCGACTACTTTTTTCTGTTTTGTAAAATGACCTAAAATGACAAAGATATCAAAAGAAATGTAACACCTGCTTCTATCTAATACGTTAGGACTTAAATGCTTGGAAAATATGCTCTTACGACCAAATTAAAACTATTACATCTCTGGTTTTACACACGTCAAACAAAGTCTGGAAGAAAGTTCCAAGTCTGAACTTTCAAGTGAAATTTGCAGCTCAGTTTTGAATACATCATGTGATCTGATCACGCTGATGTGATCGTAGACCTCTACTTAATCATCCATTGAAGCTGCTTTCTAGAACATTGTATAGTTGAGTTGTATTTTAAAACCTATGGTGCAGTTTTGTAAAACCAGTGGAGTTGTTGATTTGTGGGTTTGTGGTTGGGCCTGTTAAAGGTTGTTAAAAGCTTTGTTCTGTTTGTTTAATGTTTGCCCTTCTTTTCTCTCCCTGTCTGAAGGAAGGATCAGTTGGAGGTCATGGCGAGGTGAGTCACTGCTCTATGAAATGTTATAAATCACACAGAGAGAGTTGTGGACTGAATAAAAGCTTCCTGATGGAGCTTTAACTAGCCCTGAGAGCTGCAAAGACTAATGAAGCTTTTCCAGAATATCCCCATGTCCGCTTTTAAATAGCTTCCTGCATTAATTCACCAGTGGAATAAATCTTAGGGCTAATGGGTAAATATGCGGAAACTCCCACTCATCCTGCTCTTAAATGGCACCGCCTCTACATCAGTTACTTTGATGGTGTTTAAGCTGAGTGACTTTTTTAGAACCCTATTAGTGAGTCCATTAGTTATGTTTTAATTATGAATGACAGCTTAGATCTAGTAATTACACTCTGAGACGGCGTCTTCGTGATCTGATGATTTTCTTGCTGAAAGGTGTTAATGAGTCTCTACATCAAAACATGTCAGGAAAATCCCACAGAGGAGGTTTGATCTGTTCAAGACATGATCTTTTTTCTATTCTTATGTTTCGTATGTTTTAAATTATGCAGATTTGTCTCAGTGATAAAATGAGAAGCTTTTTAAACTAAAACACATAAAAGATAAACCAGTGCAGTCGACTCACACTTCATGTCTATGATTGTTAACAGCTACAACAAATAGAGATTTAACCTCTAAACTTATAGAGAACCTCTAAACTTCATAACCTCTAAACTTTCATTTCAATAAATGTTCAAATGATTCAATATTTCACCAAAAAACAAAGATTAGAGAAAAAAAGTAATGTTGCACCGATTGATCGGCTGCCGATCATGATCAGCCGATATTGCCTAAAATAGCCTGATCGGCGATCGGAAAAACTTGCCGATAAAAAAGCTGATCACGTGACGTAACACGTGACAAAAAAATAGGTGCATCCAGGGACGGACTGGACCCGTTTTAGTCAGTCTCTCTCTATCTCTCTGTGCACGCTGCGTGTAACCATGTCCATTCTTCTGTTTTCGTTGTGTGGAGGCGGGCCATAAAGCAACTAACCAATCACGATATGATTCTTCTAAAAAAAAAAAAAAAACTAATTTTCGACCAATCCTAATAATCCTCTGCTTCAGTTTCACAGCGCACACATCTCTGTGCAGTAGCGAGTGAGGGGGCGTGTACTAGAAGAAGTGTTTTCTGCCTGACAACAGCGGGCCATTGGCTGCATTGTATTTATTGCCAGCACATGTCCTGACAGCCCTGGCTTCTTATTGGCCCAGATGGCAGTTTCTGTTTCTGTACTTTCTAGAATATAGTTAAATAATTTATAGTTTTATTTCGATAAATGGTGCACCCTCTGCTAAATGAAAGGTATGGAAATTCCTTCTGTGATCAGCAGTGATCGTCAATCGGCAGATCAAATTTTTTGGTGATCAGTATCGTTGATCGGGCCAAAAACTGGTGATCGGTGCATCGCTAGAAAAAAGAGATTAATAAATCAGAACTTTGTTTGTTCTTCTTTTCCATCAGTCATGTCAGGACCTCTCACACTTGAAACATGAACATGAAACTCCACACAGAAAGGTCCCAGACCAAGGTTTTGAACTTGCGACCTTCTTGCTGCTAACCACTGCACCACCGAGTAGCTGGACATAAAGCAGATAAATTAACTGCAGTTAAAGTGGCTGTCTGAAGTAGTTAAACTCAGTGTATATAAATTTATATTACTCAATAAAAAAGTAAAGTAATGCAATAAAGTAGCTAGACTACCTGGATATGAAGTAGTTAAACTAGCTTTATATAAAGCAGTTGAACTAGTTAACTGTATATAAAGTAAACAAACTCACTGCATATAACATAGTTAAACTAACTGTATATAAAGTATTCACAGCCCAAACTACCACTTTACTGCAATACTTTAGTACATCAAATTATAATACTTTACCAACGTCAATGTGTGTGTGTGTGTGTGTGTGTGTGTGTGTGTCATAAGCAGCATTATTTTTGCTGCTAAAGGATAATCAGGTCTAATCTTCAGTTCTTTATTCGGTGGAGGATAATTTGGGAAGATTTTCTCGTCCTATTCTGCCTCCTCTCAGCACTGTAATCTGCCACTTTTCTGCCCTGAGGAAACATAGAGGTTCGTATTGTTTTCTGCTGTGGGAGCAAAGTCGCTGAGAACGCTCCACGTTTCACAGGCCTTGTTAGGGCTGGCGACGGCTCCGGTTACTCCGCCTCTCCCTGCCTCTTCCAAGACACAAAGAAGCCTTATTTTACCCAGGGAGCCCTGTGCTGCCAACTATTGTCAGCGATTGGACAATAAAGGACACACACATCTTCACAGGTCTTTGAGGCTTCCTTCTGCAGCTTTAAGCTTAACTCCTACTGACAAAAGAAAATGCTGAAGATGCTGATTTTGCTTCAGAACACTGATAAATACATTATATATCATGTTATAAAAATGATTGTAGCAAAAATAACTTACCTGACAACAGAAAAGACATAAGGTGACATATAAGAACTTTAGTAGAAATATGAATGTGTTTAACATGATTTTATTTTAATGACTTTGATTCATATCCATGAGTTAAAAATGGAAAGCAGATGAAACACAATAAAAAATGAACTCTTTGCAAGTGAAAATATTTTGTATTTTGGTACAATTCAATACTGAGTATAATTATCTTGAATTATGTATAATTTTGCTCATTTGAAGTTTTTTGTATTCTTAAAACAACTTTAATTTGAAAAGTATGAGATAAAAACATATATATGAATCAAACATTAAAGAGTAAAGTCAAAGTTATAAGATAAAAAATATGAGAAAAATTTTCTGAGATAGGCCAAAATGATCAGATAAGAAGTAGAAAATTAGTCATCTTCTATACCCACTTATTCCTCATTACGGTCACATGGTCTGCTGGAGCCAATCCCAGTGCATTACAGGTGAGAGGCAGGGATACACCCCAGATGGTCACCAGCCTATCATGGGGCACACACACCATTCACAGCTATTTAGAGTCTCCAATTAACCTCAGCATGTTTTGGGGCTGTGGGAGGAAGCTGGAGCACGCAGTGAAAACCCATGCAGACACAGGGAGAACATGAAACTCCACACAGAAACTCCACACAGAAAGGTCCCAGACCAAGGACCTTGAACTTGTGACCTTCTTGCTGTGAGGCAACAGCGCTAACCCCTGCACCACCGTGTCACCCAGACCTAGAAAGTATGAGATAAAAAGGCATTATGATCTTTAAAAAACTGCAACTAAATGAGATAAATCAAGATAATTCTACTCAATATTGGACTAGCTGCACCAAAATGTGTTTCTCTATTTAAAAAATTAACCCAGAGCAAAGTTTTCATATAAATTTACAAAATTAAAAAATACAAACTTTAACAGAGTTTAAATATCTTGGATTGGTACTCGACCCAAATTCAATACACATATCAAGAAAATTCCCAAAACTATACAAAGTAACCTAAACTGCTTGAAATGAATCAGACATTCCATACCATAGCCCTGCCTCAGGTACCACATCATCAAAAGATATAATTCACTAAGCTTTCAAAGCTTTAGTGATCTTTGTTCTCTTATATTAATGTTTAAGCGTATAAATAATCTAGCACCTGAGCCACTCAGTTGATTTATTGAAAGACAAACAGCATCAAAGTCACCAGAAACTTCTCAAACTACAATTGAAAATCCCATTCTTCAGGACAACCTTGGGACAGTCTGCCTTTTCCTACAAGAACTGTAAACCCTGGAACTCACTGCCACCAGGAATAAAATCCATCTCAGTATTTAAGATGTTCACCACCTGCAGAACAAAAACCTGGTTAAAGAAACAACAAAGGTTTACTCATCATTTCTGAATACTGTGTAATATAAAAACAATATTGGATCATTGAATATATCGTGTGTAGTATAGCTTGATATGCATGTATGTGTGTGTATATATGTACTGTATATTATATACAGGGACTCAGGTTGAAAATTAGCACCTAGCTATGAAGTCTATGTGCATCACATCAGTTGCATTCATGAAACTATGTCTGACTGCATCGTCCCTGTCATATAAATAAAATAAATAAAACATTTAAAAAAACAAGATTGCCAAAAAAAAAATTCCACCTGGATTTAACTAAGCAAATAGGTACGAGCCTCCTATTGGAAAACTACTGCATGGGCAATTATTTTTCAGCAGGCAACTAACCCCAAGTGGTGCAAATGAGAAGCTTCTCATTCCTTGAACCACAATGTAGGAAGACACATCCTGTGGTTGTGAAAAAGATGATAATCTGTGTGAGAAGGGTCAAATCATTGGCATCAAACAGAGAAAACATCTAAGGAGATTGTAGAAACTATTAAGATTTGGGTAAGAACTGTCCAACACATTATTAAGTGGAAGGATAGTGGAGACCCATCATCTTTGAGGAAGAAATGGGGCCTGGTAAAAAATCCTGAATAATCCTGATCAGTGATCATGTAAACGTTTGGTGATTTCAAATTAGACTTGTAGTCAAGACCGAGACCAAGACACTACCAAGACCAGAGAGTATCAACACCAAGACAGGCTACATCAAAACCAAGACCAGTTAAGCTTAAGACTGAGATCAAGACTGAGACCAAAAAAAACCCATCAAAAACACCACCATATTTCCCTATTTCCCATCGGTTGCAGCTGCTTAGGATAAATATTAGATTGTATTTTGTCAACTACAGGCACAGCAATACAAAGCCAGTTCATGTCTGTGTGTGAACTCACTACAAATGTTTTCATCAGTTGATAGAGATCTAATATGTGTATTAATTGAATGACCACTATGCTATTGCTACACTATTAGAGGATTGACTCCTGAATGCTATTAAAGTAGAACTATCTCAAATACACCAGTAATAGCAATAAAGAAAATTGAAATATGTAATTAATAGGTTGAGGGGAGTATGTACACAAAATTAGAGATGGACAATATGGCTTAAAATTTATATTGCAATATAATTTGAACCATAGACGATAGACAGTATATATATCACAGTATACTTTGGTATGTAAATTACAGAATAACAGTTTTTTAATTAATTATTGATCTGGATGAACTGACTAATAAATTCCCACCATTCCTTTTAATGCTAGTTGATTGCCTGGTGCATACGCTGAAAAAGTTCCTGTCCTGTCAAGAGTTTTATCAGCTTCTCTTTTACTATTGATGTCTATGGGAACAATGCTTTTTGGGTCGCATCAGATTTTCTATTGCAGTACCATGAGTGACCACTGGGAAAAAATCAGCTGCTGCTAAGAGGCAGTACCGTATCCAGGTCTATAATGCATCCATAAGAAAGGCTAGATGTCTCAACCATTCTGCCAGCCAGCGGAGTCCAACTCAACTGGTGGCCATCTTGCCACAGGCAGCTCGCTCACCCATGACTTTGTATTTTAATGATGCATGTTCTTTTAAATGACCGAAACTTGCTCAATTTTCAAACAATTTTCAAACTTTTGGTTTGTTATAAACATCAATGATGTAGTTATGATACTGCAAACTTATAGTATTTTAAGTATATATATTATACAGTTATATAATTATAGCCACATTGATAACATTTTTAAGAAATCCAACTGTGTGTAAATCCGTCAAGTTTTCAGCGAGATCACAGCATTTGAGTTTGTTCAGATCACTTACTTTCCCTTACATTCAATACATCAGGTCAAACTTTTTGCCTGTGGCAAGATAGCCGCCAGGTGAGGATGTTTGAGTCTGTGCCATAAAACATTTAGACTTTCTGGGGAGACTCGCTCCTGTGTAAATAAAAATAGCAGAATCTAAGAAATGAGAGGAACTCTTTCAATTAATATCCTGCTGGTTTTAAACTGAATCTGTTGTGTCTCATGTCTGGTTTCAGCCAGAAACTGAGTTTACTGGAACGTGTTCGTCTTCCCAACACGCGGCCGTCCATAGGGATGACCAAGAAGCTCACGGGAAACACTGACTCGATTGAGGAAAGTCCCTCGAAGGAGCCAAAACCTGCTGGCTTCAGCAACCGGGAACGATTCCGCACTGCCTTCCGCATGAAGGCCTACACACTCCGCCAGAGCTCCGAAGGTACGAGGAGCGACGGTTTATCCTGAGAGCAATAATTATAAGAAGTAAGAATAGTAAGAATAGCAAGACTAACTGCTGAGATTCAGTCGGAGTGATTTCTTTTTTTCTTTTTTTTTTTTTTACAAACAAATTATGTTTTGCAACCAAAAGTTGCTCAACGTCCTGTACAGATCTACAATATCAGAGATTAAAATTCACTGAAGGACATGGTGTATTATGCATAAAGAAATTAACCCTCTATTGCATTAAAAATTACTTAGACACGGTAAAAAAAATTTTATTATTATTTTTTTTAATTTTTTATGACTTAAAATGGCCTAAATACATATATTGAAGAAATATAAACATAGTCTAGTATAATTTTATGCTATGTAAGTCAATGGAACTCCATTAGGTTGTATACACTTGGAAAGTTCCATATTTGCATATTGTTGCCATATGGCCACAAGTCTATTTTAGCATATTAGAAAAAAACAAATTTGAATTAAAAATTTAATTAAATTCAAGTTCAGTTTTTTATTTGGTAAAAATCTCCAACTTTAGGTTGTGAGACAATGATAATCACATGTCAAATGTCCATGAGAAAACAGCATATCCTGGTCATGTGACCTCATAAATTGTATGTCCTTCAAAAATACCCCCCCCCCCTTCACACCTAACTGTAAAACCATAGATTTTATATCACAGCTTTTTAGAAAAATTAAGATAAAGTAATCGTTGCCATTTAGAAGATTAGGAACTCAGCAATGAACAAATCTTTTTTATATAAATGAGGATACTTTAGGATAAGATAACTGTAATAAAAATCCATTTACTTTTCTTTTTAGTTTGATTTCTTTTCTGAAACAGCACAAGTGAAAACATGCTTGAAAAAAATGGTTTGATTTCATAATGAACAAGAGGTTTAAAATATTTGAGATTATTATTATTTTATTATTAATATATAGTTATAGTTTGTCAAATGAAAATTATTGTTACACTGTTCATCCAAATCACATTTAGTAAGAACTGTTTATAAGTTTGCCACTGGGGGATTTGTGTTTTCTTCCAGATGCCGGGGCCCTGGCTGATCCAGCCTTAGAGGAGCGGGGTTTCCCCCCAGACATCCTCCTGGAGGAAATGATCCCAACGCTTAAACTGGTCATCAGGGCCGTCAGGTCAGAAGCTGGAAGTCATATTTCCTTTGAAATCACAACGAAAACAAGCATTTTTTGGTGAAACATCATATATGGGAATTTAATATCAGAAACAGTCAGATTAAATCTGTTGTTCTTTATAATCAGTTGGACAAAAATCACAAAGAGAATCTTGTCGGAGATAATTAAACACAGACTTTTCGTGGCACTGTCACAAAAATCGAATATATTAAACATGCTGTCCTCATGCCTGTGTTTTAATGGGTAGTGTGTGAATGCTAACTGGAGACTGAGGGAAAGGAGACATGTCCGATTTTAACAATTTCAATTGGTAAAAGTAAGTTTACAAGATTATGTCAGTGATGAGCGTGAATGTATCCATGGCAACAGTTGATGCTCAGCTGGAATTCAACAGCTGATCATGGATCATTTACTGGCTCTGGGGAGAACATTAGCTACAAGTTTGCCAGTGTTTAGAGCTACAAAACCATGCTGAAAAATCTGTAGATTCATACAAAAAATAAAACTCATTATATTGTAAATGTCTTCTTGTGTTTGTTTAAAAAAAAGATCCACAGCACCGTGACTGTAGTGAATCTGTCAGTTTAGAACTCCCTGTGTGGTTCTGTTAAAGGAGCAGTACACTCATATCTCTCTGTCATCTCTCTCTCTACCAATAATCACAAAAAAACAATGAATGGAAACAGGAATCAATTCACTTTTTCTTTTTGTGCATTTCACAAAATCTGATACATTTGGATGGAATTAATGCAGCTGAACATCAACTGTTGCATTTCACAGTTGCAATTACATTTTAATTTCAGTGTGAGTGTGAGCTTCTAAGAATTGAGAAGGTTGCCTGCAAAGGTCTTTCAAGCCGACTTGTCTCCTTTCCCTCAGTGATGACAGTTTTAATAGATTCTATTTTCATGACGGCACCATGAAAAGTCATGAGAGCAGAGTGTGTATGACGTGTTCTCAGTGTCTATGGATGTTGAGCAGCACCTAACCAGTGAATCACAGCTGGTGGTGAATCTATACACCTCACAGGAACTAATGCTAATGCAGGAACTTAATAGAACGCGAGGGTCTGTGAAATGAGTAATTACGCCTGTGAAAGTGCTGCTTCTTTCCACACTATTATCTCAGGTCTGAAAGGGTCTGAAAGGATGAGACCCAGAGGCTTTAGTTTCAATACCTGAGAGGAGGTGGGAGGTCTGAGATCACAGAGGAGGGTTAGGGTTAGCTTTAACCTTCCTGTTGTGTTAGGGTCAGCACCAATCCATTTTGCATTTTAAATGCATTAAAGAAACACTTAAATTTTATTTGTATCAAGGTTTTTGACTTTGCCAGGTACCTTTAGTACAACAAAATAAAACATAAAACATTAAAAAGTGTTTTCACTTCACTTTCAAGTTATACAATGCTCTGGTTGAATTTATGATCTTTGTGTTGTTAGGTTCTGTTTTGACCAGGTTTAAAAAATAAAGATTAAATAAAATAAATAAAGACTGTAAAGCAATAATTAGAGGCGAAACTAAAATTATAAGTGCACTGTCAGCCAACTGACTTGTTCTGATCTTCATTTAGTGTTTGTATCAAAGTTCTATTCCTGATGAAAAAAATGTTTTAGCTTTTTTATTGAAGTAAATAAATATGGGTTGAAATTGACCTATAGATGTTATTATATATAATGAAAATAAATAGTGAAAAAATAATAAAAATAAATAAATGGAAATTTATTTAAGAAATGTGGAATCAGGAATATCAGATCACAAAACAACCTTTTATTCATATATATGATTCTCTTGAGGTTAATTTTACCATTTGTTATAATTGAAATCGAGGAGTAAACTGACAAAAACAAGACACCATCACCAAAAAAGAGGAAGGTTAAAAAAAGTTGTAATAATGATGAAATTCACAGACTTGAGAAAAAAATGTATTATTTGGATTAAATTAAATGTATGCATGTTTGGCCTGTGAGGGCTTCCGTAGAAGCTTTGAGTGTGTGTGTGTGTGTGTGTGTGTGTGTGTGTGCGTGTGTGTGCGTGTGTGCGTGTGTGTGTGTGTGTGTGTAAGAAAGAAAAATAGGTTTCATAGTGGGTTGAACAGAAATTATTCTAATAGATTCCATATTTCAAAGTAAATTGTTACTCAAATGTATCATGGTCAGTTTTAAGAAATAATAGGCTTCAATTAGCTGAAAAAAAATACTTTGCGTGCATCAAAAAATACTGCAGTCAAAGTATCTACACTCCAAAACCCGAGTGCCTGTTTAGGTTGTATGGTAATGTGACTTCATGGTGCATTCAAGTCACATAATAAAACTGTGACCTGCTTCCTCAAAAAGAGGAAAGAGGCAAATCTCAACTTCGAGGAGATACCAACATTATCTTTCTACTTCAAATATTCTCTGAGATATGCTGTTTCAAAGTTTGACTGTCACCAAACGTTATTTTTGAGAAAAGGGTCTTTAAAGATAATTTTCGAATGTTTTTAGTTTCATTAAATACATTCATCAAGACTCAAGTCAAAATGAACACAATTTTTTGGGTCAAAAGTAATTATCCACATATAGCCGACATATACATATACGTACATGTGCATGTGACCATGTGTGCTCATGCACGCCGTCACATGCACAACCACATACACACACACACACACACACACACACACACACACACACACACACACACACACATACACACACACTAGAGTAGATAGGCCAAGAAGCCCAACAGGGAAGTGCACAAAGAAAACTAAATTACAAATTATATGAATGCCTGGACAACGGACTTTTATTTTACTGAGTTGCACATGGATTTTATAACTCTGTAAGCGTTAACTTTTAATGAACTTATTCCTTTTAATGAACTTCTTCCTCTAGAAATTGAAACTAAAATAGAATGTTATAAAAGTTAAAATATATAGGAAAAAAATTATACATTTGTCCTTTTTTCAAGTGCAAACAATGTGTGCAAAACAAATAGTTCTTCTCTGTCAGCAGGCGCAGTTGTTGATTTGAGTACTGAGCTGTGGTAGTGCTGTAAATGTCTCTGCATTGTGCTCGTATTCGCCGCACTGTACAGCATTGTTTGCATACAGTGTCTGCATATTATCTGTAATATATTTAAATATAATATTAATCCACACTGACCATCAAAGAAGTAGCTACTCAGTCCTCTGGTGCTGAAGAACTTTCTGCTGCTGTCTCCATGCCCATGGACAGATATTCACAAAGAGAACCAGATTTCATCTACAAATTGTAATAAAATTAAAAATCAAGTCTTCACAAAGATGACATGAAAAAAAGAATAATATTTATTTTTTTTTTTCCAATTCAAAGTTAGTCTGTGGAGCTAAAATTTACCATCCTGATGTTTTCCACTGTTTTCCATGTTAGGTTTGGTAAAAAATAATTCTTGATTTGTATATATGTCATATACTTTATTTTCCTCACAGGATCATGCAATTCCTTTTGAACAAGAAGCGGTTTAAGGAGACTCTGAGGCCTTATGATGTCAAAGACGTGATCGAGCAGTATTCTGCTGGCCACCTGGACATGCTCTGCAGAATCAAATACCTCCAGACCAGGTGAGCAGCGTCTCTTCCAGATTATTCCTGCAGCAGGAATTTTTTTCTTTTCAGCTAAAGGCCACAACCTCACATTAAGTTATCCTAACTGACAAACGTGTAGGAGAAGCTACATTTGTCCTTTCTGAGCTACTTGTGGAAACATGGTGTGGCAACATAGGCGGAAATCCAGGGGGGGATCCAGGGGCCATGACCCCCCTATCCACCCAAGTCCCCCCCCCAAAAAAAAAAAAAAAAAACGAACAAAAAAAAAAAAAAAAAAAGATGACCCCCCCTATTACTCAAAGTGGTTTGGTCCACTGGTTTGGTTTGCTGTTTTTCAATGAGCAGGGCCAGTGGTTACGGCTATTTTTGACAGTCAGATAATAGCTATCTACAGGGAAGAAACCATTCAAACTAATCTGTAAAAGCCAGTCAGTCATTTATCACACTACTTGTGCAAATTCTCTTTTTTTAAACAATATATTTGTTAAGATAGTGGATAGTGTTTCCATCATGATTCATGACCACAAGGCGATCTGCACATATAGGCACCTGTCAGCGTCCCTATATAAGCTATGATTAATATCATTAGAAGGCTAGGTTTATTGGTTCTTTGCCGTCAACAGCAATAAAATGAGTCTGTGCTTTCAACCATTAATTTAAAAACTCATAATTATGAATAATATTTTTAAAAATCATTCTGCATATTTTGCTTTTGTTGCTAGGCAACAGTTACCTCCCAAACTTAGAGCTACGTGAAAAACAAGCAAACGAAAATCAGCACATAATTACTGTACTCGCATTCGTAGTATTTTTATTATTATTTGTTTTTATTTTTTTGAGTGTAACAAGGAGGATGGAGAAGCAGCTGACAGGCTCAGTTAAGAGGAAAAAAACAGACGCAATTGGAACGATACTTTCCGGAGTTAGACACAGACTTTAAATGGATCATTTGGAGACAAAGCCCACATCGTACGTGTTGGTTCAGCATTGTCTGCAAGAGCGGTTGACAGCCTAGTGGACATTGCAGTGGATAGCTCCTTAAAGATGCCATTTAAGGAAAAAATAATCACAGATTTCTGGGTTCATGAGCAGTCAGAACACCCCAAACTTGCTGAGTGGGCATTGAAAATACTCCTGTCATTTTCTTCCACATACAAATGCGAGGTTGGGTTTTCTGCACTGGTTGGGTTGAAAAGTTCATTCATGCTCTTCCTAATTTTGAAAAATGATGATCTATTGATGTGATTTTTTCCCCTGATAAACTGCTGAATTTTAAACCTCCATACTTTGCCTTTTAAAACCATCAGTAGGGAGGTTATGTGTGTGTTTAAATTGGGGGCAGGGTCTGAAAAAGTTTGAGAAACACTGGTCAAAGATAATAAAAACACAATTCTTACTTTGATTGAACAATATAGTAATTCAAACATATTTCTGAGAAGTCTGCTGTGACAGTGTATCTGAATTGACTGAGGAAACATTTTGAACAGAATGAAAAGCAGATGCTGTCAGTGGATCTTCTGTCTGTTGTTTGAGTTCAAACTGTTTTTCATTCTTTAAGGATCGACATGATTCTTGCACCCGGACCCCCCCTGACTCCCAAACACAAGAAGACTCAGAACAAAACGCCCTTTGCCTACCCGCCCAACCAATCCCCCAGGTACCACTAACCCGACACCAGCATGACATCATCAGACAGGAACTGAAATAATGCTGATAATCATTTTTAGTTATCATCAGGTTGAGATATTCTGGTATAATTTAAACAGGTTAAAACTGTCCAGGTGAATCTTTCAAATGACTACCTATGAAGTCCAGGTTTACCCTTGTCCCTGTTTTCCAGGCACGAGTCCTACCTTGCCAAAGCCACCTCCATGCCAGATGGCGAAGACCAAAGCATGATGGGTAGATTCGTCAGGGTGGAGAGACAGGTGAGGATTCTGAACACAGACAGGCAGCAGTTCCATAGATTAGATTAGACAAGGCAGAGAACTGTGATGTCACATGGAAATTAAATTTGCTGAAGGTTAAACCTCAGTCAAGATTAAACATGTAAATTTGATGACAAAAAATGTTTTTTTTTTAAATGCACCAAATGTTCTTTCCTCGGAAGTGTTCCAGTCTGCAGGTGCAAAGTACATGAAGGAGTGCTTCCTGAGGACAGTGTGGAGTTTGGGGACATTAAGATGGTAGTATTCATGGGAGCGTAGGGAGTGAGTAGTTTGGGGTCTTGAGATATAGGTTCATAAAAATTGAGGGACTAAGCCCAAGGTGGTTTTGTAGATAAAGGTTTGCCAACGTGTTAGATGATATGCAGCCAGTGAGGGCCACTCCACTCTACCATAAAGGGTACAATGATAGGTAAGGGCTTTACAGGATGTAATGGACCTCAGAGCTCCAAGGTAAACAGAACCCAGAGATTGCAAACACTTTATAGGGGCATGCATATAGAAAAGGTCATCATCATCCAATACAGGAAGAAAGGTGGCAGCAACCAGCTCTCCAGCAAGCCCAATGGCAACAAAAGAAACCAAGTTTTAACTTTAATTTCTTTATGAGGTGCTCTGGAATTTAGCATCAGGAACATTACTGAGGGCATTACTAAGGGCATCTACAGAAATACTAAACAAAATTAGGTGTTGGGGCACTTGTGAGGTGAGACATTAGATGACATGTGGTCACATGACAAGGTGACATGTGAGTTGTGACATGAGACATGAAGTGAACGGTGCTGTGATTCTAGACATGAGACGTGAGACATGTAACTTGTGAGGTGAAATGTGGCATTTGACGTGAGACATGTGGCATGAGATGAGATGTGTGACGTCTGGTCTCAGGTGGAGGACATGGAGAAGAAGCTGGACTTCCTGGTGGACATGCACATCCAGCACACCGAGCACCTGCAAGTGGACTCTGCCGGTACCGCCCACATGACCCTGGAGACCTGCGGCCCAACGGGGGATGGCGAGATCCGCAGAGTCTTCCTGAACTATGCCGAGGCATTCCCGCATATGTCGTACCAGCTGCCCGTCAGCAAAGCGAACCCTTACTATGGCAGGGCAGGGCGGGGAGAGGTGGAAGGTGTGGGGCCTGCTGGTGGAGGCCGCCAGCCACCGCTGCCTCACCACCATCGCCACCCTCCCGCCACCGTCCCCACGTACACCGAGCGTCCCACCGTGCTACCTATCAGCTCCCTGCAGGATGTGGCGCCGGTGCCAGGCAGGACCACAGGGGGGCGGGGGGGTGACTCGCCGCTGTCCATGCTGTCGGTGAACCATGAGGAGCTGGAGCGTTCACTCAGCGGCTTCAGCATCTCCGGGGAGCGGGAAGGGGAGGAAGGGGCAGGCCTGTCGATGGCAGCGACTGGTGATGCTAGCTGGACGAGAGCCAGACCGAGCTACCTGGCTGAGGGGGAGACGGACACGGACACGGACCCTTTCACGCCCAGCGGCGGGGGGGTACTGCCGCTCTCCTCCACGGGGGAGGGGTTTGGCGACGCTGTGTGGAGCACGCCACCCTGAGAGGAGGCGGTGGAGGCTTCTGAAATCCAAGACCTGAAATCCAACACATGCCTCGAAAGCCAAAACACATTTTGGTTAACCTCACCTCTGGATCAGACCATTAGAACGAGGAAGAGGGGGGTCCCCTCCTGCAAAGGTCACGAATGAGGTCATGGATCAATTTCATCGAGCGAGCGCTGTACAGACAGAGCCATCGCAACGAGACTGCCCCCAAAAAAACAAAAAAAAGACAGAAATGCCATCTGTTTGTAAAGTAGAATCTTGTACAGCCGAAATAAACATGATTATACGTCATATAACCACGAAAGCTTTACGCTGCAAAGCCAACACACTGCATGTGACGCATGCGATTTCTAGAGTAGATACTGCAGAGGTCAGGGGTCAGAGGTCAGGGTAAATGGATAAGTACCTGCTATGCCATTTTATAACACTTATTTTTTATATGACATTTTTCTTTTCTTTTTTTTTATTTGCACGGTTTGCATGAAAGTTCACTCTCAGAGGTGAAAACACAACCAAAAGTCTTGTGTTTGTGTGTGTGTGTGTGTGTGTGTGTGTGTATGTGTGTATGCGTGTGTGTGTTTGTGTGTGTGTGTGTGTCAGTTGTGTTTTTCTCATCCGTAGTTTCCGATCATGTCTATCGTCATCTTCGTCTATTTTTCGCTGTTGTTTTGTTGTCACCGCTGTGCTCTTGAGTCACTGCAGATAAAATTCTCCACTTCAAAAACAGAAATCAGAAAATTTGAGACAATAAATCTCTGCTGCTTTGTCAGCACGTGAATTCAGGGATAAACACCGTCTATTTTTCATTTGAAACAGATTCCAGCAGAATGCTGAATCTTCCCTCAGTTAAACACTAATCAGAGCTGAAGCTAGTTAGAACATATTTATTATTTCACACCTATTCTGTGATAAACACCATCTGGACAGAAACAAACACAAACATTTCTGTTAGAACTGCACTGATTAGTCAATTAATTGATCAATCGATTAGTTGCGAACTATTACATTAACCACCAACTATTTTTGATAATTAATTAATGGATCTGAGTCATTTTTAAGAAGAAAATGTCCAAATTCTCTGGTTCCTGCTTCTCTTCTCTGATTATTTTCTGGTTTCTTTAGTTTTCTACAATTGTAAACTGATGATCTTTGACTGTTGGTCTGGACAAAAAAAAAAGATCAAACCTCAGCTTTGGAAAACGGTGATCGACATTTTACACCATTTTATGAACCATACAACTAATCGATTAATCCTTTTAATAATTGCTAGATTAATGGACTATTAGAATAGATGCAGCCTTAGTTTTTGTACTTGATTATATACTGATATTTGAAGTTATCTCCGATAAATGACCAATATGAAGCCAAGGTCACATCACAGGATGTTGTTTCCATAAATCAGCAGCAGTAAAACAACTTTCCTGTATTTACTGTTTAAATTCTTTATAGAGACACAGCTGCAAGAAATGAAACATGTTCATTAAACTTTTTTTCTTTCAAATAGTAGAAAACCATGTTTGAAAGTCAAACAACTTGAAGTAGAGTTTATATCCGTCTGTTGCATCACTTACTGCAAACTGAAGCTTTACAGAAGATCATGTGTAGATCTGAACTTACAGCATTTATTTACTCCTGTAGAGTTAGAGCACACTGATACTGAATGTAATATCTGACACAGCTATAAACACATACAAATGGATTATTACACAGCATGTTACAGCACCTCCACATCACACTTCAACAGTAATTCAAGTGTAGTCTGAGCTGGTTTTATCACTTTCCTAGATATTTTTTTAAGGTCCCTGCAGTAAAGATCAGACAGGTTTACACCTTTCTGGATTCAGATTGACTTGAGGAGTTTAACAGCAGTTTAAAGTCAGTTTGAGTAACTTTTCTGTATGCTTTGAATCATTTTGTTGTTTTACACTTCTGTTACAAGCAGAGCACCAACTAATCTTGTATATTGGGAATGACCCTTTAAAGGTGCAGGGTGCAGGTTTCAGCGACATCTAGTGGTGATATTACAGATCAACTGCTATAGCCACGAAAATATTTTTTAGTTTGTAGGTTCTGAGCCAATCTCAGTCAAAGGCTATTTAGCTCAGTGGTTCTCAAAATGGGGTGTAGAGACCCCCAGAGGTCCTTGAGGTAGTTTCAGGGGGTCCCCAGCAAAAAGGGATTTATTTTACTTATAAGTTCATCCATAAACAACACAATGACATTTTTGTCATGGGTTTCATAAACTTTTCTAATATCTAAAAACTAAAATGTCATCAGATGAGGGTCCGTGGTCTAATTTGTGGCAGTTTAGGGGTACTTGACATGAAAAAAGATTGTGAACCACTGACTTATTTATTTATTATTTTGATTATATTCAAATTAAAACATACTTATGAATATTATTTTCCTTTTCTAGTAAGTGTGATCTGCTAGTTGCTGCTAAATTGGACACACTGCACCTTTAACTGTTAATTTGGCTGTTAGTTGACTAATAGGTCCTGTAATATTTGCTTTTTCATCACAGAGATTCAAAAAAAGTCTCTGTAAGTTTCGACCTTTAGAAATTACATCATAAATGTTTAGTGGAAAAGATTTTCCTTCCATCTATTTTTATTTTTCAATTTCAGCATAAAAAACCTACAACACAGTATTAGGGCCATGTATAAAAAACAGAAATGAGACGAAAAGATTTTTCTTTTCTTTTTATATTCAGGATGAGGATGACGAGGACGATCCAGAGAAGAAAAAAAATCAAACATGAACAGAATGTTGTTACGTCACAGGATTTTTTATTCAGTTTTATTTTGCAGTTAAGAAGAAAATCAGAATTATAGTCTAAGTCATTTTGACTGTTCGAAAATTAAAAATAAATAGAAAAATCTTACTCTCATTTAGGTTTCTTGTATGTGTGTATACCCAAAGTATTGTACAAAAAATGATTGTAGTGTGAGGAGCAAAAGTCTTTGTTTTTTTTTATTTTCTACAATCTGTAACCTTTAACACAGCAGTAGCAGGAACTTTTTTTTGTTGAAATATACCTTTTAAACTGTAGAATAAACAATTAATCAAGAAAATAAGCATCACCTGTTAATCAGTAATGAAAGTAATCATAAGTTGCAGCTTTACTCAGTATTTTCATTAACAAACAGGATGAAGCCTGTTGTGGAGGCAGTGAACCAAACATTTATTAGTATAATCTTCAATTTATTATATGAAATTTACTATTATTACTTACCTTCTGCTATCATTGTGTGATAATCACTCAGTAATTATCTCGCAATGCAGTAACTCAAAATTTTGATGCTGTTTCCCTGCAGATTTCATCCTCATCATTCACCAAACACACACCAACAGGATCTATGAATGTCATGTTTCTGTCTTCTGTTAAAACTTCACTCTCGTGTTTGTTATAATACTGCTGTTTTTTGCACAGAAATGTAAATGGTTTAAATCTTCGCTTTTAAATATATATATATATATATATATATATATATATATATATATATATATATATATATATATATATATATATATATATATATATATATATATATATATCAGTTTCACATCAGTTTGAAGTTTAAATGTTGTATCCATTCAAAGTGGAGTCAGGAGTTGTGTCTTTTTCGCTTTGCACATGATGATTTCTTATTTATTTATTTATTTTTAACAGGGACAATGTACAAACATTAACCTTATAAAATAAGGATAGATGGAATGTATTCAGTTCTACAAAAGCCCACATCAAACAAAGTCACATTTATTTCACACTGAGCTTCCTCTAAATTTACATGCATGCACCAGTTAATTTCAGTGAATATCAAGTCATTGGACTATATAAACATATTTACACAGCAAAATACTGTCAAAATAGGACTTTACCTTTTTGTAAATTGTTAAAGATGAATGAATTGTCTTCCAAGACACTTACACTGGGGGGGAAAGTGATGCTAGCAAGGTTGATGACAGAATATTTGTTTTAATGACTCAAACCTGATTTTTTTTTCTTCTTCTCAGGAATTTAAAATAATAAGAAGAAGCATTAAAGTGATCAGAGAGACATCCCAACATGTCCAAAACATCCAATTTCCCTTGTTCTCAATTCAAAATAACATTTATTTTATTATTATTTTATTTTACATTTAATTCATTTTCAGGACTCCTATTTCTTTTTTTTTTTTTACATATGTAACGCATTTCTTGAAACATTGAGACATGGAATTATCTGACATTTTGGAATTTTTTTAAAGAAATACCTTTTATTTTAATTAATAAAATCCAATGCTGGCATTACTTGTGGTTTGTCAGCGAGTCCTGGACATGATGTAATGATTTATTTTGCTATTGAAGCTCTTGAGATCACAAGAACAATAATTGCACTACACAGTTCAAACAGCAGTCCAAACATGCACCTGAAGAGTTTAACGACGTAATTAATGTTTCTGTATGAATCATTTTGTTGTTTTACACTTCTGTTACAAGCAGAGTAGGAACTAGTCTTGTATATTGGGAATGACCCTTTAAAGGTGCAGGATGCAGGTTTCAGCAACATCTAGTGGTGATATTACAGATCAACTGCTGTGGCCATGAAAACATTATTGAGTTTGTAGGTTCTGAGCCAATCTCAGTCAAAGGCTATTTATCTCAGTGGTTCATTGACATGAAAAAGATTGAGAACCACTGACTTATTTATTATTTTGATTATATTCAAATTAAAACACCCTTATGAATATTATTTAATATATTTAATATATTATTTATATTATTTTTTTCTGATCTGGTAGATGCTGCTACATTGGACACACTGCACCTTTAATGGTTAATTTGATTGTTCGTTGCCACATTACATTCACACATTATTTGTTTGAGTATTAGGTCACTGAAAAAAGTTTAAGGGGTAAATCTTTTATTATTCATTATAGAAAAAAAGAGTCAAAAACATTTTAAGAAGTATTAAAAGGGGGGGTTGTTTTGAAAAGGAAGTCAGAATACTGACTCAATTTTTGAAAGAAGTCAGAATTCTTACTTTTTTTCTAAAATGAAACAAAAAATGTTTTCATGTTTTTTGTTTTTTTCTGTGGCCTAATGCTCTTCCATATGTCCATTTTAATTTTGGTTTTGCCAAGGTTATAATACTAAAATCCAACTTTGTGCTCTCTGATTTGAAACTCGGAATCTCTCCAAGTTTACTCTCAAGTGTAAACCATTGTTTTCAGTGAGCTGAAAGAATCATTTGAATGTTTTTAGATACTTTTCATGCACTATTAAAGATAAATAAAAGTTGCAAGAGTGTTTTTTTAAGCTCTCGAAACTGACACATTGTGTGTATTTCTGCTTCATGGAGAAACCGAAACAAATATAAAATAAATATCAATATCTTGTTGGACTATTGTGCATCAGTGGTTCAGTAAAGCTCACATCTAAGTACACTTTAAATTTACTTCTTTGTTGTATATGCACTGAGGGAAAAATTTACTGTTTACTACTCCTGACTTTCAAAGCCATAATCTGGTTTTCATATGAAGCATGTATGTAAAGACAAGCTTTTTCAACAAATTTCTGTCCTCTTACGTGTGTGTGTACAATTAACACATGGATGTATTTTACTTTATTGAACTCCTCTATATGTAAAAAGGAGCACTTTATAACTCTAACATTCTGTGCAGTGAAGAGGACGATCACGTTTGCTGCATTTCTTCAGTTTGGTTGTTTTCTATGTAACTGCACTGACCAACACATTCTACATAACCTGTCATCTTATGGACATTCTGATTGCTACGAATTATTTGTGCCTTGGCCTTTTACAGTTCTTTTCAATGTATTTTTTACCTTTTATTTTTATTTTAGGTTATGTTTTCTTGCCACAGCTGTCAAACTACAGCACAGAGCTGTTGGTGACACCAGTATGTGGAATGCTGCGTTTATACAGACAAATATAGGAAATATATATATTACCAAACAACAGACATAGAAATGTTGACAGATTTTATTATTTTTTGGATAGTCACCTGCACCATGTTCACTGAGTTACAGCAACAATCAACACTGTCTCCACTGAAATGGAAACAAAATGATAACAATAACTTGTGGCCATGCATTAATTATCTCATGACCACGCTTTAGTATCCCGTGGACAGGTAATACGATACAAATCTGATTATTTTTTATTATTATTTTTTAGAATACTAAACTGATGATCTTTGGGTTGTGGACTGTGGACAAAAAAGACATTTAAGTTCAATCTTCAGCTTTGGAAAATACTGATCAACATTTTTACCATTTCAGATTAGATAGATTAATTGAGTATGAAAATAGTCATTAGTTGCAGCACTAAAATACACCAACTAAATAAAGATAACAGCAAGATGCATATAGGCAGATTTATTCATACAGCACATTTCTTTAAGTGCTTTTAGTGAATCATATAATGAAGAAGAAGAGATGAATACATCAAATTGGATCAAAAAGTAAAAGAGGTATTAAGGATAAACATTCTGAAGTGCAGCTTTAAAATATAAAGTAAAACAAAAAATGTTTGTGAACAATTCAATATTAAAATGAAGTTGTCCTTAAATAGGTTTCTTGCAGCTGAATAATTAGGAAACAATGTAAAAAAAATGGCACTAATCTGGCTGCTGACTTACAAATTTCACTTCATAAAAACTTTCAGTGGATATTTGACCTGTGACAGATACATATGAAAAGCTCATTGTGATGAGATGTTGACTCTAGCTGTTATAACATTTGAGCAAAAACAACATTAACTTGTTTATTAATTTGCTAAACTCAACTAGCTTCAGATTATATTTTTAGTTTCTCTAGCTTTTAATTTTGCCTATCCTGTCATCAAGTTATTAAAAGATTGCTGGTGATTCCGATGTTGCTGCACAAAACCCCAAATAGCACAAAACGAGGATGCAGGGTGTTTTCCTGTATAAATGCAGCTTTTCCGCCGACAGGAAATCAACAACAGGAAAAATCAGCTGGTGAGAAGCAGACTGAATTTTACAGAAACAGAATCGTGTGAGCCAATTTACACAGTTTTATTCAAGAGAAGTTTGGACTAATGTTCACTCTAGTGGCCTTTAGAGCTGTGCGTCGTTTTCTCATTCCAGTTTTAAAAAAATTAATTTCTACTCTCTTTTCAACCACTTTAAATAGTTTGTTTTGATGATATAATATGCAAATGTAATATTACTTTTTTGTCTTTTCAATTGCACCAGTTATTAATAAAGTATTGAATTGAAATTGGTTGTATTGAACTGTTTGTGGAGGTTGTGTGAAGAGCAGCAGGTCAAGTTTTTGTAGTTTCATGTCATCAGATGATCACTAATGATCATTCCTTCATCAATCTGAAGCACAGGAACATAATTTTACCTATCCTCCAGTATTGATCTTTGTAGTGATTTTTCAGTACAATGTTTATTCCGCTGCAGGTTTAGCAGTTGTTTCCCAAACATGAAGCTTATGGTTTAATCTTACTTGTTGTCAATATGTTTGCCTGCAGTTTATAGACGACTCAGTAACTGAAAATGAAACTGGAGCTGGATTTGTCCAGAAAAAAATACAGATGACAAGTGGTGCAAGGGTAGAGCATCCACCCCAGACAGAGGCTACAGTCCTCAGTGCAGGTGGCCCAGTTCAAATCCAGCATAGGATGGCCCCTTCCTGCTCGACATTCCCCATTTTCTCTGTCTCCCACCTTACTTCTGTCTTTGTTGTACTATCAAATAAAGACAAAAAGATACTATAGGGCAGTGTGCGAAATACCCATCGACATTCGGGGGGGTCCCCATCTTTGAATTGTTGCGCAATACTGATCAAAATTTTCTTCAGTAGGTTAACCAATGCAAATTACGGTGCAGACACAATAACAAATGCTACCTATCTGGCGTGTTTAAAAGGCAACTGAATAAATGATGGTTTCGTCGCGCAGCTGGTGTACTTGAAAGCCTACAGCCTATGACCAATTGTATGACACTATTTAACCACCCATTTAACAATTGCAATTTATTTTTCATTTAGAAAGATATATCTTTCTACAAATACAAACTCAAAGTGGAAAACAACACAGTGGATGATAGACAGTCTACAACAAGCCACACAGCACCACGAGCTTAGAAAACATTGTAATGACATTGTAATGATTAACAATAATATGTACTTTAATAATTTTATTTAATTTATTTTAACGAATCTTGAGACCCCCCCAAAATTTTGCATTTGAGGCCCCCCCCTGGACCCCCCCGTATTTCGCACTCTGCTATAGGGTAATATTAGATAAAATGGGCCATCAGGTAAAATGGGCCATTTCAGGTTTGGGGTCCCAGCCCCTCTGGAAATTAGAGCCAATGACTACAAAGGATTTATACTCTTGATATAACTGTGGTTGACTAATAACAGGTGATTTAACTAGTTTACGGTTTCTATGGTGATTTGATTAGTTTATGGTTTCTATGGTGGTGAGACAATACTTCAAATCTAGACTGAACCAGAAATGTACATGGTAAGTAGCCTGGCATGATAAATCTAACAAAACGATTATAAGGATGATAAATCTATTAAAAAATATTCATGCACATAAAAATATGTGTGATATTTGTCTTAATAGCATCCATCAGAAATAATGCTGTTAGTTTGATATATTAAAATATTTTTTGGAAAAGTGATGTTTTTCTTGATGGCCCAATTTACCATAACCCCCTAGCTAAAATGGGCCACATGGTTTCAGCTAAAATGGGCTTAACCCTCTGTGTCACTCACAAACACACATGTATGACATTGGGCTCAACTAAAACATGGACAGTATATATATATGACAAAGTAGTCACTACTTTTACTGTGTTAGTGTAACTTAGCTTGTTACATATGACTGTGCTAGCTTTTGTGTAGCGTTAGCTTGTATACACAGGTGTATTAGCGTGTGTACAACACATAACTGATCTGTTCTTGTTTTAATAGCAGCAATATGATTTTTTAATGTATTTTAAAAATTATGTGGTTCTAAGCAAACATATTTTAACATTAAAACTGATGATGAATCAGTTTTGAATTTGAATTTCCCCTTTTGTCATTTGACTGGCCCATTTTACCTGATAAGATGGCCCATTTTACCTGAAACCATTCGTGCAAAAAAAGTGGCACAGCAGATGTCAATTTCTTGATTTTTAATCAATTTTATTTTAATTCATTTGATCTTGTCCCCTTTTAATCAACTGTTTTTAAATTTTGTCTTGATGCTTTTAATATTTTATGAAAGCACTTTGAATTACCTTGTTGTTGAAATGTGCTTTACAAATAAACTTGCATTTCCTGGCCTAGTAGGCAGTGATACTAACTAGTTGAAGCTACCTAGCTACCTACTAACTAGTAGTAGCAGTTATTAGTTAGTAGGCAATGAAACTAATGCAGCTTCATGTTTAATATATGGTATGGTTAATGGTTAATATATGGTATTTTCTCCTTCTTGGACTTCTTGGCCATCCACAGCAGGTTCGCAGTGATATAATTGTGCCAATTATTTCTTTCCTATTTATTCCATTTTATTTCTTTCTTGTTATAATTACAAGCTGGAGTCTGAGCATCTTTTCCCCGGAGGTGTTGGTTCCCAGGCCCTGAACGGCCCTGTTTATTCCTTTGCCAATTACCGCTGTTTTGCCTGAATGTGTCCGAAGGTGAATGCCAGAACGACCTAAGTGCCACAATCGTGTCATTAGAGACTCACTTTCTCTCTTCTTATTCTCTGATCTTCCCCGAGGCTCGAATGTCACCTCAGCAGCTCATTACGGCCATTTACCTACACTGTAAAAAGTGGCCGACAGGAAAAACAGCTTTTATATCATTCCAAAAAAAAACTTTAGGTTGAATCTTCTCCTTTTGGAAAACAGTGATCAACATTTTACACTATTTTATTAATCAAACAACTAAACGATTAATTGTTTCAATAATTGATAAATTAATTGAATAGAGGAAAAGTTGAGGAAAAGTTGACCCTCTGGTTTCACTAAATTATATATTAAAAAAATGCTCTGGTTGAATTTATGACCTTTGTGTTCTTAGGGTCGGTTTTGATCCAGTTATAAAAACAAGACTATAAAGCAATAATTAGAGCTAAAAAAGGAAATTGTAAGTGCACTGTCAGCCAGCTGACTTGTTCTGATCTTCATTTAGTGTTGTATCATAGTTCTATTGCTGAAAAAAAAAAAGTAAATAAAAGTAAATAAATGGTGGATTTTACCATTTATTTTTATTGAAATCGAGGTTATCCCTCTGACGGAAAAACAAGACATCATCACCAAAAATATTAAAACCAATATTTTCATTGTTATGGATGTCTAACAAGGTAACCAAGAGATGGTTGATAGATTATGGTTTTTAGGTGTACAGCTGATTTGAAACATGGCTCAAGAGGACGGATATGCTGACTAGTGAAGTTCAGCAGAGTTCAGGTGAGTGTATTATTTGCAGTGGGTGAGTAAAGGATCTGTGGCGGCCTGCAGCCAGACACAGCGTTTTCTTTTCTTTTGTACAACGTGCCAACCTGCTGCTATTCTGAGGGAAACAGAGGCATCATGTGAAGCTTATCTGACTACAGGTGTGGGAGACACCGGGTGAGGTTTGATGCTGCTGGAAAACCAACGAGGAGCAATTTCCAGGAGGATTCAAGGAGCAGGTAAAATGTGCTCTCTGGATTTATATCACTACAATACAGCATGTAAAACTAAAGTTGACTAACTAGAATCTGATCCTTTAAAGAAAGTAAATTAAGATGAAAAAGAATGTTAACTTAAGAAATGGGTCAGTGGCTAAAAACTTGTCATCAGATAGTTTAACTCTCTTAAAAAAGTAAAAAAAAAAAAAAACAATTAAAAATAAAATTTAAAATACATGCTATCAACTAGTTACATATTCTAGGTGGATTATATGTTTAAAATTAAAAAATATTTTTTGGTTCAGTGGATCAGTGGAAGGATAAGTGACAAATAATGTTTGTGTGTTCATGTTGGTTTCTTGTTATTTAAAAGTCCATTTGTATAATTTTCTTTTTGAAACAGGATGATCAATTTTAAATATTTAATGCACCTAGGATATAAAAGTTACAGAGCCTCTAAAGGGACATGGAATACGTGTTTTTTATTATTGACCCATTTATCGAAGGCTGTAACAATTACTTATTAATTAACAGAAAATGAATCAAGTATTTTGATGATTAATTAATCATCTTAATAATTTGATTCCTAACTAATGATAGTAATACAATAATTGTTTATGTATATTGCACTATAAATATAATATAAACAGATAGGGAACTTAAATAACATCTAGAATATAAATATTTTCAACATGATAATTCTGATGCATTTTTGTTTACTGGTAGTTTGAAAAATAAAAGACATACTATATATATATATATACCTCACAGCAAAGTGACAATATGCTGATTTAGAGAGATTTGTAGGAACAATGTTCAGCTGTTTGTTGTTTTTTCCTTCTGTTTATTGCAGTTGCCGTGGGACGTCGCTGTCATGGCAGGTTCACAAAGATCCAAACAGCATCCGCAAATATTTCTCATATTCTGTGTTTCTGTGATTTTACTGCTCACCCTCTTCAGTCAAGGTAAAGATGACTGAGTTTTACCTCTCCAAGTCTTACGTCTTCAAGATCATGTCGCTGCAAATATCTATTTTTTAAACACTTAAAAATGTCATTATATCTGCTTATACTGATGCTGGGTCTTCTGGTTTTCTGAGAAGCTACTGCACCTACTGGCGTGTATATACTGTATATAGGCAACATAACATGCAAGATCTGTAAGATATCGGGATGTATTTTAGAACTGAATATTGGACTGAAAAATGGCTGCCATTCATTTCAATGGAAGTTACCTAGCTCATACGCCAAAAAACTTTCCTTCCTATTCCTTTGTTATGTGACCCATAGAGACTGATCAGTAGAGTCACCTCCCATGATGCTCTGGGGCCTCCCATCATGCCCCATGGGTGATGAGAACGTATAAATTGCGAAAAAAAAAACACACATACAAACTTACATTTGAGTCGTTTAATTCATAAAACAAACTAATAAATACATTTTAAAAAATGTTCTTATTCCCGCGTCACAAAACTATGACATCACACTGGGAATAGAGTTTTCTGACCGTTATAAACGTTTTTGATGAATAAAAAGTCCATGACTTAAAAATATAGAATCCAAAGATTAGTAATTAACCGGGTTATAGGTGGGGGTGTCCTGGAGACAGTTTTATCAGCTTCTCCTTTACTCCTTTACTTGTGGTCTATGGGAAAAAAATGTTTGTGTCACATGGGATTTTTGTTGCAGTACCATGAGTGGCCACTGGGGAAAATCTGCTGCTGCTGAGATGCGGCACCCTATCTAGGTCTTTAATACATCCATGGTGGCAACACAACAAATCTGTTCAACATTTTAAACAAAAGTATGCTAAATAGTCATGCTAAATAAATGCAATACATAAAAAATAATTGTTTGAAAAATCTGGATTTCAATATGGACCAAGATAATCATGATAATGATTTTATCCATAATTGAGCAGCCCTACTTTAAACTACAAGGATCCTGGTTTTATAACAAATGAATGTAAACATTTCACTTACCTTTTAAATCTGATTTCCCTCCCTTCAGCATTTCTATATGGGCATCAGAAAGAGAGGCACAAAAGAGACGTTATGGGCTCCACAGGTATAAACAGCATTTTTACTCTCCTTATATTTTGTTCCTTTACATGTTTTCAGTGTAAACTGTGAAGATTAAGTGAAACTTACAAAGACAAAACAGGTTCTTACTGTGTCCAACACCTTTACCTTCACATATGTCATTGTCTACAGTTTGTTGTTAATGTATGATTGTTTCAGTTAATTTTGAAAATACAGAAACAATCTAAAATAAAAAGAACAACTGATTTGAATCTAAAAAGGAAAACCTACTGTGTTCAGGTGGACTATATCTACAGTATATTATATTACATTATATTACAGTATATAATAAAAGCTCCACTGTGACCTCATTATTCAAATAATAAATCACACTTTAGGAATTGATTGCTCTGGGTAATTGCGACTACTTTGTGTCTTCAGTCCACTTTGAAATGATGGAGCCACAAGCTGCTGATGTTGCTAATTCCATCATAAAGATTAAAGCCTCTCTGCTGCTGCTTTTATTTCCCAGAAATCCCGGTGGAGTCTATCGACCCGGCCGCCATTGACCTCACTCCCCTCGTCAATACTTTAATAAATTCAAGCCAATCGGGTAGGTTGTCATAATATCGTTCATGTGCGGTATTAATTCTGAGGTGTAAATCTTTTATGTGCATCATGATTAAAACACAGAGACGTCAAACTGCTGAACTGCTCAAGTTCATCAAATGTCAGCTGTAAAGTACCAATTCACTAAATTCACTGCACAACTGTCATGTTTGTCTGGAAAATACATTTACTGATGTAAACTACTTCAATTTAATTCAATATACTTTTCTTATATTTTATGATGCGTTTTACTTTAAATTCAGTACATTTCAGCTGGAAATATTGTATTTTCAACTCTACAGCTTTTATCTGACAACTGCAGTTACTGTTTATGTTTCAGGTTAGCCATTATTATATGAAATCAGCTTGTTGCACATATGTATGAGTTGCTTACAACTTCATTAAATACTGATATATTTTTTTTATTAATGAAATAATGAAAATTAGTAGTATCAAATTATACTTAAAGTACATATATGCACACAGTGTACATGTATGTATCTGTGAGGTAAAACCAGTCACAAGCTAATGGTGCATATTAAAAGTGAAATAAATGCTGCAGATGTTTAATATTCTCCTTTCATGTACATCATGATTAAATTACAGAGGCGTTACTAAATTACATAGCATGACTCTTATTTTATACCTAGTTTATCTGGAAAATACATTTATTGATTTAAAGTACTTCAATTTAAAGGTAACATACTTTATTATATTTATATTTTATGCTGTCATATACTTTAAATTCAGCACATTTCAGCAAGAAATATTGAATTTTCTACTGTACAACATTTATCTGACAACTGCAGTTACTGTAAAATCAGCCACAAGTGAATTAGCATTTTAAAAGCTGACATAAATGCTGCAGATATTAAATATTCTCCTGTCGTCTCCTCTCAGGCTCCCGGCAGCTCTTCTCCCTCCTCAGTGTGACGTCCTACAGCTCACTGGCTCTGCACAAACTCACCTTGCTGGTTTATAACAGTAAATATGCACTTGTCAGTCAGTCAGTCATTTTCTATACCTGCTTATTCCTCATTAGGGTTGCAGGGGTCTGCTGGAGCCAATCCCAGTGCGTTACAGCGAGAGGCAGGGATACACCCCAGATGGTCGCCAGCCAATCGTGGGGCACACACACCATTCACTCACACACTCACACCTACGGGCAATTTAGAGTCGCCAATTAACCTCAGCATGTTTTTGGACTGTGGGAGGAAGCCGGAGTACCTGGTGAAAACCCATGCAGACACGGGGAGAACATGCAAACTCCACACAGAAAGGTCCCAGACCCAGGAGGTCTTGAACCTGCGACCTTGTTGCTGTGAGGAAACAGCGCTAACCCCTGCTCCACCGTGTCGTCCACCAAACCACTTGTTATAATCTATATGAATGATGTAAAACAAGGTTATAACGTACAGGCTGTTTCTCATCATGTTCCACAAGAATAATTTAGGGAAAGAAATATGAATATACATATTTCTAAACAAATAAACTTATTATGCACCATGACCTTTTAATTTCATAATCATTTTAACTGTAAAAAAATGTCAAATGCCCGAATGTTTTAAAAAATTCTAAACTTTTTTTTTTCCAATAAGCCTTATGCTATGTGAGGAATCCATGTATCATTTAATCTTTCCATATTCAATTGACACTCAAAACTCAAAAATGGCCCAAAAGGTGACTTGAAAAGGTTATTTTGTTATTTGTTTATTATTCAAACACAAAAAAAAGGATTCAATTCAATTTTAGGCTCAGATCGAAAATAAATAAGAATAAGAAATAGAAAATGGGGCACATGACTGAATATGATTTTAATATTTTAATAAGTCTGGTTTACATAACCTGGAAAAGCACTGCCGTCATCAGCATTCGGTCGTGTAAGGGGCTGGCTACAAGGTACATGTTTAAGTATTGATTGATTGAAACATGTTCAAAAAACCACAAAAATAACAAAAAATAAATAAATATGTCATAATTCCTGTCGCTAAAGGCTAGCAATAGAATTTCAGCAGCATAAAATAAAAGGTATGAAAAATATCCTGAAGAATGTATAACAGCAGAATAGTTCATGATTGACAACAGTAACATTTTGTTTTAGTGAAATTAGCCAGGTAAAGAAAAACTTGCTAGCATCATTAACACAGTAGTTCATCCACTTGGTTTTATTCTCAAAGTACCCAAGAGTTTATCTTACCTTTAGCTAATCCTGTGTGTTATAGACTAGTGTATAGAAGTTTCAACTTGAACTAGTCATGCAGTAATTGTTTGCTTGCTCCCAACAACATTTTAACTCTTTTCTGATGTTTGGAACCTGACAGTAAAATGGAGGAAATCCAACACAGTACTAATAGTATTACTATCATGCTTTGAAAAGTATGTGAATGAATCAGGGACATTCGTAATTAAAACTTAATGCCAGAAAACAAACAATATTCTCGAAAAACCATATGTCAGTTTAGTTTGATTGACAGGTTATCATCCAAAAATAAAGGATGCTCGGATGCTTATACTGATTGGTTTATTATTATTATTACAGTCAGGAAGTTAGACTGTCGGACAGTCCTGCCCATCCCACAGGTTATTTTTTTTTCTTGTAAGTGTCGAAGCATTTAATTAATTAATTGCAATCTGGGTGTGAAGGGCAAACATCATTCACCCCTACCTTTAATAGCTAACTCAGTATTGCCGTGTTTAAATGAAAATGCACCCTGGGAATTCATAGTCTATTGTTACAAATTGAATGTGATACGTCCAGAGATGGTTTCATGTCCCTCCCTTAAATATTAAAATCAAATTCAGTCGTGTGCCTCATTTTTTATTTCATGTTTTCAATCTGAGTTTAAAATTAAAATATGAAAAAACATTTTTTTTGCTGTTTGTTTTATGTTGTGTTTTATGTGGATGTGGTCGTTTACTTTCAGCACTTTGTTTTACCTGTGGTTGTGAAAATCTAAATAATTTAGAGTTTTCAGGTTTGAATTCTCTGAACTGACTTTTCCCCCAAACTTGCCTGTCTTTTTAGTTTCTAACATGAGAAGTGTAGAAAGCAGCATGTTCAGGAGACGAGTCTGCTACTGTATCACCAATGACACCAATGATTTAACAGGTAGGAAATGTTTAACCGCCTTGTTTTTCTATTTTCAAATTAAATCTGTCGTGACAAATAGTTATTTCATTTTAAAACACAAAATGACAAATATCTATACATTTTCAGACTTTACAGCCATTCTGTTGGACGTGATGGGAAACTCAACAAGTTATCTACAGGAGCTGTTTAAATCTTCCTCCATATTATCAGGTGGTTGCTGAATAATGTCCAGGTTCCTCTTCATAATTTAAATTTTCTGCTAATCACATGTTTTTCTGTTTCTGAATGTTAGTGAGCCAGAGGAACAACTCAGACTGTATCTACATCTGTGTGATGGCAGGGAAGATGGGTAAGTGCACTTCACTGGATCCACGGACATCTGTTTGAAGTTTGGATAGGATCTAAAAGATCTAAAAGAAAATTAACCAACAATGTTTGAAAACCAAATGATTAAAAAAAATACTAGATACTGTTTCTTCCCACAGTCTCTGTCTCCCAATCAAAACAAAGATGGCAGTTTGATGGCAGAGGGACAGATGTTTGTCATGGCAGCCATATTGACATGAAATAGTATGTAAGCACAGGGGCTACTAATGATACTATTTAAGGATCAGTTCCAGGTCAGAGTCAGCCATGGACCATTTCAGGTTTGGGCTCCCAGCCCCTCTGGAAATTAGAGCCAATGATACAAAGAATTTCAAACTGTTGATGTTCATGGTAAGTAACCTGGTATGACAAATCTAACTAAACGATTATAAGGATGATAAATCTGTTTAAAAAAAACTAACATATATATATATATATATATATATATGCATGTTAGTTTTTTTATTATTAATATAATTAATTAATTATATTTATGGAATCCATCAGAAATAATGTTGTTAGTTTGATATATTAACATATTTTGGGGGAAAAGTGATGTTTATTTTGGTGGCCCAATTTACCTTAACCCCCTAAGATAAAAGATAAAATGGGCCTAAGATAAAATGGGCCACATGGTTTCAGCTAAAATGGGCCTAACCCTCTGTGTCACTCACTAACACATGTGTATGACATTTAGTTCAACTAAAACATGAACAGTATGTTGATTGTCATGTGAAATTAGTGCAACTCAAAGTAGCCACTACTTTTACTCTGTTTATGTAACATAGCTTGTTCCATATGACTGGGCGCTAGCTTTTGTGTAGCACTAGACGCACTTTGTGTGTGTCTGTTTTGTCCAGGCAGAGATCCCCTAGGGCTCTGGGAAGTCGGGTCTATCACTCCACTCTTCAACCAAACCATAGTGGAAGGACCCCACACAGGTGTGTTTACAACACGGACACTGTACAACCAGCAGTTGGCAGCATTTCACTGTTTATCACTGCAGAGATGTTTGCCCAAGTCGCCTTCTATTCTTCGCCTTCTTCAGCATTCATCAGGTCTCTCAAAATATGCATTGTGTGTTTGTGTTGGTTTCTTGTTATTTATAAGTCCCTTTGTATCATTTTCATACAAAAATCATGATTTTGTGTGATTTTTTTTGACAGAAATGTCAAATGCTGTATGCGAAAAAGAATGAGAAATTTAAAATATATAATTCACCTAGAATATAACAGTTGTCAAGAGAGTGTCAAGTTTTTATGGCTACACCACTGACCCTTTATATAAAAACCTCTCATCTTTGAGACTTAAAGTTATTTGTGCCAACATGTCCATTATAACAATTCTTGCTGATGTCACTAATAAAAGTCATTGATACCTTTTAAATCGCTTACAGCATTTTATAACTTGATGTTTTATATTATTTTGTTGTTTGGGGTATTTTATATTTTTCTTTCTACCTGTAATTGCTGTATTTCATTTAATTGCATTTCAAGAATTGTTTTCCTCTGTAAGTACGTAAGTAGTAGTAAGTTCTAAATTGTGCTATATACAGTCAATTATTATTATTTTTGTTATTTAGTCTGGCCTCAATAAACCTTTTTTTCTGTTCTTTTTAATATCTACATAGGCGACATTTCCTCAGTCAGACTTCCTTTCGGTGAGTATGTCTGCACCTTTAAAAAGGGAAAAAGCGATCTTGAGTATCTGTTGTCATCTAGAAGATACATTTAACTACAATGCTTCTAAATATCTATTTAAAACCTAAGAATGGCACCAACTGCCCATGAATCTGAGTCACATCTCGCCATCTGGGATGAGCTCCAGCAGAGTCCATTCTACCGCACACAGTGAGTCGAAGCAGGAGGCTATCGTTCAAGTTTCAACTCTTTCTGTTTAAACTGATATGTGCAAGGAAAGCCATAGCAATCAGTACTATCCAGAATGACTTAACTACTGTAGTAGAAGTTAAAATAAAACTATGGTAGACAAGTGTAAGTTAAGAGTCAAGACGCTTTAAAGTGGCACTAGTTTAAAGCACTAGTTGGATGAAAATCTCCAGTAAGATAATTTTGTTCGGTCTAATTGCAGACAGTAAATAAAATGTTCTTTTTGTATGTATTTGATTCTTTAGTTTCACCGACAACTATGGACAAAGCAGCAACAACAACAATCACAGCTGCACCACGGCTGGCTACAGCACAACAAAGTCCAACCATCAAAACACAGAGTCAAACTACAGCAGGAACACTAAAGATGACACAAAGAACAACGACACAACAAAGGTCGACACAACAAGTCACACAACCACAAAGGCTGACAACAGAAAGAGTGGTGGTACAACAAATAGCAACAGAGATAGCAACAACACAACTGGTGACACAAAGAGTGATTGCACCACAATTTGGGACACAAATGGTGGCACAACAAATGGAAACACAAACAGTGATGTCACAACCAATGAGGACACGAATGGAGACACAAAGTGTGACGGCACAAAACGTGGTGACAAAAATGGCGACAACACAAAAAATGTTGACGGGACAACACATGACGACACAAAGAGCAACTATGGAACAAATGACGAAACAAACGGTAACACAAAGCATGAGGGCACAAATGATGACACAAAGAGCAACAACACCAATAATGAAAAAAACTACAGAAAAACACACACCAACAGCTGCCTCCCTGCAGGTCATCTCTGTCTCTGCTATTACTCCAACCACAGTCACTACAAACAAAGCTGTAAGTTTCCTACCAGCAATGACTCCAACTCAACTGACTCAACAACCCAGAGCAACAAATCACACAGTCACAGGTCATCACAGCAGACCCACCGCTGTCAGAGACACTGTCAAACTTCAACAGACCAAATGGCCTGTGAGCAGCCAAACTACAAAACCCAGCAGGCCTGTGAACAGCAGAACTACAAAACCCAGCTGGCCTATGAGCAGCCAAACTACAAAACCCAGCAGGCCTGTAAGCAGCAAAACTACAAAACCCAGCAGGCCTCTGAGCAGCAGAACTACAACCCCTAGCAGGCCTGTGAGCAGCAGAACTACAACACCCAGCAGGATTGTGAGCAGCAGAACTACATCCCCCAGCAGGCCTGTGAGCAGCTCAACTACAATACCCAGCAGGCCTGTGGGCAGCAGAACTACAACCCCCAGCAGGCCTGTGAGCAGCTCAGCTACAACACCCAGCAGGCCTCCAGAAGCAGAGCAGGCAGGTAGATCTACAGGTACTTTATTAGTCAGTAGCAGATCAGCAAAATTCCTTCTGCTTTATATTCAGTCTCTTCCTGCATCCTGCTCATGTTGAAGCAACTGTGCCCTCTGGTGGATGCAGTAACTGCGACAAAGGAGGAAACAAGGTATGGTTCCTGGTCCTAGAGAGCTGCTGTGGGTGCAGGCTTTTGTTCCAACGAAGCAGTAACACATCGGATTCTATGAATAAACCATTCTTGCCAAGGACCTTTATTAGTAGAATCAGGTGTGTTACTGCTTGGTTGGACCAAAACTCTGCACCCACACCAGCCCTCCAGGACCAGGATTGCCCACCCCTGTTATAGCAACAAAGTCCTCACAGGTCAGAGGTCAGGGTGGATGGATAAGTCAACAAAGCTGCATCCGAAACCTTAGTAGCACTGCATACTAACCACTAGTTTCTATATAGGACGTTAGGCAGTAAAAGGCACAATTTGGACATACAACAGCACTATCTTGCCCTCCCGGTGACTTCTGGGATATCTAGTGTGATTCACTTGCACACTGTAAAATATGACCTGATGTAGTGAACCATCTGGGTACCATTCGCCTACCTGTTTAAAGACGACTAAGGTATTCAGACGTTCTAGATAGTGGATTCATAATTTTTGCCGACTACATTGCCAGGTAATACATTGTCAGATGCTGCCCAAGACACTGTTATACTATGTCACTTTTGATAATTGGTTATTCATTTAAAGGGCAGATTCACAGAAGAAATTCAATAGATGTAGATTTGCAGATTTTGTTTGCTGCACATGGTGTTAAACTGAATTTGAAACTGTTGGGCAGACAAAATAATGTTGAATGACGACCAATTGAGAGAACAACAAATTAATTGATAATGAAAATCTGTTGCAATTCAAACTGTGCATTTTGACCTCAATCTTTTAACCTGAGTCTAACTCTAGCTCTAACCTGAATCATGTGGTTGTTATTGTAACCATGACCATGAATGTTTTTTGACCTTATGAGACCATTGTCTCATCATAAAACATTTATTTTAAACTATTGGACTCTGCAGATTTAAAAACATTGTTAAAGAAAGGATGATTTTATCTGTTAGTGATTATCTGTTCTTTGTTGCACAGGAACAATTTCACCAGGTGTCAGAGAACAACCGTAATCACATCACATCCAGACTCCAGACTGTCACTTCTGGACACACCAGTGGACACTGATTCAATGTTAGCCTGAGGAAAGATGTGTGTGTGTGTGTGTGTGTGTGTATGTGTGTGCGTGCATGCGCACATGTGTGTGTGCATGCACACGTGTGTGTGTGTGCATGTGTGTGTATGTGGTGTGTGTACATGCCTCACATGTGGGAGGAGAAACTGTGAAACATGCAGGAGATAGTTACCATGGTAACACAGGCACAACCCCTTCTCTGTGAAAGCTTTGATGATTTTAAGCTGCAAAGGTTAAAAGCAAATTAAGGCCAATTATTATAGCGTTTATCTATCTTCTATGTGATCAATGACCCACAAACAATAAGTCGTGAGCTTCACAGTTGGAGCTTGTGTTGTGTAGAGTGAGACTGGAATTTAAAGCAGAAGGAACTTTAGTTGCTACATCAATAGGATGTTAGTAACAACAAATAAAGAATATAAATATCATGTAAAAGTTAATGAAAAATGAGAATCAGATGGTTTTATGTCATTCAGTTATTTACTGAAAAACATTAAACATTTGACATGTTATCGTGAGAGTTGATGTTAATTATTGAATGGATTATTGAAATGATTAATCGATTAGTTGGTTGATTCATAAAATGGTGTAAAATGCCATTCATTGTTTCCAAAAGCTGAAGATTCAACCTAAAATGTTTCTTTTGTCCCAGATCAACCATCCACAACCCAAAAATCATCAGTTTACTATTATAGAAGACTAAAGAAACTAGAAAATAATCAGATTTGAAAAGCTGGAACCAGAGAATTTGGACATTTTCTTCTTAAAAGTTACTCAAAATGAGTAATAGATTTTCAAACTAGTTGGTGATTAATGTAATAATTTGTCAACTAATCGTTGCTCTGCGGTTTACAACACCACTTATGTTAAGAATCGAATCACAGAGCTGGTCAAACTGCAAAAATATCTGAAATTCGATCATCTGACAGCCAGATCATTGATCAAGCAGCTGATTGATCAGTCATGACCTCACACTCAGACGTCCATATTTGTAGATACAGTCCGGTTAAATCTATACATACGTTGGCTGATGAGACCTGCCAGACTGTCATTGGTTATTTGTCTCTTAACAGGAGGGATCAATACGAATTTATAAATAATCTCTAATCTAATAATAGAAAAAAAATATGACAACAATGAGCTCAGACCTGCCTGTTTTTTGTTGTCATATAAATAATTCTTTATGTAGGAGAATTTGTAAATAATCACATTAAGGTGACATAGTGAAGTGAAGGAACCTGCCTGCAGTTCTCATCGCTGCCTCTAGGTGGCAGCAACGTCTCATTGCAGCAGCAGCTGCTGCCTGCTGAGTTCTGCCTAGCAACCAGGAGCAGGCTGCAGCTTCCTGAGCAATTTGTCACTGAGTCATTAGTGTGCAGAAAAAATTAGTGTTTGTCACCCAGCTTCACATCTCTGCACTCTGATGAGTCAGTGGACATTTCAGAGTTGCTGTTTGTCTCTCTCTCTGTCTCTCTCTTACACACACACACACACACACACACACACACACATACGTACACACATGCACACACACCAGTGATGAGAAGCTTTGATTCATTCTGGTGCAAATCACTGATCTCCAGAATGTCTGCAGATCATTTCCTATGTGGATTTTGCAGCTTCCGTGTTAAAAAATGAAAATAGCTGCAGGTTTTCAAGGTGATTTGTGGTCGGAGAGGAAGAAGCTTCCAACTGTTCTGGCAAACAAACACATGTGAGAGAGATTAAATATCTTCCAGTGCTTTGATTTTGCTCCATCATAGGTGTGAAAATGAAGAAGTGGTGGAGCTTTCTTTCAAGGTCTCAGATCTCAGATCCATTTACGTGTGTGTCTGTATATATATATATATATATATATATATGTATATGTGTATGTGTATATATATATATGTATGTGTATATATATATATATATATATGTGTGTGTGTGTGTGTGTTGTTTATTTATTTATTTCTGTTTCATGTTTCAATATGTATTTTCATGAAGATAATGTAGGAACCTGAAACTGCAATTAATAATGATTAGAATGTTTAATAATGAAACAGCATCCTGCAAAATAAATGTAATGAAAGAATTTATAAGACAACACTACTGGTTTTACAGGTTAATTATAACGTGTTTTATTCTTCTACATGTATTTCAGGATTATCTTTTTATCTGTGTAATAACTGATGGAATCCTTCTTTCTCTGTTTTGAGAGGTTGTCCTTGGAGAAGTCGAGATCTGAGGAACAACTCCATCTTCTCTGGCAGTGCGACGACCGTCGGTGCCCACAAGCTGCACCCCTGTGTCCTGGAACTCTGCAAGTTCTTCTCCCAGTGCCTCTGCAGACCCTTCAGGACGAGGGTGAAAAGGTTTTTACACACAGCAAACGAAGCGACTTCAAGTGTGTTAAGCAAAAACTAAAAATGTGTATTCCGAGTCTGGCACAGCCCTGACACATTTGAAAAAAACATTTATTTTGAGTTTTTTAAGAAAAAAATGTAAACCAAAAAATTAGCTGGTTTCAGCTTCTCATTTCTAACGATTTCTGTCCTTTTGTTGTGCAACATGGTGATAAACTGCATAGGGTGGTATCAGGTAAAATGGGCCATTTAAATTTCGAGGGACCAAGCCCCTCTGGAAATTAGAGCCAATGACAACAAAGGATTTCAAACTGTTGATATAACTGTACTTGACAAGTAACAGGTGATTTGATTAGTTTGTCGTTTCTATGGTGATTTGATTAGTTTATTGTTTCTATAGTGATGAGACAATATTTCAAATCTAGACTGAACCAGAAATGTACATGGTAAGTAGCCTGGTATGACAAATATAACTAAACTATTATAAGGATGATACATCTATTACAAAAAATAATGATAATAATAAATAAACATTCAACAAACAAGAACTATGCATGATATCTGTCTTGATGGTATCCATCAGAAATAATGTTGATGGATGGATGGATGGATGGATGGATGGATAGATGGATAGATGGATAGATAGATAGATAGATAGATAGATAGATAGATAGATAGGGCCTCCAAAACCTTTGCAGCGGCCCTGCCCCTAAGATAAAATGGGCCATATGGTTTCAGATAAAATGGGCCTAACCCTCTGTGTCACTCACAGACACATGTATGACATCTGGTTAGATCCGCCGCTCCGTACACGCAGACTACGCAGCCAGCGTAGGGCCCCAACTAGTGAAGGGGGCCTCCAAAATTAAGATTGGGGGGAAAAAAAGATAATAATTATTACAGTAATAAATAGCAAAAATATTAATTAGTTCTCTGGGAGATCACTGAAATCGGGAAAATTAAATGTTATTTATTGCGTAATAAAAAGACTCAGACCCCCGCAAATCCTTTGTAAATGGTACAGCGAGTGATGGGAATTCCGGCTCTATTTGGAGAGCTGGATCTTTTGGCTCAGTCACTAATACGAGCCGGCTCGTTCGGCTCCTCTGTTGCTGCCAACGAGGAGCCGGCTCCTGTCGTTCACTTCAAAGAGTCGGATCGTTCAACTTCAAAGACTCGGATCGTTCACTTCACAGAGTTGGATCGTTCACGACGGCACAAAGCTTCGGAGCCACTTTTCTTACTACGCTCTGAAACGGCTTTAATGGGCAATTTTCTTCAGTTAAAAACTTCGACAATTGAAATGAGAGAATGTCATCCAAGAGACACTATGAATCTGGAGCTGAAAAGCGAAAGAGGAAAAAAGAGAAAGATGACAAACTTGCATCCCTTTCTGGTAAGTCTGTGTTAAACCGTTCGTTTGTTTTGCTAACACAGCGTTACGTGATAAACTCGACAAGCTAGGCTAGGTTAGCCCAACTGTAAACAGGACTGGACAGAGAATGAAATTCAGCTGTAGCATCTTTTCTCTGCTCCAGGGGGGTCGTTGGGGATAATTCCTAGGCTGTCCTGGTAGTGAGGGAGTGGGGGTGGTGGTTGGGGGATGATTTTACATTGAATCTGGCCACGGTGTTGTAGAAGGTGTGTAGAAGTCGTGTGTAGTGCAAAAAATGTTCGGCCACCTTTGGTCATTCACAAAATGCCACTATTGTTTTGGTTAATATGTAGGATGAGAATATCTTAATTTTTAAGGTCTTTGTTTTTGTCCTACCATATTAATGTCATATAATACGACAAGCAGTGCAGTAAGCAGCCAACAACCATCCAACGTGTCTGAAGGTTCAAGTACACAGCCACAAACAACAACAGTCACCTTAGAAGAGACATTCATACCCACAACTGAAAGCTTTCCCTCGGATGCAGTTGTTTTTTATTTGTTATTGTGTTAAAGTGTAAGTTAATTGTTTGATATCTACAGGTCTATATAAGACTTATTTTCAACTGTAAATTTCATGAGCTTCCAGGAGTTTGGTGGACGGGCGGGCGTGCAGGGTGTTGAGCTTAGGGGCTCCAAAACCTTAGCAGCGGCCCTGCATCTGGTTCACTAAAACATGAACAGTATGTTGATTGTCATGTGAAATTGGTGAAACTCAAAGTAGTCACGACTTTTGCTGAAACTTAGCTTGTGCTCGCTTTTGTGTAGCGTTAGCTAAGCTTGTATACATAGGTGTGTTAGCATGTGTGTACAACACATGACTGATCTGTTTTTGTTTTAATAACAGCAATATGAGTTTTATTAATGCATTTTCAAGTGATGTGGTTCTAAGCAGTTGTGTTTTAACATTAAAACTGATGATGAATTCATTTTTTTGTCATTTGACTGGCCCATTTTACCTGATGAAATGACCCATTTTACCTGAAACTCGTCTCGTCTTCTTCCGCTTATCCGTAATCGGGTCGCGGGGGCAGCAGCTTCAGCAGGGAAGCCCAGACTTCCCTCTCCCCGGCTACTTCCTCCAGCTCTTCCGGGGGGACCCCAAGGCGTTCCCAGACCACCCGAGAGACATAGTCTCTCCAGCGTGTCCTGGGTCTTCCCCGGGGCCGCCGCCCGGAGGGACGTGCCCGGAACACCTCACCAGGGAGGCGTCCAGGAGGCATCCTCACTAGATGCCCGAGCCACCTCAACTGGCTCCTCTCGATGTGGAGGAGCAGCGGTTCTACTCTAAACTCCTCGCGGATGACCGAGCTTCTCACCCTATCTCTAAGGGAGAGCCCAGCCACCCGGCGAAGGAAACCCATTTCGGCCGCTTGTATTCGCGATCTCGTTCTTTCGGTCACTACCCAAAGCTCGTGACCATAGGTGAGGGTAGGAACATAGATTGACTGGTAAATCAGGAGCTTCGCCTTTCGGCTCAGCTCCTTCTTCACCACGACGGACCGATGCAGGGCCCGCATCACTGCAGACGCCGCACCGATCCGCCGGTCAATCTCCCGCTCCATCCTCCCCCCACTCGTGAACAAGACCCCGAGATACTTGAACTCCTCCACTTGAGGCAGGATCTCATCCCTGACCTGGAGTCGACACTCCACCCTTTTCCGGTCCAGAACCTTGGCCTCGGATTTGGAGGTGCTGATTTTCATCCCAGCCGCTTCACACTCGGCTGCAAACTGCTCCAGTGAGAGCTGAAGGTCACAGCTCGATGAAGCCAACAGGACCAGATCGTCCGCAAATAGCAACGACCCAATCCTGAGGCCACCAAACCGCAGCCCCTCGACGCCCTGGCTGCGCCTAGAAATTCTGTCCATAAAAGTTATGAACAGAATCGGTGACAAAGGGCAGCACTGACGGAGTCCAACCCCCACTGGAAACAAGTTCGTCTTATTACCGGCAATGCGGACCAAGCTCTGGCACCGAGAGTACAGGGACCGGACAGCCCGTGTCAACGGGTCCGGGACCCCATACTCCCGGAGCACCCCCCACAGGACTGCCCGAGGGACACGGTCGAACGCCTTCTCCAGATCCACAAAACACATGTAGACTGGTTGGGCGAACTCCCACGCACCCTCAAGCACCCTGCTAAGGGTATAGAGCTGGTCCACAGTTCCACGACCAGGACGAAAACCACACTGCTCCTCCTGAATCCGAGGTTCGACTATCTTACGGACCCTCCTCTCCAGTACCCCCGAATAGACTTTCCCAGGGAGGCTGAGGAGTGTGATCCCTCTATAGTTGGAACACACCCTCTGGTCCCCCCTTTTATAAAGGGGAACCACCACCCCAGTTTGCCAGTCCAGAGGCACTGCCCCCGATGTCCACGCGATGTTGCAGAGACGTGTCAACCAAGACAGCCCTACAACATCCAGAGCCTTGAGGAACTCAGGGCGAATCTCACCCACCCCCGGGGCCTTGCCGCCGAGGAGCTTTTTGACTACCTCGGCGATCTCAGCCCCAGAGATAGGCGAGTCCACCACTGATCCCCCAGACTCTGCCTCTTCAACAGAAGACGTGCTGGTGGGATTGAGGAGGTCTTCGAAGTATTCCCCCCACCGATCCAGGACGTCCCGAGTCGAGGTCAGCAGCACCCCGTCTCCACTGAACACAGTGTCAACGGTGCGCCGCTTTCCCCTCCTGAAACGCCGAATGGTGGTCCAGAACTTCCTCGAAGCCGTTCGAAAGTCTTTCTCCATGGCTTCACCGAACTCCTCCCACGCCCGAGTTTTTGCCTCCGCAACCACCGAGGCTGCTCATGCAAAAAAGTGGCATATTTCAAGATTTATAGGGCCTAAATAATTATATTTTATCACATAATTCCAACAGAAAATGATCAGAAACAGTCATTATTTATCATAAATTTACACGGAAAAGGCATATTTGATATTGTGTTATTGTCCCAAGCGATTTACCAAAAAGTGGCCCCATTTACCTGATATCACCCTATATGAATATTAAACTTTTCTTTATTTTAAAGTGTCTGATTTTCTCTGAAGAGAGGCTTCTCCAAGTCGACCCTGATGACTTTTTTTTTTTTTCAAAGCTTCTGACCTTTTGAACTACAGTTGAGTGGATAGTGAAATGGATAAGTGTTGATGTGGAGATCAGCTGCTGATGGTATGTTTTTACTGATCCTCTTGTCTTACAGATACTGTGATGACAGCCACGTCTGGTACGAAAAACACACGTCTGAGGTCTGCCGGCGGGTCAGGAGAGTGTCCTTCTCCAGAAGTAAGTGGACTGTAGAGGAAGCTGCCATCAGTCCCCAGCGACCGAGGTGACAAGCTCAGCGACTCTAAAGAAACGCTGTCAGAGCAAATCCACATCACCTGTCTCTGCCCGCTTTGGAAGTGAAGCTTTATTGATGCTTCACAGATCAATGAGCCTCCAGAGAGGAGCTGCTGTAAAAAAAAAAAAAAAACAGAACAGACTCCTACTGCCTATCTGTACTCATACAGTCATGATTAACATCTTTAATCTTGTAAATCAAATATTGTGTTTTTATTGTGAAGAGAACAGGGTCACATGTTGGCAGGGGTGAAAATGCCATTTTATTAATGGAGGGGACATGAAAAAAAAATCCTACATAATAATCTGCCCCTAGCTTCTTCTCCTCTAACCCTCTGTTGCAACTTGCCTTGCAGGTTGGAGCCTACATGTTTTAGATAATGTTGTCAAAAGTAATAGTTATTCATTATTAGTTATAGCAATGTTCTATATTTATTTATATTTATGGGTCAGTGACAAATGATGGTTGGAAAGATGAGAAAGTCAAAGATTTTTTTAAATACAGTTTTAAGAAGCATTCATCAGGTCTCTTGAAATGTACATTGCGTGTTCATGTTGGTTTCTTGTTATTTAAAAGTCCATTTGTATCATTTTCTTTTTTTACAAAAATCATGATTTTGTGTGGGTTGTTTTTGGTACGAAATGTCAAATGGTGTAACTGAACAAAAAATATAAATTTTGAATATATAATCCACCTAGAATATAAAACGTGTTGATGGCATGTGTTTTTAAAAACCTTTTCAAGAGAGTTAAACTATCTGGTACCAGGTTTTTAGGGTTACACCACATGCCATTTTTGTCACTTACCTTTATACATATGGCAAATGAGATCATGAGTCAGTGAGCTAAAACTAGCAAAATCTTTGATGGAGGACCACATCCTCCTCTCTCTATTCTTCTTCCTGTTCCCTCCTCCCTCCCCCTAGTCGCTGTCGCTACGGTAACTTTCATAGTTAGAGCTCGTTAACGATTATTAGGTCTGGTCTTAACCAGCAGACTGGTAAAAACGAGGCTGATTTTGTACAAATGTTGAACAAGTGGTGTGATAAATGACTTACTGACTTCTACATATTAATTTGATCTTTCAACAATTAAGAAACCCATTGTTTTACATTCAGCAGTGCTTGTGGTGTGTGTTTATTTAACATTTCTTTAATATTAAAAATGATTTAGTTGCGTTTACAAAGACTTTTTGGGGTCGGAGACAACACAGTAACAACAAGGCTTCAGAAATAACATCCCAAAATGTCTATTCCTTTAACAATAAGGTGCAAAAAAAATTGAAGAGGAGATTCCGGAGTTCAGAATGAGTGATGTGTGTTCAAATTACAACTTCCTGTTTCATGATGAAACCTTGATGGTGTTATCACACACTTCTCTCTGTACACTTCATTGCAGTGCGCTGCACAAATCAGTGTTCTGAACCACCACATGGTGACTGACAACATTACGCATTGTTTGGCATGCAAACTGCGTTAAGATGTGTTGCATCATCATAATGCATTATTTTTAATTGCATTAATATCCCAGCCCTAGTTACAATGAGTGTTTTTTGGCGACATTTATGCCGATATCAGCTTCACCTGCCTCCATTATTGCTGCTCCTGCTGATAAGTAACCTCCGGAATTTTCTGCTATGTACGTACGCAGGTCCTACTACGTCACTAAAATGATGTTTCCATGTATATTTATGATTAATAATGACTGCTTCTGATTAATGATTAATCAGTGTTAGGTTAATAAAATGGTGTACAGAGAATTTGGACAGTTTCTTCTCAAAAATGACTAAATGTCATTAAAATAAATAAATGTAATACTAATCAATACTAAATACTAAATCAATCGATTAATCGTTGTAGCTCTAGTTGGAACCACCAGTGAAACCTAAAAAATGTGAATAATTTAGCAGTTTTACTAAAAAATAAATTATATTTTAGGAGAAGATATGAAAAATGTATGAAACTGGTGGTAAAAATGTCAATATTACTGAAGAAATGAGAAGATCTGACTTGTAATTTGTAGTTTATTCAGTCATTATACAGCAAAATATTAACATTTTAATAAAAATGAAATGGTGCCTGAAATATGCTTTTATCTGCTGTCCTATATGCTTTTTCAATTTAAGCTACACAAATAAATAACTATGGGAGAAAGGCTTTTACACTTTAAACTTATAATAACTTCCTAGATAATAACTTTCTAAGCTTTTTCACAAACTTTTGGATAAAAACAAAAGTGATTTGACCTTTGACCTGCTGATCCTCTTCCACAGATCTGAAGCAGAGATGCCTGACAAAGATGTGCAGCAAACTGTGACAGAGTGAGACAGCAAGACAAAGATCTTTTCAACATTGAAGGAAGAAACCAAGCATCAAACTGCAGCTGAGTCATTCTGGACATATGACACATGGCTCATTTTACGCTTCATTTCCCTCATTTTAAAGGTACAGTGCATAGTTTATTGCAGCATCTAGTGGTGGAGTTAGACAACCCACTATACTCTAGATGGAAACAGGTTAAGGAGCACATAGTGGATTTTTTCCCCACCAGTTTTTTTTAATCTATGTCTATTTTAAGGTTCTGACAGGCAACAGGTTAAAAAAAAGTCCCATGGGGTTTATTTTTAACCCTTTACTACTCTTAGCCTCAAATCCTTAAAAAATATTAAAAACTTAAAAAGAAATTAGCATAACTCTTCAAGTTTACAAACCACATAGACAAGTGGTCTAACATATATAACTTTTACACATAAATGTTCTTATCTTTTCCTAAATCAGAATGAAAAAATAAACATTTTAGACACACCCTAAAAGTAATTCACCCTTCCCTCTTTTTTAAATAGCAAAAGCATTTGTTTTCTTTTTTTTTTTGGAATAAACAAGTCAACTTCAGGTGATGGTACAGTGTCCTGGGGTCTGGATCTATGAGAGGGGGGGGAATGGGTGAGGATGTGAGTAGTGATCGGGACAGACTCAGCTGGTGTGATAACTGGATTTGAAATGGAGGAGGCGCTGAGACTAATCACTGTCAAACTTCTTTACAAGAGAGGAATTTTTCATTTTGGGTGGGCTGTTAGATTGTTGGATTATGACTCCATTTCCTTGTTTGCTGATGACTTCATATGGCTTTGATTCAAAATTTGGGTCTAGCTTGTTGGCTTGACTCCTCTGATTAGCAGCAATGTTCCGTTTCAACTTGTGCAGAGCATCCTTGTCATGAATTTTCCTCTGAAGCAGTGGCATGGGCTTCTTCATAGGCAGCTGACATACTGGTGAAGCAGGGCAGTTTGTCACTGAGCTCTCAGTTCATCAACAGCTTTGCCGGGGACACTCCAGTGGCTGCATGAGGAGTGGTCCGGTAATGGAACAGAAAACTCTTCAGTGCAACCTACCAGTCTTTCTTTTCAAGCTTAGCTATTTGCGCTGATTTCAGAATTGTTCTGTTAAAAGCTGTATTGGCCCTTTGCATGTTAATGTATATTTCTCTGTGTTTGCAGTGATTTTCTGGCCTTTTCTCCACAGTAACTAGTGGGTTCACCCAATGAGCTGGTTCTTTCACTCACTCAGTGACGTCTGGGTCCACTAGCTCTTTTAATTTTTCAATGATGGCTGTCTTTGATTGAATGGAATTTTCCGCACCGGCTGAATGTCTGGAGTGACGTCCGGGCCAATTTACAGTCTGAGCTGGTAGTTTTTGAGTTTCCCCAGCCCATTGAAGACTTTTAGGTACTTTTAGCATAGGCTTGACCATATGTCGGCTCCAGAACAGCTCAGGATGTTTGCATCAATGCTAACTCTCAAAAACTCTCTGAAAGAGTGATGCCTGTGCTTCTGGCAGCATGAAGAACAATGCAGTGTTATGTCCTGTTGTGTTGGATACATCAGCTTCAAGTGTGCATTTTCCTAAAAGCGTGAGGGCTTATTTGCAAGCATATGAATACAGTTTTGGAACATCTTGCCTCTTGTCCTTGGCAGGGGCTTGTTGTGTCTGACGCACATGATAAAAGATGTTGATGCCCAATAGCTGCACTCCTGATTTATTGAGGCAAATTCCATCTGTTTTGAAGAGGTGTCTTTTTTCCCCAAAAAATATTTAAATTCTCAATAAAATTCACTGATTGAACAGCACATGTATTTTGAGGCATCGGTTGAGCATCATCAGCAAGCTGAATTTCACATCTTCTCTTTGAACTATCGATTCAGGTCCACTGATGAAAACCGAACCCTGTTCAGCAGATCAATAAAGCCTAGTTTCAATACCTCTGATTTTTTCTTGACAACATCAAGTGCTCCTGTGTGTATGACAAGAGATTTGACTGTCAGATGTTCAGCAATGATCTTCAGAATTTTCTCTGAGATATCAGATACCATATAGTTGGTAAAACACAGTACTTGTGTGTTTCTTGCTGAAAAAGGCATTTTATCTCGTTCACAGTTCTATCACCCACTATCACAGTTTAAGGTGCAGTGGTTGGATCTTTCTGCAGCTTTTTATGAGGTGATTGAGTCTCATACCTTTCTCTGGTGCTGGAGGATGTGCTTTCTTTTGGGGAGCCAGGGAGCAAATCTGTTCTCTAGTAGAATCCCTTTATTTTGGGCTTATTTGCTCTTACTTTTTGTTGTAGCCGTCCAGGACGGTTTTCTCCTCTGCAGTAGGGTTGAAAAATACTCAGAGAAGGAAAGCATCTTGATGTTAATTAGCTTTGGCTAGCAGAGCTCCTCAATCCCAGTCACAGGTCTTGTTGTGCTGCTGATAGGCCACATTCAATGAGGAGGTTGTTAAAATACAAAAAAAGTAACAGTAGTTGGTAGTAGTAGTTCTCCCACAGAGAAATGCAGAAATATAAATAGAAAAGATGCAGTAGAGCCAGCAGCAAAGCAAAAAAGCATCTGCATTGTAGAGAAGCAGGAAGCATAGGCTAGAAATTGGCATAGCTCTTCAAGTTAACAAACCACACAGACAATTAAACACATATTTCACAATTTTGGTCCAAGGAATTCAATATTTTATTTTCTGAAGATTCTGAAGATGTTGATTTGACTTTACTAAGAACAATAATGTGTAGGTTGTGGGTTGTGTGTAAGTTATGGTGCCTGTTTTGATTGAATTATGTTACAATTAAAACTATAATTATTAATAAACTAATTCTAATAATATATTCCATTCCTACCAAGTACCAAGTTGCTAGATGCTGCTAAATTTGCACTGTATCTTTTAATATCCATCACTATAAAGTATAATAATCTGCACAATGATATGGTGTAGTTATTTAGAGGAAGAACCACAAGATGAGATAAGGTGTGAACGAGTAAAGAGTAAAGAGAAGTAGTTTTTGATCTAGAATAGAATGAGACTGACAATCTTGGATTATTTATGGAAATCTGATATAAATCTGCCTGTATTTAAAAAGTTGAATTTTATTTTTTAGAAAGGATATTCTTGCTGCATCAGATCAATAAAAGGTTTAACATCACTGAGCAACATCTGATCAGAAATAACAGAAATTGCCTCTGAGTTGAATCAATCGAAACAAACACCTGATTATTCCTGTTCTACTCTTCCTGTGTTCAACATGAAATTAGTGATTACACCTGTAACTCTGCCTCCTCAGATGCAACTGTCCTACACAATGCTGTACTATCAGAGTCCCTGTCATTAAACCCATCAGTGACCCCTGATCCCCCCTGATCCCCCCAATCCTCCCTCCCACTGGTCATTGATCTGATCAAGGATCAGATAAAGACCAGGTTGACCGTCAGGTCACTGATCCGCTGCCACTGGGACAAAGACCACACTGTGGGTCCCTGTCAGGACCTGAAGCCTCAAATACTTGGGTGGGAACCAAACCGTAATAAGCTGCCCAGGTGCCCCCCCTCCCCTAACTCCCCCCTCAGGTATAATTGATAAACTCAGTTTCTGCTTTTTGCTGCTTCTGTTGGGAAAAAAACAGTACTCAGCAGCTTCACTATAACAATGACACACTGAATGTCTGCAGCACAGCCACCGTAAATAAGGTAAGACTTTATTCTTTATTGTCAATCAACCAGTAACAGCAAAAATTCTACCTGTATTCTATCTCTACCTGAATTCTACCTGTACTCTACCTAAATTCTACCTGAATTCTACCTGAATTCTACCTGTATTCTACCTGTACTCTACTTAAATTCTACCTGAATTCTACCTGAATTCTACCTGTATTCTACCTGTACTCTACCTGAATTCTACCTGAATTCTACCTGAATTCTACCGGAATTCTACCTGTATTCTACTCTAGTTGAATTCTACTTGAATTCTACCTGTATTCTACCTGTGTCTTACCTGTATTCTATTCCAAAGTACTTTACCTCTATTCTATCTGTATTCTGCATGTATTTTCACTGTATTTTATTCTAGAGTACTTAACCTATGCTCTACCTGTATTCTATCTGTACCTGAACTCTAACTGAATTCTACCTGTATTTGTTTGTATTCTCTTCTACAGTACTTTACCTGTACTCTACCTGTATTCTATCTGTACTTTACCTGTACACTATTTGTGCAAATATTATTGTATTGTTCTGTTAGAGTTCATTTACATGCACATACAGTACATGTGCAATAGCATGATTATTTTTTACATGTTGCCCTATCAAATGTTAAATCCTAATTTGTGGTTTCTGTCTTCAGCCAGGTGTAGAGAATCTGGAGATTACGGATAGTAAATTAAAGATATAAAGGAAGAGGATCAGTGTTTCCTCTGCTCATCCTGAGAGAATCAAAATATAGTAATTATGTAGTAAATATAGTAATTATTATAGTAATTATGTTTCTTGATGTTTTTTACCTAGCTGTTTTTTTCAGCTTTGTATAGAAATACACCGACAGGAAGCAGCAGCAGGAAGCTGGAGACGGAGAAGATAAAATTGAACTCTAGTTAGTGTAAGTTATCGACCCAGCTGCTCAACATGTGAAAAGTCTTTTTTTATCTGAGTCAGAATCAGACTGTCTTCAATTATTTATAACCAGGATATTTTTTATAAAAATACCATCATAAAAAAAAAAAAAAAAAACATGTAAAGAAGTCTATTGGATCCAGAGTTTCTTGCTCTAAACCTCGTTGACTCTTTGTTATCATTTGCCACTATTAAAGTCTAAAGTTTCCACTTCAACTCTGAGGTGAAATTAAAGATTCAATAAAGCTGGTGTGTAGCAGCATAAAGGAGGCTGATATCAGAAGCTCTGATGGCCTCCCTGCTCTGGGGTTTTAAATAACACTAATGACACTTCTTCACCTCACTGAGCCATCTGAAGCCATTAAACACACGGAAGCCAGCGAGCCAAGAAGGTCGTCTGTCTCATTTGCTCGATGATAATTGGCTCCTTAACGACTGTATTTGACTGTATTGTATGAGTAGTAATTATTAAGCTGGATGTGAGATGTGAGAAGTAAATTCACGTCTGGATTATACACCTCTCTCTGTATATATGAGTCTCCTTTAAATATCTGGAGAACCGTTCATCCAATCAACTCCACACTTGCTGCGCTTGCTGGGTGTGTTTCTGAGGACCTGATGGAGTTCATTGGCAAGTGAAGTTGATCGGATGAGTGGTTTCCAAGAATGGTGTGTGTTCCGAAAACTACACTGCAAGGCAAAGCAATTTTATTTGTAATTCAAAGTGCTTTACATAAAACATTAAAAACATCAAGATACAATTTAAAAACAGTTAATTAAAAGGGTTTCCCCCTTTTAATCAAAACCTAAAATTAAGAACAAAGTTACAGTTCAGTGAAAAATAATGAAGAAATAACATCAGCAACATGTAGCAGCAAACAGAAAAGTCGTCAGCTCTGACTTAAAAATAGTGAGAGTTGCAGCAGAGCTGCAGTTCTCTGGGAGTTTGTTCCAGTTCTCTGGGGGTTTGTTCTAATTTTCAGTCTTAGTGAGGACTCTAGCGGCAGCTTATTGAATTAGCTACAGCTGTGTTTTTTATAGCTGATTTTTTATAGAGGCCTGTAAAGACCCTGTTACAGTAGTCAAGCCTACTGTAAAATAAAAGCATGGACAAGCTTATTCAAGTATTACTGAGACATAAGGCTGTTAATGTTTCATATATTCTAGCAATCATAGCAATTTAGCCACAGAGTTACTCACAAATGTTTCATGTGGAAATTAGTAATGACAGTGTCACTGTATTTTCGGAATAAATCACGACAGAAGCTCTAAGATTTGCCTGCTGGTGTGTTTCTACAATTAAAAAAGGCTTGGTGGAAAATCAACAAATAAAAATTAAAAAAAATAAATATAGTTTATATAGTTTCCATATAGTTTAACTCTCATAAAAGGTTTTAAAAAAATTAAAAACACATGCTATCAACAAGTTTTATATTCTAGGTGGATTATATATTTAAAATTTCTCATTCTTTTTTTGGTTACACCATTTTAAATTTCATGTAAAAAAAAATCACACACAAGTGTGATTTTTGTAGAAAAAAAATAAATGATACAAATGGACTTTTAAATAACAAGAAACCAACATGAACACACAATGTACAAACTTAAAACTGTATTTTAAAGACTTTCTCATCGTGCCAAACATTATTTGTCACTCATCCATAAAGAAAATAGTCTTTTTAAAACAATAAGTGGAAAAAAAACAAAAAACATCCATGCATTTACTGGAACATTCATTTACCATCATCAGTGAACAGCGAAATATAACTTTACTTTAAATTACACTTCTGAAATGGATTTTGCAATAATGATGCTAAATGTACAGATAATTGAAAGTGCATGTTTAAATAACAGCGTCCTCCTTCTGAATCAGGTCTGTCATGTTCCTGATGTGGATTTTGCTGCTGCCTGCTGTGACAAAGGGTGAGTTTCTGATACACAAACATTCACACATGATGAAGCAGTAGATTTATGAGATGATGTAAGAAGTGACATGCACATTTTTTTTCTACCATGAAAGCAGCTGTTTGACAGACATGTCGTGTGTGCAGGATTTCAACCCAAGACAAATGTATTTATTGAGAGAATTATGTAGGGTGATATCAGGTAAATAGGGCCACTTTTTGGTAAAATGCTTAGAACAATAACACAATACCAAATATGTCTTTCCCACACACACACACAATATATATATATATATATATATATATATATAGATATATATATATATATATATAGATATATATATATAGATATATATATCATTATTATTGATCATGACTGAACATGTTCTGTTGGAATTATGTGATTAAATCTATAGGTGCTATAAATCTTGAAACATTGGTTGTGCCAATTTTTTTTTTGCATTAGGAGTTTCAGATAAAATGGGCCATCTCATCAGGTATAATGGGTCAGTCAAATGAAAAAGGCAAATTCAAATTCCAAATGAAATCATCATCAGTTTTAATGTTAAAACACAATTGATTAGAACCATATAACTTTAAAATGGATTAAACAAAGTCATATTGCTGCTATTAAAACAAGATCAGTTATGTGTTGCTCACACACACACACACGCACACACACTCACACAAGCAAATCTATATATACAAGTTAAACTATCACTATCACCAGGCAAGGTAAGTTCATTTGTATAGCATAGTTCATCAACAAGGTAATTTAAAGTGCTTTACATAAAACATTAAAAGCATCAAGATACAACTTTATTTATTTATTTTTTTGCATTTACTCAGTGTCTGTATAGGATTATAATCTACTGATGATATCTGCATAATTATGGTGATATATTTTGTTTTCTTCTATAATATTAACTATTGGGAACATGTACATGTTAAATAGTAGAATTGAACATTGGAGGACCCCACATGTTATGTCTGTATGTTCAGATGTGTTGTTACCCATGGACTCAAAGTAGTCTCTGTCCTTTAAGTAGGATTCAAACCACAAACCACCACTGTAGTGTTAGGTATACTAAGGGGGGAACCTTTGTATGCAATCTGGGGGGAACCGCAAGGAGGAGTTCAATAAAAATGGTACACCAGTAACAACTGGACACGCACGTTGTAGTCCCTGACTGATATAATAATAATAATAATATAGGCACGGCCAACTGAACGACCACTACTTAAAAGCTAGCCGAGTTTCACTAATTTCACATGACAATCAACATACTGTCCATGTTTTAGTTGAACCAAAGTCATCCACATGTGTTTGTGAGTGACACAGGGTTAGGCCCATTTTAGCTGAAACCATGTGGCCCATTTTAGCTTAGGGGGTTGAGGTAAACTGGGCCACCAAGATAAACATAAACATATGTTAAACTTACAGCATTATTTCTGATGGATGCCATCAAAACATGTATCATACATAGTTTTTTTGTGTGTATATTTGTTTTCTTAAAAGATGTATCATTCTACTACCCCTACTTACCATGTACATTTCTGGTTCAGTCTAGATTTGCAGTATTGTCTCACCCACCATACAAACCATAAACTAATCAATCACCATAGAAACCATAAACTTATCAAATCACCTCTTACTTGTCAAGCACAGTTATGTCAACAAATTGAAATCCTTTGTAGTCATTGGCTCTAATTTCCAGAGGAGCTGGAACCCCCAAACCTTAAATAGCCCATTTTACCTGATATCACATAAAACAAACCAGAATGGGTTTTTTTGTTTGTTTTTTTACAAATGTTAATGACATCACTATTTTAGAAGCTGGCAGTCATCACTGTGATAGTCATTTTTTGACAAATGAAACTAATGCAGCGAGAGACATTTTACATTTTCAGGTTATTGACGTGTTAAATGTGGCATCAGGATAATTACTTTGTACTCTCTCTTTTGTCCTCAGCTATGTCTGCCAGGTCTGTCTTCTGCCCAGAGACCAGCAATACAGATGCGGATCACCTGATGGGTGAGAACAAAACATTATGTGAATGATAAGAGGCAGAGTCTGGCTGCATATTCATTACTGAGTCAGCTAATCAGCCAGTCATTGCTGGGTTCACTGAATTAAGACGACTCGGCTGTTTTTGTATGATGGAGCGCTGATGCTTTATGGATTCTGCAGGGTGACAAGTTTCCCTCCACAGAAAGGTCAGAGCTGTCATATAGAACAAAATCTAATATTTATTAATGCTTTGGTTAAGGCTGAGAGAGCTGTATTATATGAATGTTTTAATATATTACTTTTTAGCCAGAGAGAGTCATTTTAGAAAAGAAACATTAATAATTGTCAGGCTGAACAGCTTAGATTGTTTATAAAGTGTCATTTATCTGGAAAACATGATGATAGTTCTTAAGGGAAAACATCCGGTAAACAATAAAAATGATCTAAAGCTCAATGACGAGTTATTTAGTCGATCAACAGAAAAGTCATTTTGATTATCCAATATTCATTTTTAATCAGCATATCAAACATACATGATTAGAGCTGCAAAGATTAGCTGATTAATCGATTAGTTGCCAAACTAACACATTAATTGCAACTATTTTGAGAAGATTAATGGATTTGAGTCATTTCAAAGAAGAGAATGTCCAAATTCTCTGGTTCCAGCTTCTAATGACTAAAGCAATTACATTACAGCATCATTTTATATTTGTGAGGCAGCAATTGGTTCGTTTTTATTCATTCAGTATACAAATTAAAACCTACAACATTTAGTCAAGTTAATCGAAGAGTGTCAGGCCCGGACTCGAAGGAGGATTCAGATGCAAAGATTTCACCATCTGGATGGAACTTTATTAGAAATCCTCCGATGGAGAACAAAAAGAGCTATGAAAAATATTCTAGGTGCAACAAAAATGAAGGCACTCTTCAATAATTACTTTATAAAGAAAAAACACTCTGGAGAGGGAAAAAGGCACAAAAACAAAGAGGAAAAAGGTAACAGAAAATCACTCCACCAGGGAGGACAAAAGCCAAAAATACGCTATTAAATCGAACAGAAAACAATAACCATAAACTATGAAATTTACAACATAAAATCAGTCATGTGGAGGCAAAAACAACAATCACAAGCAAGGAGAGCAAGGACTGTGGACAAATGGCTGGGGTGAACGAAAGGAACAAAACACTGGCACAAGACAAGCGGAGACGTAGACAATATATACACAGGGTAATGGGGAACAGGTGGAAACAATCAGGCAAGACAATCAGACCGGTGACACATGAGGAAGGGCAAATGACCTGAAACGAAAGGAGAGTTACTTTTTAAAATAAAACAGGAAATGACAAGACATGGAGACAAAACAAAAATCCAGCTTGACCTCATCGCATGACAAAGAGTTGCCACTTTTGACATTAATCGCCAACTATTCTGGTAATCAATTTGTCAATTTGAGACCCTTTTAAGTAAGAAAATGTCCAAATTCTCTGGTTCCAGCTTCTCTTCTCTGATTATTTTCTGGTTTATTTAGTCTTCTATAATAGTAAATTGATGATCTTTGGGTTGTGGACTGTTGGTCTGGACAAAGAAACACGCATTTTAGGTTGAATCATCAAGCTTTGGGAAACAGTGATCAACATTTTACACCATTTTATGAACAACTAATCTATCAATTAACAGAATAGTTGTTAGTTGCAGCTCTACATCATAGTAAACTGATTAAACTGAGGGTCTGTAGGTTTTCTTCTTGTTTCTGCAGAATAATATGTGTAGGCAGCACATCTCTGCAGCACCACAATGTTCAATTTGAAAATAGAATTTCAACGTTTTCCTGTTAACAAATGCTGCATCTCCTGCCATTTGAAAACATCAGTTTTTCCTGTATTAAAGTTTCAATAAACTCTTCATCCTGAATCCTAACCAGTAACAGCAGCTGCTGCAGCATCTTTCTTCCATTCACTGAATATAGCATCTGTTCTTCATTCAAGCTACAAACATACATTTTTTATGAAATCACAAGGACAGAAATGTCTATTTTTGAAAATAAATTCAGGTTAGTGTGATGTATAAAGACTGATAGGAATCAAAGTGGATGATCAGCGGGTCAGATTGATTCTTCAGCTGCTTTAAACCGTTATTGCATACTGTTGCCAGTGTTATTTATTTGTTTTAGTATTATTATTATTATTTTTTACATTTAATTAAATTTTTATGCTATATGTTTTTTTGTTTTTTTTTTCGATTTGTTGCCATATGGCAACAATATGCAAATATGGAAAATTCCTCATGCATACAACCTAATGGAGTCCCATTGACTTACATAGCATGAAACTATCCTGAGGCTATGTTCACAATATTTTCTTATATTTCTTAAATATATCTATTATTCAGACCATTTTAAGTAATAAAAACAGTCAAAGCATTTTTTTTTCATGTCTAAGTAATATTTCATGCAATAGAGGGTTAATGATGTCTAAGTGATATGTGATATTTTCTACTGTTGAAGAAGTCCATTAATTCACAATCTGTGCTGTTTTTTTGGACTGATCTCGACATGACACCTACATCAGTTGAGGCAGAACTGCGGTCTGAATGTTTCTCCTCTGGACTGGGATTATTGGACCCTGCCGATAGGATTTATACCTGTGATTAAATCTCTCCTCTCTCCACCTGTGAGATGAAAGAAGAGGAATAACTGAGGTGTGTTTCTGACTCCTCTCTCTTTCTCCTGCAGATTGTCTTGGGCTACGTTTCACCTGGCTCCATGCAATCTTCGATAATTCGCCGGCGCTGCTGAGCTTTGCGTTGAAGCTCCGCTGTGCGTCAGGACTTTGTCCACGTGACCTGGAGGATTACGGCTGCTCCTGCAGATATGTTTCATCTGGGAGGCCAGTGGATCCTCTGGACACGTATGTACACCTCAGGAGAGACTGACTTTAAAATATGGTACAGTGCTTTAATAGAATATGACACTGCAGGGTTTTGTTCCTGCTGCTTTTAAAAAGTGTCCAGTCACTGGAACTGATTAACAAGCTCATCACTTCCATCCAGAAATATATTATTCATGTTGAGCTGGCAGGAAGCAAACGATTCTATGTCAGATTCCAAACCTCTGAATTAATCTGATGGTTCACTGCATGATTACAAGTGTAGAAAAGAAGACACACACACAGACAGAGACAAACACACACATACACACACACACATATATACACACACATACCTATAATCTTTGGTTATTTACTTGTTTTCTGACACCTGATGAAGATGCTTTGACCACACTGATTGTTTTTTTTTTTGACAAACTAAGACAAAATATGAAGCTCCATTTGTGATGTTGTATCATGTGTCTGAGAAAGAAAACACTGCTCAATATGCTAGATCTCTGATAACTGTCCAGTCAATCGTTACTGATATTGAGTTTGGCTGCAGTATGGCTGCATCCGAAACTGCAAACTTCCCACCTATGTAGTCGGCAAAAATGCTGAATCCATGTAGAACGTCTGAATATCTTAGTCATTTTCAACTAGTACGGAACGGTACCTGGACAGTTTACTACATCAGGTCATATTTTGCAGTATATAATTGTAAAAGTTATTGCAAAGTTTTTGTCAGTCAGTCATTTTCTATACCCGCTTATTCCTCATTAGGGTCGCAGGGGTCTGCTGGAGCCTATCCCAGCACGTTACAGCAACAGGCAGGGATACACCCCAGATGGTCGCCAACCAATCGTGGGGCACATACACCATTCACTCACACCTATGGGCAATTTAGAGTCGCCAATTAACCTGAGCATGTTTTTGGACTGTGGGAGGAAGCTGGAGTACCCTGTGAAAACCCACGCAGACACGGAGAGAACATGCAAACTCCACACAGAAAGGTCCCAGACCCAGGACCCAAGGAGGTCTTGAACCTGCGGCCTTCTTGCTGTGAGGCAACAGCACAAACCCCTGCGCCACAGGGCCACAGTGTCACCCCAAAGTTTCTGTATTTTTCCATATTTTTTAGCTAAGAGTAATAGAGAGGAATAAAGGATTTTAATTTTGTTTGAAAAAAAAAAAACATTATTGAAGGTCTTTGATGTAAATGATATTTTCCCATAATCATATCAGATATTTCTTTAGTGATGTTCTTCTTGTATATTACGGTTTGATTTATCTCAAATGGTGTGATATTCTCTATTGTAGAGCTTAATCCATTATGCAAGTTCTGACAAAATTAACTTGTGACTCTAGAGCAGAAGAATTTTTCCCAGTTCGTCCTTTGAACATCCAGGTTCAAAGGATGGCCATGATGGCTGCTGTAGAACCTCAGAATTGTGCCTTTTACTGGCTAAATTCCTACATAGAAGCTACTACTGTGGTGTTGGAGTAGTAGCTACAGGTTAGTAGGCAGTAATACTAGTAGTAGCTACAGGTTAGTAGGCAGTGATACTAACTAGTACTAGCTACAGGTTAGTAGCAGTGATGCTAACCAGTAGTAGCTACAGGTTAGTAGGCAGTGATACTAACTAGTAGTAGCTACTCTCTAACCTGCAAACAGGAACTAAAGGTTTCCACTAGTTTCCCCTGCAGCTCGGAGAGCATTGGTTGGCTACAGCAACGTTAAATTGGTCGCTCGGATGAACAGCGCTGTGGTCATTTTCCTGGACCATGAGAAGAAAGTGAACCACGTCATCGGGACGGGAATCACAGTGACCGGCAGTTTTGTACAGATACTACCGCTGGTGCAGCCGACAACCAAGGTGGTCCTGTCTGTTCATCACTGATGAGTTCCTCAGCAGAGAGCTGTCTAGACACTGGAAGATCATGTCCCTGATCAAGAAGATCCTGTCCAGGTGTAAGTCTCCATTACTGAAGCACGTCATGTCTCACCGCAAACAAGTTTATATGATACTGACCCACCAGGGGGAGGAGCTTAACCACCACTTGCAGGTGAAAATAGATGTGATCTTTGCTACCTCATCGATGATAAAGTGATTTGGCTCAGGAAAGGAGCGGCTGCCTTCCCGGAGTCAGCTGCAGCTGCATACAGGAGCATCGTCTCACAAGATATTCTATATGTGTTTGATGAGTGTCTGGCCTCTGGCTCCATGCTGGTGTCCTGCAGAAGAGCAGTCCTCACATTGCTGCCAAAGAAAAGGAACCTACAAGACATTCAGAGCTGGCATCTTGTGATGTTGCTCTGTGTGGATTACAAGATTCTGTCCAAAGTCTTGGCCTCCAGGCTGGGGAAGCCTATGGAGCAAATCATCCACCAGGACCAGACCTACTGTGTACCCGGCAAGTCCACAGTGGACAACGTCCACCTGATTCATGACATTTTTGACATCTGTAGTTCTTTGGGTTTATATACTGGTCTGATTTCTATAGACCAAGAAAGGGCTTTTGATCATGTTGAACACAGTTTCCTCTGGACAATGATAAAGAGATTTGGGTTCAGCACTGATTTCATAGCTAAGATCAAGGTGCTGTACAATGAGGCTGAGAATGTGCTGAAGCTGAACTTCAGTCTGTGTGCCCTTTTAGAGTGTGTAGAATGTGTAGAGGTAACAGGCAGGGCTGTGCATGGCCACATCTCCCTAGAACCCTAGAACGCTTCATAAATAAGATATGCTCAACAATACAACATTTGGTTTTACCAGGTTTTAATAGGAACATAATTTTATCAGAATATGCAGATGATCTCATTGTTTTTTAAATATTATATGAATATTTCATATATTTATTCTGTATTATACACCTGAAATAATAATATAATAAATAATATGAATGGTTTGTGTGTGTCTCTCTCTCTCTCTCTCTCTCTCTCTCTCTCTCTCCCCCTCCCTCCTGCAGGTGTTGTGAGACTCACAGGTTGTGTTATCGTAGCTACGCCCCCTGCAGACAGGAGCTTCTTCTCCTTCCGAACAATTTCACCTGTGCAGCAGCAAACGTTTCCTGTGGTGAGACATTTTCACTGAGGATCCCTCAATTAAGAGATCCTAAATTTATGACTCCATAAATGTTTGCACATAACACATAACTGATCTGTTCTTGTTTTAATAGCAGCAATATGGGTTTGTTGAATGCATTTAATGCAAGTTATGTAGTTCTAAGCAGTTGTGTTTTAACATTAAAACTGAGGAGGAATTAATTTGAATTTGAATTTCCCTTTGTCCTTTGACTGGCCCATTTTACCGAATGAGATGGCCCATTTTACCTAAACCACTCATGCAAAGAAATCTGCCACAGCAGATGTTCCAAGATTTATAGGGCCTAAATAGAAAAAATATATATGGAAAGGGCATATTTTGTATTGTATTATTGTCCCAAGCGATTTACCAAAAATTGTCCCAATTTACATGATGTCACCCTATTTTAATTTGTTCCTACTTGCAGAATAGAATCATCACCACGGATTGTATCAAGATGATTGAACTTCTGCACTAAATCTGTAGCTGTGTTTTTTATCAGGCACAGTCTTTTGTGATCAATACAACCTCCTCCATCCTCAGACTCTTGTTCCAATCGAGAAAAAGCCTGTAATATTGTCTGTGAATGACCTGTAGTAACCTGTGGTCTTTCTTAATCTCTGAGACGCTGCTGATTGGTGCCAACAGAGGTTTTGTGAATGTGACCAGGCTGCTATCGAATGTCTGACTCACACCTCCTACAACTCAACAGTCAGAGGCCTCAGCGAGTCGTCCTGCTCAGCTGTCAATCAAACAGGTAACAGGGTCTCTGCTGTGAGTCCGAGTGACATCGGTGTGATTCTATTCAGCCTGATCAAATAATGCAGGGTCAGAAACATGAAAACACCCCGGTCGGTCGTCGTCAGAGAGGGTGCGTCAGCTGGGAATCGATCGATTGGGTAGAAACGCAGGTGGCTAGGTGACCTCTGTGGCTCTCAGCCAATTAAAGCACTGACCTCTTGAAGTTTAATCCTGCAGCTTCCTGCCCAAACACAGCCGGGGGTGCTTTGATCCGTCAGCTCCAAATACAGATGAAAATAGTGAGAATTTAAAGAATTTACTAACTTTGGTTCCTGCTGAGCCTCTTTATGTTTTGAATATATATATATATATATATATATATATATATATATATATATATATATATATATATATATATATATATATATATATATATTACCAAACTGTAAACACATATATCACAGCTTTTTAGAAAAATGAAGACAAAAGAATAAAATAATAAAATAAAATAAAAGACAAATTGTTGCCACATGGCAACATGGCAAAATAGATAACTGATTTGAATGACTGAATGGGGAGTTGACGGTGAGTCTATAGTTGTGACATCACAACTTCACCACTGAAGCTAAATCAGAATATTCACTGAATTCTTAGTTCTTCTGATGGTCTGAACTCATCCTCCTTTTGTTTCTAGATGATTTGTCAGCAGTGAACCAGTCACCCTTCCTGTCAGCAGGTAAGTCCCCAAAGTGTTAGTTTTATAACTTATTTTTATTACTATTATATAAAATAGCAGTTTTCTTTTGACAGCTAATGGACTAAAAGATAAACTGGTGAGTGAAAAGATTATAGATGAAGTGATAATAAAAATGCACCTTCATCACAGGCTGTGCACATGCTTGAGTTAAGAGTTTGACAAAAAAGGTGATGTTTCCTTCTCCTTTAACAATAATAATGGTTATGGTAGTTAACAGAAAACTCAATACAAGAGACACAACGAAAGCTTAAAATTATCACAGATGAGAAGATAAAGACAGACAATATTTGCCCCTTTTGCTTAAAAGAGAAACAATTATTCCATTATCATTAAATAGTTGCAGATGCATTTTCTGCCAATCAAGTAACCACATGTCATATCCTGATGGTGAAGACAAAAGGTCATCAAAATCATTAGGATTTATCATCTGGGAAACACCAATGTCTGAATATTCCATCCAATAGTTGATGAGCTATTTACGTTGTTGAGATATCACTATTGCTCTTACAGATGTTTCAGCAATTGTTACCAAATTTGGTTCAGAACATCTCTGTATGAAGCCAGAAAAAAAATAATTTTCAGATTATTGATATTTAAAGAGTTTTGCTGTAGCTGATCCTCAAATTTTGCCCAACTGCTGTGGATGGGACTAATAAAAACAAAGAAATATATCTGCTGAATACTTTGTGCTATTGGAGTCACATTTGGTGAAAATGTGTAGATACTAAGTCACCAGGACTAATTCTGTGCCATTTGATGAATAGGTGGCGCTGTAACAGCATTATAAAGAAAGGAACCTCTCTCTGCTTATATGAGTCTCCTTTAAATATCTGGAGAACCGTCCAATCAACTCCACACTTGCTGGGTGTGTTTCTGAGGACCTAATGGAGTTCAGTGGCAAGTGAAGTTGATTGGATGAGTGATTTTCAAGAATGGCGTGTGTTCCCAACACTACACAGGCAAAGTGTTTTACATAAAACATTAAAAGCATCAAGATACAATTTGAGGCTTGATAAAAGGGTGGGGGATTGAAATTGAAATTAAAATTAGATAAGATAAAAAAAAACAAATAAAAAAACAAGCAAAATATAACAGTGGGTTAAAGTGCAGTGGAAAATAATTAAGAAATGACATCAGAAATAGGCAGCAGCAAACAGAAAAGTCTTCATTTTGTTCCAGATGTGTGGGGCATAGAAACTGAAATGCTGCCTCTCCATGTTTAGTTCTGACTCTGGGAACAAAGAGCAGACTGTCCCAGACCAGCTGGGACCATCTGTCCCAGGTCTGGATGGTTCATGAGGGATCAGCAGATGTTCAGATGTGTAGTTACCTAGGGCAAAGACTACTTTATGTCCATTTCAGTAGAATTCAAACCACTTTGCAGTGCCAGTAGGTCCCACCCAGTTCACCAACTGGTCTAATAATATTTTGTGGTTAACTGTGTTGAATGCAGCACTGAGATCCACTAATACTAAGACTGAATGTTTTGCCACGGTCTACTAGTGAAATATCTACCACTCAGGAGTTCCACAACTGTCTGATCTTCTTGTCTATTCTGGGCTTGACCTGAAATCTGTCAGGTCAGTCAGCAAAAAAAGACAGAGCATGGGTCAGTGTTTTAACCACAGAGTGGAAAAATTACTTTCCGTATTTGGGCCGTGACTCACTCACTCTGTTTGCTTTTGTCTGACTGTCAGAGCTGGATCCGTTAACAGCCAGCAAAGAAGAGAACCTGAATGACACCGCCTGGACAGCCGTCCCCCCGACAACTTCTGGTAGGTTTTGATAGGCCCTGAAAGAACATGAAAGTTTAAACACTGGGACCAAGCGGATGGTCAGAGATCCGTGGTTTGTGTGGTCAGAACTGCAAATTTTGCAAAGGTTATATAACACAGCATTGATTATTTGGTCCATGTGTGGGGACAAATGCTGTAGCCAAGGATACACAATCCTCTTTATGAAATTTTTAAAAATGTTTTTACCTGCATCTGAATCTGCATTTAGACAATTACACCGAAGGTGTATCATATAGTTTAAGACTTACTTACTTACTTGTATTACTTACTCATACTTTCTCTTTCTGTCACTTCCTGTGCTCCTCTCTATAGTGTTTTTTTCTGACAAAGTTTAGTTGTTTTTTTTTTCCCAAGCTGCACATAATTAACAATTTTGGCACTAGCTGACCATCGCACCATTTCCAAAACCACCAGAAATAATTTCCCCAACTGTCAGTCTCCTGCCGCTCGATGACTCACTTGGCTCAGACGTTTCCTGAGGGTCTCATCTGTCGACGCTTTTTTACAGATTCGAACGAGACTGTGACAGAAGAGGCAGCTGAACAGGAAGAGATAACTAAGGATCAAATGATCCACGATTCAGAAAATGGCCCAGGTGACTGATTTTATATGGGGGTGCAGTTGATGTTTTTTTAGAACATTTTCGTGACGTTTTCATGATTTCTGTAGCTGAACAGTGATTCATGGAAACTTTTCCAAACACCAAACGTCTTTCTCTTGGCTCCTTCCTGCCACAGAGGAGATGATTCATATTATCTCTGATTTGATTTGAACAAAAACATCACTCTTGTAAAATGAATATATATATATATATATATATATATATATATATATATATATATATATATATATATATATATATATATATATATATATATAAATAGACTTATATGTGAAGAAGATCTTAACACAATCTCCCCACAGTTTTAAATCATTATTACTTAATAACTGGAGTTCTGCTAGTTTGCTGAACTGAGTTGCTTCTTTTCCTGTAAGGTGTCACTGATGCAAAGTCTGCCTTCAGGCACCAAACAAAATTTTTACTTATGATTTTGTCTGACAAAACAGAAATAAGGGGCGACACGGCGGCGCAGGGGTTAGCGCTGTTGCCTCATAGCAAGAAGGTCGCAGGTTCAAGACCTCCTTGGTCCTGGGTCTGGGACCTTTCTGTGTGGAGTTTGCATGTTCTCCCCGTGTCTGCATGGGTTTTTACCGGGTACTCCGGCTTCCTCCCACAGTCCAAAAACATGCTCAGGTTAATTGGCAACTCTAAATTGCCCATAGGTGTGAGTGTGTGAGTGAATGGTGTGTGTGCCCCACGATTGGCTGGCGACCATCTGGGGTGTATCCCTGCCTCTCGCCGTAACGCGCTGGGATAGGCTCCAGCAGACCCCTGCGACCTTAATGAGGAATAAGCAGGTATAGAAAATGACTGACTGACTGAAAACAGAAATAAGGGAACGAGTACCCAGTGGAGCATAGGCTGATATAGCTCAAGAGGATGAAGACTTGAAGTAGGGTCCCATAATTAGGGTGGCATCAGGTAAATTGCTTGGGACAGTAACACAACACCAAATATGCCTTTTCCCTTTATGATTAATGATTCTGATCATTTTGTGTAGGAAATATTTCATAAAATATAATTATTTAGGAGGGCAACGGTGGCCTCACAGCAAGAAGGTCGCAGGTTCAAGACCTCCTTGGTCCTGGGTCTGGAACCTTTCTGTGTGGAGGTTGCATGTTCTCTCCGTGTCTGCGTGGGTTTTCACTTCCTCCCACAGTCCAAAAACATGCTGAGGTTAATTGGAGATGCTAAATTGCCCCTGTGTGTTAGTGAATGGGGTGTGTTCCCCACGATAGGCTGGCAACCATCTGGGGTGTGTCCCTGCCTCTCATCTGTAATGTGCTGGAATTGGCTCCAGCAGACCCCTGCAACCCTAATGAGAAATAAGTGGGTATAGAAGATACAAGATAATTATTTAGCACCTAGAAATCTTAAAACATCCTCTGTGTCAGGTAAAATGGGTCATCTCATCAGGTAAAATGGGCCAGTCAGATGACAAAGGGAAATTCAAATTCAAAATTAATTCATCCTCAGTTTTAATGTTAAAACACAACTGCTTAGAACCACATAACTTGCATTAAATGCAAACTCATATTGCTGCTATTAAAACAAGGACAGATCACTTATGTGATTTATGCTAACACACCTCTGTATACAAGCTAAGCTAGCACTACACAAAAGCTAGCACCCAGTCATATGGAACAAGCTAAATTACATAAATACAGTAAAAGTAGTGCCTACTTTGAATTGAACTAATTTGACAATGACAATCAACATACTGTCCATGTTTTAGTTGAACCAAATGTCATACACATGTTGTTTGTGAGTGAAACAGAGGGTTAGGCCCATTTTAGCTGAAACCATGTGGCCCATTTTATCTTAGGGGGTTAAGGTAAATTGGGCCACCAAGACCAGCTCTCTTTTACAAAACAATATGTTAATATATCAAACTAACAGCATTATTTCTGATGGATTCCGTCAAGACATATATCATGCATGCATTTTATGTGAATGTTTGTTTTTTTAATAGATTTATCATCCTTATAATAGTTTAGTTAGATTTGTCATACCAGGCTACTTACCATGTACATTTCTGGTTCAGTCTAGATTTGAAGTGTTGTTTCATACCATAGAAACTATAAATAAATCCATCAAATCTCCATAGAAATTAAAAACTGATAAAATCACCATAGAAACCATAACATCCCAAAACTTAAATTCAGGTTTTTTCCATTTCAATTTTTCGATATTTCAATATTTAGTTGTTGCATGTATTTCTTTTCACTTCTAGCCAACAGAGAGCGGCAGAATCTATAAAATACCACATCTGACACACAGAATCTCTCAGAAAACTGCTCAGCTTTACTGTTTAGTCAGTATGTCTTATATGGGAATGTAAAATAATTGATATTAACGTTTTCAGTCATATATTTACAATAAACAAAATGTCATGAAAAACTATTTTAAGGTAACTGGCGAAAATGACAAAATACATTATTTCAGATAGATGCTTTTAATTTGAAGTAAACAGAATATGAGCTTTCATTTCATCACTAGGTTTACTGTTGCAGTTTGTTATCATATTGTCAGCTGTTTGTTTTTCAGCATCTTCATGTGGGATTAATGATAATATAGCTGTATGTATGTATATGGGTCAGTGACAAATGTTTGGCAAGATGAGAAAGTCAAAAGCTTTTTAAAATGCAGTTTTAAGAAGCATTCATCATGTCTCTCAAAATGTACATTGTGTGTTCATGTTGGTTTCCTATGTAGCAGTCAAGGATTCAGGAGGCAGACTCAGAGTTTCCATACCAAAAGATGATTTATTTTTACAGGTGCCACCAAAAATGCACATTCCAAAACAAAAATATATATACAAAAAAAGATCTGAAAAACAGTTAACTCAACTGAAAATAAATAAGACGTGCATGCAAATGATATCCTCACAGACTTGGGCCAAACAATCAGTTGAACTGAACTCCTTTTGTCCTGATGCTAGGAGCTTATGACAGGATGGGAAACTCACTCCTTTGCAAATAAACAAATCAATAGTTATTAATTCATGTTTATCATTTGAAACTTAACCCATCTTTTTTTCTGAGAGAAATAAAAAACAATAGACATAATGAACTTAATTTAACTCCCCATCTCCCTACTATTGGTATCATCCAATCAGGGCCTGATGATGCCTTCAAGGGTACAAAAGCAGGTAGTTAAACACATTTATTCCTTTTGCCCAGGACCATGTGGTATATATTAGAAAGCTACTATAACTAATTTGAAAGGAAAATGATTGACAGATAAACTAAATTAAAACAATAAACTTATATAACTTAACATTAACTGTGTGTGTTTGTTTTATCCATGTTGTAAATAATTTAACTGAAATATAAAACACAAACCCAAACAAACTGGGATAGGATGCGTCTGCATTGTACATTACAGATTAAATGTTGGAAACAAACTACACAAACAAAAAGAAATATAAAAAGGGGACAAATGGGGAGTCTCACGCACTTTATCACACTATCTGGTACCAAGTTTTTAGGTTACACCACATGGCAGTTTTGTCACTGACCCATAGATCAATATATAAGTAACATGTTTAACTTCAGTAATGTGTTACATCTTTCTATAAATATTATATTAATATAAACCCAATTCTCGCCAACAAAGAATAGATATGTTGAATCTTTAAATATGTTTATATTATTTATCTGATGTCTCTGCAGATTCAATCATTGTCACGACATCACAAATCAGTTCAACTGACAGAACTCTAACCACATATAACACCAGACCTCTGAAGTCATCAGAAGAAGAAGAGGAAAAAGATGAAGATTATGAAAAGGAGCAGAGGGCTTCAGATGAGCATAGTATGTATAATTTTATTAAGAACAAGCTTTCTCTGCTTTATATTTGATCATATTCAGGTACCAACTCCATTTCCTCATTAACAGAAATACTGTTAAAAAACAAACAGTGGCATGATGAAATGCTTATTTTCTTCTCATCTGTAATTACAAACTGAAGTTTTGACAGGTGGCTGTGGCCTGAGGGGGTGGAGCTTACTCCACATAAATTACCACCAGCATTTATTATTCTAGAAAGACGAAAAAGGAAAGTGAGATTTATTAATATCTGACTTGTGAAGGTGTTTCTTCTCTCTTCAGGTGGTGGAGGCATCACCTTCATAACCACAACACCTTTGGCTGCAGAAAGAGGAGAGGAGGAGGAGGAGGAGGAGGAGGACACCAGCTCTCTGACAGGAACTGAAGGTGCAGAAAAATGTGTTGATTCAGCTCAGACTCAGAGGGAACGTTGACTATTACACTTCTGCCACTGACATGCTGATAGTCAACTAGCCCTGCTTATTTATGGGGAAAAAATCATTATCACAATTATTTTGGTCAATATTGAAATCACAATTGTTCAAATGATTACTTTTTAGTTACACAATGTATTTATTCAGTATGAGTGACTGTGCTTTTGTTTCAGATGTTAAACAGATTTATTGTGTTGCCACATAGTAATAATCTTATAGCAAATCGTGCAAATCGTGCATATATATATATATATATATATATATATATATATATATATATATATATATATATATATACATTCACTGAATGAATGAACATGTTTATAAAACATGTTTTATATTCTAGTTTCTTCACCCTTTGCTCTGATTGCTGCTTTGTACATTCTTGTCATTCCCTTGATGAGCTTCAAGAGGTAGTAACCTGAAATGGATTTCACTTCATAGTTGTGCCTTATCAGGGTTAATTAGTGGAATTTCTTGCTTTATCAATCAGAGCAAAGGGTGGCTATTTTGAAGAAACTAGAATATAAAACATGTTTTCAGTTATTTCACCTTTTTTTTTTTAAGTACATAACTCCACATGTGTTCATTCATAGTGTTGATGCCTTCAGTGAGAATATTTCTTCTACTTGTTGTTTCATTCATTAGTTGGGTCTGGTGTCCAACTCTTAAAATCCTACAGCTATATTATAGTTTATTATATATTCTTCCATAAAAAGTTTGGCTCGCTTCTCCTCCTAGGGTGTGAGCTCAGTTTATGTGTCAACCCTAAACTCAGTTGATAACTGTTACCGACCCTTTGGTTGAAACAACGTTGTTTGATTAAAATATATAACAAAGCATGATTATAAATTAGTTAACACCACCTAACAAATAGTGCCTGGAATTAAGAGGTTATAATATCAAATGGTCTTAATTTAGTTCTGTGGAGGTTGTCTGTGACATTTCATATACAATTTTAAATCCTATCTGCTTCAGATTCTCCACCTCACCAACACCATTCTGCTGCTGGTTAAGAATGTGTAGTTTGAAGTTGAGGGTTGCCAGATCATCAAGATGACTATCCCCCATATCCTTCTCTATCACTCTTTATCATGTCATAACCGTCAAGTTCTGAGTTGACCAACCAGCCTTAAAACAACAGGCAAGAGACGAAACAGGCAATTAATTTCAAAATAATATCTTTCCAATACAAATTCTGCTTCACTTTAAAGTCCACTCCCATTTTGTGTCCACTGGAGGCTTCAAGTTTTCACATTAAACTGAATTAATCCATATTTAAAAAGAACATTACTAATATTCTGGTAATAATGCATTTGGCTGGAGAAGTCAAAGACAGTCTACATCAGCCTAATTTTCAGTTTACCTGCTATAAATGACAATAAATATGGACTATCTTTACAACCACAAACAACTATATCATTAAACCTGGCATCAAAAGAAATCTACAGGTGATGAGGATGAGGATTTTGCTGTGACAGAGCAAATAGAGTAAGAAAATTGCTAATAATAATAAAAAAAAACCTAACATTGTGTTTTATTACAAATAAAAATGCTTTATTTAAAACTTAAAACAAGGCCAAACTGATCCAAATCAGGAAAAAATCTTGAAATGAGCTATATTATCTGCAATGCCAAGTTGAATAATTAATAAAATAAAAGTTTAAAGATCAATAAAATCAGAAACATCACACTGAAAATCATTAAAGAACATGAATTATATTGGAAGATGTTTACAAAAGATATTATAAAGCAGCCAATTAAATAGTTGTGCAAATGGCTCAAATTTAAATTAAATATCAAAACAGTGGATGGTGACACAGTAGAGCAGCGGTTAGTGCTGTTGCCTCACAGCAAGAAGGATCAAGACCTCCTTGGTCTGGGACCTTTCTGTGTGGAGTTTTCATGTGTTCACCAGGTACTCTGGCTTCCTTCCACAGTCCAAAAACAAGTTGAGGTTAACTGAAAACTCTAAATTGCCCATAAGTGTGAGTTTGTGAGTGAATGGTGTGTGTGCCCAACGATGGCTGGCAACCATCTGGGGTGTATCCCTGCCTTTCACCTGTAATGCGCTGGGATTGGCTCCAGCAGACCCCTGCAACCCTAATGAGGAATAAATGGGTATAGAAGATGAATGAAGGAATGAATGATTTTATTGTATAAAACAGTTCAATACTAATAAAATACTATAAAGCACTAAAAAAATAAAAAAAATGTTACAAAAATACACTAAAAGTGCTTTATAGCATACATTGAGCCATGATGAATTCATGGCTGCCCTCCAGATGGAGCGAGACAGAAACAACGTTCAGAACAAAGAAGTTCAGAAGATTCGAGAGGAGTTAAAGGAGGCACATTTGAGCTATGATCAAAAAATGGCTGAGCAGAAAAAAAAGTTGCACATTATGAGTTAAATGGGGCACATATATTGAGCCAAGATGATTTCACAGCTAAACTCCAGGCAGAGAGGCAGACAAATGCCTTACAGAACTACAAACTTCAGAAGCTTCAAAAGCTTCAAGAAAAATTAAAGGCCACACATAAATTGAGCCAGGATAAATTCATGGCAGACCTCTAGACGGCAAAAACCACACTTGCCGTACAGAACAACAAATTTCAGAAGCTTCAAGTTTCTCATGGGGAGTTAAAGGCAGCACATAAAGTGAGCCAGGACAAATTCATGTCTGACCTCCAGGCGGCAAAAAACACAAAAAAGTCCGGAACCTTCAAGTTTCCCTTGAGGACTTGAAGATGGCACATAAAATGAGCCAGGACAAATTAACAGCTGCCCTCCAAACAGAGAGACACAGAAACACAAAGAGTTTCAGAAACTTCAAGAGATTCATGAGGAGTTAAAGGAGTCACATTTGAGCCATGATCAAAACATGCCTGAGCAGAAAAAAGAGGAAGCTGAGCTTGAAAAGATTCTTTACATTTTGGAATCAGAATTCCTCAAGCTTCAAGATGCACATGAGTAGTTAAAGGTGGCACATAAATTGAGCCAAGATGAAATCATAGCTAGCGACCAGAGACACATTCAGCAAAAGGTTTTACAGGACCGCACACTACAGAGGCTTCAAGGGCTTCATGATCAGTTAAAGGTGGCACATAAATGGAGCCACAATAAATTCATGGCTGAGCTCCAGACAGAGAGGGACAGAAACTCCTTACAGAACATAGAGTTTCAGAAACTTCAAGTTTCACATGAAAAGTTGAGAGCGGCACATGAATTGAGCCAGAAGAAGCGAATGAGTCAGCCCCTGGTGAAGGAAAAGAACATCCCAAAGGGCCAAGAAGTCCTGCAGCAAGGCACAGAAATGACGGTAGACACTATCTGGAGAGAGGATGCTATAGATGCACCCACTGAACTCCCGGAGGCCGATGAAGTGTCTGAGCACAAAAACCCAGTTAACAAGATTTCAAACTGGAAGCAACTCCAACAATCCATGGGGTTGAAAAAAAACAAAAAGCTGGAAAACAAATAAACAAGCCCTAACAACAAAGTCCGAACACCAGACTCCTGACTCCAAGCTACAAGATTCAAAACCTTAACCCCCGAACCCAGAGGTGGGCAATACTGGTCCAATGCTTTTGTTTCAAACAGATACACACCTGATTTTACTAATTGACCATTGGTGGAATGAGGTGTGTTACTGTTTGGAACAAAGGCACACAACATCCCTCTAGACCAGTGTTGCCTACCTCAAAATCTCCCACCCTCTCCCTGTGCTGTGCGCCATGACAACGGGGGTCATGGCAATCATCATAGTAACAGGGAGGAGGTGGGGGCGGGGGGTAGGGGTCAGGGGTTAGAGGCAATACTAGTCTACCTCTAACCCCTGACCCCTACCCCTTGCCCCCCTCTCCCTGTGCTGTGACCTTGTCGTGTTGGAGAGGCTTGAGTGCTTCTAGGATTCTGAGAGCGAAGCTGGGAGGAGCCTCCAGCTCCTGGCAGGTTTTAACCTGACCAGACTGGTCTCAGATGAGGAGCAGGACAAAAGTCAGCACACTGGCCCTCCAGGTTGAGGGCTAGGTGTGGCGCTAAAAACGCCACCCCAAGAAAAAATTGCATTGTTACAAAAAATACAATGAGCAAATTGATTGACATCAGGCCCATAGTAGACTGCAGCCATCCAAACTGAACTGCAAAAAAAGTTTGTCTATCATATATCGGTCGTCACTGTATATTTTAGTCAGTCATTTTCTATACCTGCTTATTCCTCACTAGGGTCACAGGGGTCTGCTGGAGGCAATCCCAGTGCGTTACAGGTGAGAGGCAGGGATACAGATGGTGCTAGGATCTAAATCACTAAACTACCATTTAAATCTTCCAACCTTGTATTTCATTAAGTGGTAGTAGGTCCATACAACATATAACTTTAATTAAATGAATTTAAAGTTTACTTTCAAAAAGTACATAAAACTGCACAACAGAACATTTGGAAATTAAAGTGTACTTTTAGAAGTATAAGATTAGTATACTTCAACAGGAATCAAATAGTGCATTGTAATCCAGTAAAATGTTATTATACTGTCCGAGCATAAATATGAAGTTTCATTTTCATGAGTAACTTCAAAATTAACAGATTCCGTGCAAACAGAAAAGGATTTTTATTTTCATTTTGTAGGGTGGGACAGTGGGACAGTCATGTTGACACCTTTGTCTGTCCTTTTTCTAAGGGAATTTGAAGCTGTTTCCTATTTGAAATGGACAACTGTGAATCAACTGTGTTCCTACCTTATCAGTTAGAGGAGATGGCCAGTCAGCCATCTCTATTGGAGCAACAGAACGTTCTATGCAGTGAACCGTATTTAGTGCATTTAAAAAGTGTCATTTTTTACTGCAAAATGTGTATAAAGCAGACAATGTTCTTTGAGATTTGAAGACTTGAGAAGAGGTTTTGCTCTCTGTGTGTCTGTTTAAATAATTATAATATATAATTAATATAATTTATAATCATCTTTAAATAAACATTCCTATGCATGTCATTTTAAGGTGTTAGATTTTGGAAAAAAAAAAGGAAAATAATGGCCTATGTCATTTTTTGACAAAATGAGTTTTTGGACTCAGTCATCTCTTGATGATGCTGCTGTAAAATTCACCTTAATTCTGAGTTGAAAGGATTATACTTTTTATACCCTAGATGACAAATGGCCAGAACTGAAGAGAGCAACTTAGGCCATTTATTTTTTGCCAAAATATAAGTTTTTTATTCTTTTGAATAAAATACCTTGACTTGGGCATTTTAACAAGCTTTCATGATGGTGGCTGCATCTAGAAGCTTCTATGCTCTCTATGTTCATGCTCTGAACATGATTCTTGAATCACTGGTGAGTGATAACGTTTATTATCATAAAGTCTATATTGTTACATAACTGACACACAACCAACAACAACAAATAATTAGTTGGGTCTGGTGTAGCACAGGCCAACTCACCCCCAGAGCATTGAACAATGCACTGGGGGTGAGTTGGAGTGTAGAGGGAGAGAAAATAGCTCTGAAAAATAAATTTATAAATTGCTGGAGTAGCCACAATTTTAACCGCACATCAATCATTTTTATATCAAAACGTTGGCACGACCATCCTGATCGCTCCAACACCACTAACCAAGCTGTGAGTTTTACAGTTTTCCCGGTACGGGCCTCCAAGCGCAGCTTGGTCCCTCTTTTGCTCCCATTCAGTTCCATGTTAAATTTGAATTTTAAAATCCTCGATTTTCAAAATCTTCCTACATTTTAAACTGCTCCTGTGCACACATTTTTCAAGTTACAGAAATAAAAATTATCAGTATGACTGGGGAAAGGGCTGCTCTCAGAAAATATGATCATTTTGTCACCATCTTTTACGGTTTTCGAATTATGAGCATTTGTTCGGTGTGTGTTCCAACCAGAGATGCAATGTAGCAAATGTAGCAGAGCAGTTAGTCACCATGGTAACGGCCCAGATGCTGGAAGAAAGCTGCTCAGCAACTCATCTGAAAGCTGATTGGCTGAATGGTTTTCATCAATGACTTTGGATCTAAATCTCCTACAACCGTATAACCTGGTGGACATCATGTTGAAGACCAATCAAACTAATTCCTTAGTATTGGGGCTCCGCCTCCTCAAAGCTGATTGGCTCATGGGTTTCCCTTAATAACTTTGGATCCAAAGTTCGTAGGCTCACCAAACTTTCTGAGATTGATAATACTAACACCCCGCACCATCCTTAGTCACATGGTAGTTACCACTTTGGTAACTTTGGCAAAGTAGTTACGGCGACTTTGGGTGCAAAGTTATTGCACCCAAAGTCGCCGTTTGGGTGCAATTGATTCCCATGCACCAACCCCCGACAGCCCCAGAGCCCAGACCCAACTCTCACAATTTCCGCGGGAATTGTCTAGTTCATTTTAATATTGTGATGGGGCTGGCTGGCACAGATGTACATTATGACTTTAATCATAAAATAACTTAAGTTTTGAAAATGATTGCGACATCAAAAGATATCAATTTAAAGCTAAAACTTAACCTTTCATTTAGTGCTGGTTATATTCTCATATAAATTCTGCCTGAGTGCTATAGCAGAGAGTGAAAAGTATGTCAACCAACCCCTGTCTCCCCTAAATTCATCAAAGAGAAAACGTCATTGATGATTCATCATAAACTTGTTCTGTGTGAACTGATAACAGCCACTTCCAGTGACCCAGAGGTTATTACCGCAGCAGCAGTAGCAGGAATCTCGCTGCTCGAATCCAAACCGGTCAGAAGCAGCGCGGCATCGCCCACGACTCCCGATGCTTCCCTGGAGGAACACGCCTCGCTGTCTGCTGCTCTTCCTCTGGATCGTCTGAGCCAAGGTGAGGCTGCTCCAACACTGGAATAATTAGCATTTCATTAGTACATCGAGGGAGTGGTGTCACTTAAACCTTTGCAGCATCTTGGAAATTTGCATGTGTTGCAGAAAGTGTCAGTCATTTTTACCGTCAGGAACATCCGCACACGGCAGCAGGTAACCACTATCCAGACAAAAGAATGAGTCCACTGATTTACTATAGGGTGATATCAGGTAAATGGGGCCACTTTTTGGTAAATTGTTTGGGACAACTAAACAATACCAAATATGCCTTTTCCATGCATATATATGATTAACGATGACTGTTTCTGATCATTTTGTGTTGGACTTATGTGATATAATTATTTAGGCCCTATACATCTTGAAATATGCACTGTGCCACTTTTTTTGCATTGGCGGTTTCAGGTTAAATGGGTTTAGTTAGATTTGTCATGACTAATCATTTTTTCTAACCATTTTACCTGATATGTTCCTTAATGTCACAAACCTCATGTTTAGAGTCTAATAACAAGTATCGGGTGTGTATCTAAAACTGATTTATTGTCGTCATGTGGTGAAACCAACATAAACACACAATGTACATTTTGAGGGAACTGGTGAATGTTTCTTAAAACTGTATTTTAATTGTTTGAATTTCTCGCCTTGCCAAACATCATTTGCTACTGCCCCACATAAGTATTATGGGTTGTAGGTAAAGTATTCCAACTACTATGGATTGATGTAGTTCAAGTATTACATTTAAAATCATAGTGTCTAATCTGCTGACGATCTTAAACTTGACGCAGGTTTGGAATCTCCAATTTCTACAACAAGCACATCTTCCATGACAACCATCTCCCAGACAAAAGGAGGAAGAGCTTTCACCTCCATCAATCCACATTTAGAGATCAACAAATCCACCAGAACCATGGTGACTGAAGAGGAGCAGGAGGAGGACAAGGAGGAGCAGGATCAGACCAGGAAAACAGACAAACCCCTGCATGTGGAAGTAGAGGCGGCTGACAGCTCACAGGAGAAAGACACGGATGGTAGTTGGGGCCAAAATCACTTTAAAATCTTCTATATAAAAGCAGCTTTCTCTTTCTCACTATCTCCTTCCTGACCAATCAGAAATCCTTCTGTCTTTGTTCTTCGACTTCTCAGGTTAAATGGAATTTAAATAAAATGAATAAATTAAGTAGGTTTCTCTCAGAGGTTCAATACATTTAATTATATTTGGAGAAGAGTAGAAGTTAAATCAAGTAACCTCTGAGCTCTAATGACAACAGAAGACACTTTGTTCACAACTGACATTACCAAGAACAGGAGCTAATAGAGAAGGACATGATTATATAAGCAGCTCAGACACCACCAGCTTAAACCTGCAGCCCTAAAACTGTCAACTGTAACAACCAAAAATTAACATTATTTATAATTGTCCACATTTTTTTATTTCCTCCAACACATAAAACATACAGTATGTTGCAGTAAGTATTACAGTAATTGTACAAAAGTTTGTTCCAAATAAACCAACGAGTGGTATCCAGATATAGGGTGATATCAATATCCATTGTGCCAATTTTGGAGTGGTTTCAGGTAAAATGGGTCATCTTTATCAGGTAAAATGGACCAGTCAAATGACAAAGTGAAATTCAAATTCAAAATATTTCATCATCAGTTTTAATGTTAAAACACAACTGCTTAGAACCACATAACTTTTAAAATACATTAAACAAACTCATATTGCTGCTATAACAGATCAGTTATGTATTGTACACACACACTAACACACCTATGTATACAAGCTAAGCTAATGCTACACAAAAGCTAGCACCCAGTCATATGGAACAAGCTAAGTTACACAAACACAGTAAAAGTAGTGACTACTTTGAGTTGAACTACTTTCACATGACAATCAACATACTGTCCATGTTTTAGTTGAACCAAATGTCATACACGTGTGTGTTAGTGAGTGACACAGAGGGTTAGGCCCATTTTAGATTAAACCTTGTGGCCCATTTTATCTTAGGGGGTTACAATGGGCCACCAAGATAAACATCACTTTTCCAAAACAATATCTTAATATATCAAACTAACAGCAATATTTCTGATGGATACTATTGAGACAGATATCATGCATAGTTTTATGTGCATGTTCATTTATTTTTTTTAGTATTGTCTCACCCATGCAAGGGTTGCTATAAGATGATCGTGATTTCTATTTTTCTTTTTTATTGAGAAAAAATAATTATGATAATGATTTTTTCCATAACTGAGCAGCCCTAGGTAAAGCCATCAGAAAGCCAGATGTATTTACATGGCAAATGACCCAAAATGGTGGGGCTGCCACAGTGTTTGTCATCACAAAAAGCTTTTAATAACTCTTAGTGACACATGCCTTAAAAACATACAGATCAAGTTTGAGGTCGATAGGATAAAATCTGGAGAAGGAGTTCGCCAGTTCGAGAATCGCCAAAAGTGTGATATTGGCGAGATTTTAATTCTAGAGGGTCGACTTCCTGTTGGGATTTTGCCATGATCTTAAGAGACTTTTTTGTGCATCTTGGCATGATTAAGGACTGTACCAAATTTTGTGATGACCAGACAAACTAACTGTGGAAGGTTTTTGATGACTTCCAGGGGCCACTACATAGGCATTTAGCCCCACCCATGGGTGCCACCCCTATCAGATAAAAGAGTGTGCCTCCCTTGACCTGTGTATCAATTTTCATGATGACAGGAGGTTCTTAAAGGCATTAAAAAGCCAAACATATTTTCATGGCAAGTGATGGATTGTTGGTGCGTCGCCATGGACACGCCATAGGGTGTAGCTTTCTGTACTTTTTGTTGCAGTACCATGAGTGGCCACCAGGAAAAATCTGCTGCTGCTGAGAGGTGGTACCCTGTCCAGGTCTATAATACATCCATGTTTGATTGGTTTCTTCCAACTAACTAGCTACTAGCTGACTGTCACAATTAGCGGTTAGCCATTGGCCCTGCCCACTGGAAAAACAACATCCGGCCCAAACCACTTTGAGGAATGGGGGAGGCATAATTTCTCAACAGTTAAGAAATGCATTGTTTTTCATTTAGCAGGGATTGTGTTGTGTGTTTAACATTTCTTTAATTTTCAAAATGATTTAGTTGTGTATATGAAGATTTTTTTGTGGAGGGGGGTCACATCCCGTGTCCCAACCAAGATTTCTTCATACGCTCTGATCTCGTGTTTGTCTGATGCAGCAGTGTGGGCTCAGAAAAGGTCGGTGCCGTTCTTCGCCTGGCCTCTGCTGGAGTCTGCCGGTCTGACTAATGTCCAGTTGCAGAAAGACAATCAAGGTAAACAGCAAAGTTTCTACACATCGTGATTTTCTTTAGAAGACAAATAGCAGTATGAAGCTTAAAACATGTTCTGCTTATGCTGTGAAGTTAGTAACTGTGGTTGTTAATCACCAGAGTGCAGCCGCTCCTTCACCGTGTACAGTGGTGACGGGCGAGCGAGGCAAGAGATGGCGGCTCTGGGTGAGATGCTTCACTGTCTGACAGGACGATGCCCGCATGAGTACGAGATGTACGGCTGCTACTGTGGACAGGAGGGTGGCGGCCAGCCGCTGGACCAGCTGGACAGGTCAGAGACCACTGTCCACACCTAACGAATGGAGAAACATGAAGACGTGTTAACAAGCTCCTTCTTCTTCAGGTGCTGCTTCTTCCATCACTGCTGCCTGAAGCAGATCAGCTTGATGGGCTGCAGGTCAGACAGAAAGCTCAACGCTCGCATTTCCTGTCAGAACAGCACGCCACGCTGTGAGTACAATAGACCTGTGGCTCATGGAATGAACTCTCTATTGCATCAAATATGACTTGGACACAATAAAAAATGTTTTGAATGTTTCTATTACTTAAAATGGCCTAAATAATAATACTTGATATATTATCTATATTCATCTTCTGTGCATACCTGTAATGTCTTAGCTTCAAGTGCAGATGAGATCTACTGGTAATATTATATAGTGTCATAGCTGTACTTAAGCATGCATTGTATCACTTAACAGATACACTTTATATTAGGGTCCTTAATATACTAATAAGAAAGATGCTTATTATAGTCATTATATGAAGTGTTATAAATTAAACATAGTTATTGTTAGATTTTAAGACATTTATTAGAATCATAACCATTAACTGTAACTTACTGAGCTAAATGTGGTTACAATTATTATTATATTTATGATGTTATCTCCATTTTCCTCACCATAACAAGTTAATTTATCAACTGCAGTCGAGCAAACAGAATCTACCTCTAGTATCTTTTCAAAATAAAGCGCCCTCTCGGAACAACAACAACACAGAAGTTGAACCTGCTTTTTTCAAGTCTTTTCAAAATACACAAAAGCAAGATTTACACACAAATACATGTTGTATTTACTGCAGGTTGTGGATAGCTGAAATAACAACCGTTAATGTTTTCTCATGGAATCTTTAGAATAAAGGTTTCATAAACTGTTAACTTATTGATTTAGATTAAGCCTTTTAGGTTGTAAATATTTGATGAACTGTGTTGATGTAATGTTGTTCATTACAGAAACTTATTTAATTTGAACATTTCTATAATGGACTTAAAACAAAATTCAAGTTATTGCAACGCACACATCCACATCCACCTGTCTCTCCCGTGTCTCACCTGTATCTCCTCAGGTCAGGGCGTCTCTGTGTGTGACAAGCTGCAGTGTGTGTGTGACAAAACGACAGCTGAGTGCATGGCGGCGGCGCGTTTCAACCACAGCCTCCCGACCCAGCGGTGCCGCGGGCCTGGACCTGCCTGCCGCCGGGCCAGTAGACCCCCCAAACCACCACGGCTCCCCCCTCAGTCCAGCGAGGAGCAGCAGGATACCAACACGCCACCACCTCAACAACCCGCTGCCAGGTGGGAGGAGACAGCTTTAAAAAAAACTCACACTCGGCCTTTTAACGTTTTGAGTCTTTATGAAATTTAAGAGAACATGTTTTTTAACCCTCTATTGCAGGAAATATTACCTAGACATGGTAAAAATGTTTTTTTTAATTACTTTATGTATGTATGTATGTATGTATGTGTATATATATATATATATATATATATATATATATAAACATAGGTTTTATATCAACAGCTTTGTAAAAAATGAAGATAAAGTAATCTTTGTCCTTGGGCAACACTTTGTAATAGAGGGTTAAAGGTTTATTATTTTCAGATTATTTGTGTTTCCATCCTGTCAATTATGATTCAATCAATGAAATTGATAAATTAACCTGTTATACAGGGTTCCTGCGGGTTCTTAAAAAAATAATGCCTTAAAAAGACTTCGGAAAAGTGTTGAATTTTGAAATCTGGGTCTTAAAATCTCTACAGTATATAACCTCTTTGTATAGCATGTTTCAATTTATTTAAGTTATTCATTTATTTTGATTTAGTAATGTAGCCTGAATAAAGAGTGGCAGAACTGTCATAGCCCAAAAGTTCTGGTTGTAGCATCCTAGAGTATTAGTGTCATTGGCAATAGATTATTAAATGTTGGGACAGTGATGACATTAATGCTCTGAATCTGATAAATGAAATTTCAAAAGTTCTGAAAAAAATTTCAAAGGTCACTTCAAATTTACTAGATTTTATTTATTTATTTATTTGAATTTAACCTTAAAACATGATTACATTGTATATGAGTCAGTGATAATATTTGGCAAGATGAGAAAACCAAAAATACAGTTTAAAAAAGCCTTCATCAGGTCTCTATAAATGTACATTGTGTGTTCATGTTGGTTTCTTGTTATTTAAAAGTCCATTTGTACCTTTTTTTCCCCCCAAAATCCTGATTTTGAGCAATTTTCTTTGACACAAATGTCAAATGGTGTACGGGAAAATAATATACATTTTGAATATGTAATTCACCAGAATATAAAACTTGTTGATAGCATGTTCTTTTTAAAAACCTTTTTAAGAGAGTTAAATCTATCTATCTGGTAAATAAATATAAATAAAATATAAATCTATCTGGTACCAAGTTTTTAGGGTTACACCATCACATTTTGTCACTGACCCATATTTTGACCCCAGATTTTTTAAAAATATGTTCAGTTCCATTAATCCAATCTTTCTATTTAGTGATGAAAGCTCCAACCTGAAGGATGAAGAGAAAACTCCTCTTCCTCCTTCTGAACTTCCTCCTGTGTCTAGTGAGGAGAGCAGAGAGCTGCCGGCACTGAGTGAGATTCAAACTCTCAACATGGGTCAGACACCAGTTACAGAAGAGGAGGAGCAAGAGGAGGAAGAAGAAGAAGGGGGAGGAGAGGAAGAAGAAGAAGAAGAAGAAGAAGGAAACTAGAAGAGAATGTTTTTCAGAGGCCTTGGAGAAATAGCTTTGATTGTCAGATAATTTCCTGTCAAAAAGTTCTGTCAACAATCACATTTACTTTGAGTTTTCTTCATAGATTTATGAAGCAGAGTTGAAACATTGAGAGAAGAGGAAGTGAAATTATTAACCCCCTATTGCATAGTGATGCCATAATGCCATGCCATAGTAATTTTCTAAAAAGCTGTTATATAAAATCTATGTTTTTATAGCTAGGTGTGAAAAGGGGGGTTTTATTTTGAAGGACATACAATTTATGAGGTCACATGACCAGGATATCCCTATTGCTCATGGACATTTGACATGTGAGCATCATTGCCTCATAACCAGAAGTTGTCTTTTTATTGAGAATTTTGGAAAATTTTCACCCAAATAATAAAAAAAAAATAACTCACTATCTGGGGCAAGTCAACTTTTAAAATTGTGTATATGTATATATATATATATATATATATATATATATTACATTTAATTCAATTTTGATATTATAGGTTATTTTTTCTAATGCGCTAAAATAAAATTGTTAGCCTATGGCAACAGTATGCAAATGTGGAAAATTCCATTCTATTCAACGATTCTGATTATCAGTGAAATGTTTTAGTAATTTCAACATGTCGCTGAACAACCTGTGCAAATATTTAACAAAGACACCACAACAGAAGTTTTGATAGAAATGTTTTATTTTAGTCTCTTGAACATTAATCTCAAAGAACATTTCACTACTGAGCAGAGGCTTTATGATGAAGCTCTGAGGCTCGACTGCGGCTGAGGTTCTAGGAAAAAACTCAGATTTGTTGTTTTTGTTTTTAAATATAGACAATTGAAAATTAACTCAACTTCTTTGTTAATGTCTATCATTTATTAAGCAAAAATGCCAAATTCAGAGAATACGTAAACTGTCTGACAGATCTGTCTATCAGGATTTGTCAATGCTGTAAAATAAGTGAATGAATTTCCAGACTCAAATTTAAATTCATTGATGAAAATAGTTTCCTTTTGTCAAGAGAAGAAGGTCCAGAGATTTTGTTGCCGTTTATGACTCAATATTTAAAATAAGTGTTTGCTTTGTATCGAGCCTCAGCGCCATCTAGTGGTTAAACATCTTCTCAGTGTGTTTGAAACTGAACTTTTACCATTTTGAAACAGATGTTAAGACCTTTTAAATCTCTAAAACTGGCACAAGAACACAATGTTATCACGGACATAAAAAACATCAGGAGTTTGTGTTTTTTTTCTGCTGTTGAGCTGTTAAACAAGAAAAAGTCCATCTTGAGATGAGTCATCATCACTTTAAGGTATTTTAAGTTTGTGTAATAAGGCAGGTCAGGAACTCAAATGGTTATTTTCTTGGATTCTGGAAGATTTAAGACTCGATACTGACTTCAATCCATAAGATGGAGTTTTTCTTTTTTTTTCATTTCAACATTGGGGGGAAAAGTAAAAAAACAAACTCTAAATGCTCCATTTGTACCGAACACTAATGTGTGCTGATTGATTATTATAGTACCAGATACACAGTGATCAAAGTGCAAACACAGATTTAATTATTAGGAGGTGAAACATCTGCTGCCACCATTCATATCTATTAAATATCATACTGATTTATCAAAAGCAGCAGTGACGATTCATTCAGACGGGTGTAGATAAATGACTAATTAAACATTAGAAACCAGTTTTGTGCTCAATGTCAGATGATTGAGGATCAGACTCTGTTCAAAAATATCTGAGATTGTCAAAATAAAGTCATTGTAGTAATTCCAGAATAAAGTTGACATTTTTTGAAGCAAGTTGTAACATTTCAGGTTTTAACATTTCACTTTATATATTTTTTAAACAAAATATGAGATTATTTGAAGCATAGGGTCGTAACTCTTTATAAAACAATTCTTAATATTTAAAACTAAAGTTGTCATATAAAAAAATTATCTGAAAAAAAATATTGATTTGATTCTAATAATCTCAGATTTTTTTCTAACAGAGACTTGAATGTCAAACATCTGAGCTGATGATGGAGGAACAAAGTTGACAGACACTTCAGAGAATGTTTAGAAGACGTTGAAGCTGGAAAGAATTAGGTCCAGATTCATCTATTTTATTCATGGGTGAAGTTGTGAAAATTCAACATTTAACAGAAACATGTTTCCCATCATTCAGAAGCGGGTGTAACCTCTCATCCTGCAGCTCCTCATCAAGTTCATGTTAGATTTCAGCAAACAGGAAGTTTAAAGGCCGTAATGATGTGTGATGTGATGTGAACTTGCGGTTTCTGAGAGTGAATAAATCTGAGAATCTGGAGCTGAATCTTATGAAAAGTCTCTTTTTTTAATTTTGATGAATCAAAGACGGAAAATCTAGATTTACTTCTGTATGTAAAAATAACTGACATCTGAATATAGATTCACTTTCCATCATTATTGAAATGATCTGTGTTCCTCAAAAAGTCGAGACCTTTTCTCCAGGAGAGACTGCACAATCCCATTTGCAACTCTAACCCCCGAACCATTGATTTCTTGGTAAACGACAAAAATCTAAATAACAAAAATTTTTTTTAAAAAATCAGCATTTTTGACATTACTCTGACAAACATGAAGAAATAAATCTCCTAAATCTCAAAATTTCTCAATCAGGCAATAATCTTAACGACACACAATGCATAAAATATACAAAAATATATATGCTCTAATGACACATTCATAAAGGAAGTGATCAGTCACATCTAAGCAGACGATTTCTCCGACTCATCACAGCTGATTTCCAGCCGAACTGAAGAGAAATCAGATCAGGATCAGTCAGAGAAGTTGTTTAGATGGAATTTTTTGTTTCAGCATATATTCCCAACAGCCCTGTTAGGAGTTGTGATATTAAGGTCATCATGCAAGTCAGAAACACTTTTCTTAAAGGTTAAAAAGATGATTATTAACATTATTGTGTTAATAGGACTGTATGATGTGAACATATGTAATGTTAGATAATTAGACATAAGAAACAGCTGTTTCTCGCTGAGCTACAGTTGTGGTTGTAATTATTATTTTATTATTTTAATGGTAGTATCTGGAGGTCAATAATTATTCTGTCTTCTTGTGATAAGTTAATTTAACTGCAGTTGAGTCAAGTCGTGTCTTCTCAAATTAAAGCACTTCTGTACTCATGGTAAATAAAAAAAGCAATATCAAATATATAAAAATAGCATTCTGCATTAATTATTAACTTGATATTTTCTGCTACATCTGTTTTTCAATTAGCACTTAATAACTGTAACAAGTTTTAAGATGATTACTCAAAAAAATGTTTTTTCCCAACTAATTTTCGACATGATTTCAAAGGAGATTTTGGACACATTCTCAAGCTTTTGTTGAAAAAAATTAATACATTTATTTCATTTAATAATTATATCAACACAATTCATCAAATAATTTACAACCTAAAAGGTTTTTATCTAAATCAGTAGGTTTATCTTCTAACATGTTTCAGATTTATGAAACCTTTATTCTAAAGATTAACGATTACTAGTAATTATTTTTTTGGTTATTTCAGTTACCCACAACCTGTAGAAACAGTTGTGATGCAAAAACTATGTAGTTAATGAATAATAGTGAGTGTAAATACAGCATGTTTTCTGTGTGTAAATCTTGCTTTTGTGTATATCTGTTATATTGTTTTATTTTGAAAAGACTTGAAAAAAGAAGGTTCAACTTCTGTGTTGTTCTTAGAGGGCGCTTTTTGAAAAGACACTAGAGACAGATTCTGTTGTTTGCGCGACTGCAGTTGATAAATTAACTTATGGTGAGGAAACTGGAGATAAAATCATTAATATAATAATAATTGTAACCACATGTAGCTCAGTAAGTTACAGTTAACGGTTATGATTCTAATAAATGTCTTAAAATCTAACAATAACTATGTTTAATGTTATTAACACTTCATATAATGACTATAATAAGCATCTTTCTCATTACTATATTAAGGACCCTAATATAAAGTGTATCTGTTAAGTCATACGATGCATGTTCTTAAGTACAGCTATGACACTATATAATATTAAATCATCTGCACTTGAAGCTAAGACATTACAGGTATGCACAGAAGGTAAATCATCAGTGGAGGATTTTTTTAATACATCTGAGAGAAAAATAAATCTTTCAATTTTTTCCTTTTTTTTTTCTTTTCATATCCTGGACGTCAACGTCTTTAATGGAGCAGAGACTCTAAAAGTAAATTTCACAGAACGTGTGCAGCTGGTATCATCAAAACAAGCCAGAGTTCAGATTCATCAGGCTCATGTTGCTGATTCCAAACATCTCAAACACCAATCTGCACTTTCTCCCTCATCCTTCTTGTTTCTGCTCGATTCAGCATCGTCTGAATGGCAAAAATATTCAGGTTTCATTAAAATTCACTCCTGATTTAATTTGATCTACACTCTTTGGAAACTTTGCCCGGAGCGGAGCAGCAGTGACATCTCAGACTCAGCGGCAGCAGCAGCAGGAATCCACCTCCGCCTGCAGGGATTCTCCTTCAGCTCTGAGCTCAGATCAGAGGAAACGTGCGATAACATCTGTTATTACACATCACAGCTGTAGCTGCACTTGATACCAAGGATCTCGTTTCAAAAATGTCATTTTGGGTAACAAATGTCGTTGAAAAAGCACGGATGATTTAATGCAGCGAAAAATGGCAACGGTTTGTATCTCAATGATGTGTTGATTAATGTATTAAAATAGATTCAACGGTGCTGCTGGTCTCTTATTTTGAACATAGAGCAAGTACATGAGGATTCTTAAATCACATCTTTTGACAATCTAAATGTCATTTTTGTCAATGACTATATATTTTCTTTCAACAATCGCCTGACGTTTGTTTACTGACTGCTGAGGAAAACTCAACATCCTCCTGTCCTGCAGGTGTGACCTCACAGCTGCTCAACAATAAACTTTATAAACACTTTGAAAACATGCTTTATGAAATCAGTCCTTAATTTTGCATCATTCCACTTCCAAACATTTCCAAACATCATCTAAAGCAAACGCAAAACACCACGATGGAGCCGTTTCTCCTTAAAACAACGTTTAAAAATCAACACGTCTGTGGCTGGTTTAACTTTATAGTCTCTTTTCTGAGCAGTTCACGACCAGATATATAAAATCTAAGTATTGCTTTCGTTTCGTCTCCCTACATGGACACTTGGCTGCCGACGTCATTTATTTTTCTTTAAATAGACTCAATTGTAAAACTAATTTGTCATCTACCTGCAGTTAATATATATCGTACATTTCTACTTATTTGTGTCACACGACAAAAACTCATCAGGCATCACAGCTAAAAAAGAAAAAAAAAATAGCTTCACAACTGAAACCTGAAAGTTTGTTGTTCCTATGACGACGTTATGATGTCACAGTGTGAAGATGCTGGATCAGAGTCATGCTGGGAAGCAACATCATACATTGATCTTTTTCTTTTGTCTGTTCGTGACTCAGAAGGTTCATTTTTAAGATTTGTTCAGAAACAGTAAAACAATCTCAGCAAAAAAAAAACAAAACAAAAAACAGCTGTTTGATGTCATGTCTGCAGATTTAAATGACTTAAAGGTCCCATAAAGTACAAAGGTTAATATATTTGTGGTTAGAAGGTTGAGGTGTTATAAACATACTGTCTCATGTCTTAAAACCAGCGGTCAGATCTGCTGAGAGGTTGTGATGTCACAATTATACCATCATTTAAACCAGCCAATCAGAGGAGACAGAGACTATATATATATATATATATATATATATATATATATATATATTGTTGACAAATACAATGTTAGTGACATCTGAAGTGGGCAATATGGGACCTTTAAGTAAACTGAATTTTCTCAGAGAAAGTTTTTGTTTTTTTGGGAGATGTTTACATCAACAGGAATAATGAGTATTTGCTGCCGTTCTTCTACTTTCCTCTGATTAAGAAACTTTTTCAGCATTTTTAATTCTGTATTTTGTGTGTGTGTGTGTGTGTGTGTGTGTGTGTGGTCAGTAGACACACAGATCTGGAAACTTCATCTCGTAGACGGGGACAGACTGGTGCTGGGTATGTCCTGCAGAGATGGAGACCACTCCAGACGGACTGGGCGGAGGCCTGGGGGGACAAGATGATAGAATGAAACGTCTGATCTGCTGATCAGATGGAGTGGAGCTGGAGGACGTCTAGTGACTCACCGAATTGTGAGTTCAAAGATTTGTGCGAGCCGGTCGTGCAACATGTTGGCCTGTAGAAATAAAGAAGCTGGAGTTATACCTCAGGAAATAAAAACTTCACTTTGACGCCAGATTCTTTTCCTGTTGTTTATACCTTGGACTCGCAGTGAGCAGCAATCTCCTCAAACGGAGCTTTCTGGAATTTCTCCATCACCTGACGCCTCTTCTCCCGTTCCTGCTCCTCCAGACCTGTGGTGTCTGAAAGGCAGTCAGAGATTTCAGAGATCGCACACATGCTCACACACACTCACACACACTCACACGCATTAAGTGTGTGCATGTATGCTCACACTTAATGCCGATAATATATAATTGAAAGATAAATAAATGAATACATATAAACAATTTGTTGCTTAAAATAAACAACTTAATGTTTTAGAAAACATTAAAATACTCAAATTATTAAAATTGCAATGTAATCTAATGCTTAATTGACACCATAAATAAATCACAAATACATCAACTAGTGTTATATTCTAGGTGGATTATATATATAAAATGTACCATTCATTTTCAGTTACACCATGTTGTGTTAAAAAAATGCACAAAATCATGATTTTTAAAAAAATAATGAGACAAATGGACTTAAATAACAACAGAGGGAGAGAACTGATGGGAGAGAACTGATGAATGCTTCTTAAAACTGTATTTCTCATCTTGCCAAATATAATTTGTCACTAACCCATAAATTATTCTGCTGGCAGAGCTTCCAGTACAGAAAGTAAAATAAAAGTTTGCATCTTACCGATGGCCTTCTTGAGTGTCTCAAACGTGATCTCTTCAGCCAGCTGGGACTGCAGGAACATCAAAAACACACATTTTAAATCTCAGGCTGTTGTAAATAACATATAATTGAATGGTTAATATGTTTAATTGATGTTTTCTTTAGTTGAAACGGGTTTCAAACCGACCTTGTCTGGGAGGTTGTTGGACAGGATGTCCACTTGGAGAGAGACTGTGTCCACAAAACTCTTCCTCCTGGTCAGACGATCTTCATCTACAGGATGAAGACACATCTCAGTTCATCAGCAGCACACTCAAGTCTAAATATTAATAATATGTCCCTGATGTCGCTTGTTATGAGTGTTTAATTATTTACCAATTTCATTTTTTTTTCTTGATTTAGAAAAATCTGAGATCAAAAGCCAATATTTTGCTGTTTTGCCATATTTTTGTTTTGATTTCAGATGTTTGTCTTTTGCCTGTCTCCTTTTCTTATTCTTATCTTTTTAAATGGGAGAACTTATACAATTGGTGATTAAATATATTTTTGCCCCACTGTACAATGCTTCACTTTTTCCACATTTTATGTTACAGCCTTTTTCCAAAATGGATTCAATTCATTTTTTCCTCAAAATTCTACACAAAACACCCCATAATGACAACATGAGAAAAAAATCTGGAGGATTTTTGCAAATTTATTAAAAATAAAAAAACTAATAAACCACGTGTACATAAGTATTCACAGCCTTGCTCAATACTTTGCTGATGCACCTTTGGCAGCAATTACAGCCTCAAGTATTTTTGAATATGATGCCACAAGCTTGGTACACCTATCTTTGGGCAGTTTTGTCCATTCCTCTTTGCAGCACCTCTCAAGCTCCATCAAGTTGGATGGGAAGCGTCGGTGCACAGCCATTTTCAGATCTCTCCAGAGATGTTCAATCAGATTCAAGTCTGGGCTCTGGCTGGGCCACTCAAGGACATTCACAGAGTTGAAAAACATTCCCACAGCACGATGCTGCCACCACCATGCTTCACTGTAGGGATGGTATTGACCTGGTGATGAGTGGTGCCTGGTTTCCTCTAAACATGACGCCAGGCATTCACACCAAAGAGTTCAATCTTTGTCTCATCAGACCAGAAAATGTTGTTACTCATGGTCTGAGAGTCCTTCAGGTGCCTTTTGGCAAACTCCAGGTGGGCTGCCATGTTCCTTTTACTAAGGAGTGGCTTCCGTCTGGCCACTCTACCATACAGGCCTGATTGGTGGATTGCTGAAGAGATGGTTGTCCTTCTGGAAGGTTCTCCTCTCTCCACAGAGGAACACTGGAGCTCTGACAGAGTGACCATCGGGTTCTTAGTCACCTCCCTGACTAAGGCCCTTCTCCCCTGATCTCTCAGTTTAGATGGCCGGCCAGCTCTAGGAAGAGTCCTGGTGGTTCTGAACTTCTTCCATTTACAGATGATGGAGGCCGCTGTGCTCACTGGGACCTTCAAAGCAGCAGAAATGTTTCTGTACCCTTCCCCAGACTTCCTGCAGATTACAAGCTGCAAGTAGTAAAATATGGCGTCTGACGTCAGCGACATAGAAGAGGAAGCGCTGCATCTTCTACCTCCAGAGTTTGAGGAGTTGATGAAAAGTGACACCGAGGATGAAGATTTCATTGGATTTTATTTACCGGATATTTGGAGTATCACGGATGGTTTTGTTAAACTTCTTAGCATGTTATTGATGCTGTAGTTATCAGAATAACTCTTAATATGTTGTGTTAACATACCAGGCACATTCTCAGTTGTGTTATGTAACGTAAACATACCGTTCAACCTGTTGTTGTCTCTATTTTTATTTTAAATTGTTCGTCATTTAAATTTTAAATGTCTGTTCTTGGTGTTTGATTTTATCAAATAAATTGTGGTAACTTGTCAAAACAAAGGACCAAAAACGCAGATGTTGAGTTTCACTTTTTATCGATAGACAAAAACAATACATTCCTTCCAGTCCCGGGGAGAACGACAACTCGTATATGCGCAGAAACTTCACTCTTCTTCAGTAAACCTTCTTGTCGGCCACAATGATCACACAGCGACACCCACTGGATAAACAATCAATTGCCCCCTAATTATCTCTGCTTCATAACATAAATGTCCCCCCAAAATGCGACTTATACTCCAGTGCGACTTATATATGTTTTTTACTTCTTTATTATGCATTTTATGGCTGGTGCGACTTGTACTCCGGAGCGACTTATAGTCCGGAAAATACGGTACTTATGTACATGTGATTTCTTAGTTTTTAAATTTTTAATAAATTTGCAAAAATCTCAAAAAAACTTTTTTCACATTGTTGTGTGTGGAGAATTTTGAGGAAAAAATGAAGCGAATTCATTTTGGAATAAGGCTGTAACATAAGAGAATGTGGAAAAAGTGAAGCACTGTGAATACTACACTATATATATACTACACTGAACAAAAACATAAACGCAACACTTTTGTTTTTGCTCCCATTTTTTATGAGATGAACTCAAAGATCTAACACATTTTCTACCTACACAAAAATAACCATTTCTCTCAAATATTGTTCACAAATCTGTCTAAATCTGTGATAGTAATTGCTGAGATAATCCATCCCACCTCACAGATGTGGCATATCAAGATGCTGATTACACAGATGATTATTGCCTTAGACTGGCCACAATAATAGGCCACTCTGAAATGTGTAGTTTAGTTTTATGGGGGGGTCTGGGGACTCAGAACACCAGCCAGTATCTGGTGTGACCACCATTTGCCTCATGCAATGCAATACATATCCTTCACATAGGGTTGATCAGGTAGTGGATTGTGGCCTGTGGAATGTTGGTCCACTCCTCTTCAATGGCTGTGTAGTTGCTGGATATTGGCAGGAAGTGGAACATGCTGTCGTATACTCTGATCCAGAGCATCCCAAACATGCTTAATGGGTGACATGTCCAGTGGGTACGCTGGCCATGCAAGAATTGTGTACAGATCCTTGCAACATGAGGCCATGCATTATCATGTTGCAACATGAGCTGATGTTCTTGGATGTACGGCACAACAATGAACCTCAGGATCTCATCCTGGTATCTCTGTACATTCAAAATGCATCAATAAAATGCACCTGTGTTATTCGGCCATAGCCTACGCCTGCCCAATACCATAACCCCACCACCACGGGCCACTCCATCTACAACATTGACATTAGAAAACCGCTCACCGACATGACACCACACATGATGTCTGCCAGCAGTGTAAACATCCATGAAAAGAACACCTCTCCAACGTGCCAGATACTATCAAATGTGAGCATTTGCCCAAACAAATCTGTTACAACATCGAACTGGAGTCTGGCTTCCGAGTGGCTGGTCTCAGACCATCTTGAAGGTGAACTTGCTGGATGAGGAGGTCCTGGGCTGGTGTGGTTACATGTGGTTGACTGGTTGGATGTACTGCCAAATTCTCTGAAATGCCTTTGGAGATGGTTTATGGTAGAGAAATGAACATTCAATTCAGGAGCATTCCTGCTGTCAGCATGCCAACTGCACGCTCCCTCAAAACTTGTGACATCTATGGCATTGTGCTGTGTGATACAGCTGCACAATTCAGAGTGGCCTTTTATTGTGGCCAGTCTAAGGCAACCTGGTCAATAATAATCTGTCTAATCAGCATCTTGATATGCCACCTGTGAGGTAGGATTATCTCAGTGCTCACTATCACAGATTTAGACAGATTTGTGAACAATATTTGAGAGAAATGGTTATTTTGTGTTTGTAGAACATGTTTTAGATCTTTGAGTTCATCTCATTAAAAAAGAGAACAAAAACAAAAGGGTTGTGTTTATATTTTTGTTCACTGTATATAGTAGTTTACATGTCATACTCACCAGAAAACATCCAAATGCAAAGCAAGCAAAAGAGTTGTAAAAATAATCACACCATTCATTTTCTGTATATGAAGCTCACAGCTACACACTGATCAACAACAAATACAAAGCTCTACAGGGACTAAACTCTGAGGACTGAGACTGATGTGTCTTATTTAGCTCAAACTTTCATGACTTTGGAATTTGTCTACATCTCTACCCTCTACCGCTGTTTACCTCTGGAGCTCTGTTTGCACCTGTGGATGATTTTTCCAACTGTGTAAAGTACTGATGTTACAGGAAAAAACGAGGAAAAAAAACAGACTAAAATGAATCAATTAGACAGATTCTCCCCATTCGTACTTTGTCTCAGTTGAAAATGGTAATGTCTTAATTGGAATGGATCTGTAGTCACTGTTCATACTCTGGACTTTACTTATATAACTCTCAGAATCCCTTATTTCTCAGAATTTCTCAGAATTCTGCAATAATTACCAAATTGGAAGAAAGTAAATCTTTAAGATGAATTGTTACTGGAGGAGAAAGCATTCACGCTGAAATATGTTTTTATACTTGGAGTGAAGAGGACTGTGACGATGGGTTTAATAAAGCTCATCACACAAACATTTATTTCCTCTTCACTGAACAATTCCTTAAGCTGTTAATCTGTCTCTGCCTTTGTGGTTAAATCTTTACAGAGCCACTTGTGCTGCAGGCTCCACACTACACATGTAGAAATGTAAAATACTGCACCAAATATTATTAAATCCTTCAATAGTCTCCTCCTCTGGCTTCAATTTTCCTTTTAAGTTTATCATTTAAAGTTTATGGCTGCAGCAATACAATAATAATATATACTTTTTAATCTTATTTGGTTTGTTTGGAAACTTTGGGATCCTCACTGAAATGTTCGATAAAGTCTTGTTTAACATTTTCAACTTCAAAAGATGCAAAACAACAAATCAAGTTCAACTTGTTACAATCGTTTCTTGTAATTACAGAAAGACTGTGATGATTTATGTCATTTCCCTAATTTAAATGATGCTCTATTGTGTTTCTGGCTTCACAAGAAAAAAATCTAATAAGATATATATATATATATATATATATATATATATATATATATATATATATATATATATATATATATATATATATATATATATACACACACACACACTCTCACACTTTTCTCTTAATAAATACCATTTGGTTTACTACAACCTCATATAGTTACACAGAATAGCAACAACATCAATAATAATACAGTAATGATAATATTCAAGAGAAAAAATAAAGTGGAAATCTGCATCTCTAGAAATCAGAAAAGAAAATGTACTTTGCCTTCACTGCCTCTTGTCCAATGTTTGATTCATTCAGAGAAGCTGTTTTTTTTATTTAAAACTCATACCTGTGACTTGGGGAACATAGGCGATGGAAAGTCTCTCTGCATTGTATCCTGGTCCAGACAAACAATCAGCCATGTCAGCGGTCTGGAAGTACAGCAGCCTGTCCTCTTTGTCCAGAGACTCAGGTAATCTGCAGGATGAGAGGAAAACGCTCAGATCTGACTCCTCAAACTTATCTCCAGAAACAAAATGTGTTCAGATGGTTTAGATTGTGAATTTTGTTACAATAAAGTTGACTGTGATGTTAGAAATTGAAATGAATGATGAAAAAGAATAAAGCCACAGAAAAAAGATCCCATCATTGTAAATATTTTTGTCATTTTCTATATTAAAAAAATGTGAATAAATCTTTTCACAGGCTACTAGTGAACATTTGGAATAAAGGATGTTTACATGACTCTGAGCAATTCTTAACAGCAGGAATTACATCCACAACTTTATGTGAGATGGAAGAAAGAGAAATACAACAGTCATGTTTTATAATATGGAAAGAGGATTATTACATATCTATATTTTTTTGGTAAAGTAACTTAAGCTTTCAAATGTAGTTAAAAGAGAATAATTCCCTCTTTTTTATATAAAGAAGCCTCTAACTCTATCTCAGATTTTTTGTATATTGTTTAATTGTCTAATTGCTGTTTGCTGATGACTTTCTTATTAATGTTTTGTTTTGATGTGATTATATAATTTTAATATGTAACTTTCTTTATTTATTTATTACACACTTGTAAAATTGTTAGGACGATGCAAAAAAAAAGTTTATTATGTTAAATGTACTGTAGAGGATCTCAATTGCACTTTGTACCTAAATATAACGTACAACTTATACAAATTTGAACTGTAATTTAAATAACATAATTCTAAATGGTTTCATAAAAATGTGTTTATTGGAGCTAAGAAAACCAGCAAATATTCATATTTCTGAGGCCATAATAAGTTATTTTAGTTGTAGTTAGTCCTTGCCTTACAGGTTTATGTTTAGTGTCCTGTTGTCTCTGAGAAACGTGTCTGAATTAAATAAGGAAACTTACGGGCACTTGTCCCTGAAGATGTGCTCTGGGAGAAGGTACGGAGCATCCATGTTTCTCAACTCAATCACCTACAGGTTCAACATGAAGGAACAAAAAAGAAAAGGTAAACATAACGTCATTTTACATTTCCTATTGCATCTGTATCACTGTGTTTAGCAGCTGTATAAAGCAGTGAATCATCAGCATATTGATAGACTAACTTATTTGATTTTCCAATGTGGTCTGAAAATCTTTCTGAATAATGGAGCATGAAAAATATGAAAGTAAAAAATAACAAGACCTTGCTGACGTGTTGACAGAAAGACGGGTTAGCGATCATCTGGCTGAGGAAGTTAAGATACGCAGCAACTAACGCCATGATGCCACAGCGGATAAACATCGGCAGGTTCTCCTCGTTGGTCACAGCCATGTCCTAAAAAACACATCAGCAGAACACACAACACACATCACAGCGGTTAGCGCTATTGCCTTTCAGCAAGTCGCAGGTTCAAGTCCTCACAAATGTGTGTTCTGTACATTTAGGAAAGATCAGATATCAGCAGGATACACTAGACTTGTATATTTGAGTCTTGGTCTTTTAGTGATCATGGTCTTGCCTCGATCGCAACGGTCTTGGTCTTTTCTCGGGTCTCTTGGTTTTGTGTTGTCTGCGGACTAGCAGAACAGTCTCGGAGGGATTTGGTAGGCACGTTTTTTTTTACTAGGATATCATGACTGGTGGTGGTATCACAGTAGTTCATTGTGTTACTGCCATCTATGGTGGAGAATGGAGAGATAAGTTTCGTTCATCTTATCCAGCCTTCTGGAAAGGGGAGGTTTAGCCATCAACTGAAATCTATATAATAACAAAAAAATGTTGTAATACTACTCCATAATGCTTATGCCACAAAAATCCAAGTGTCTTGAATATGTAACGTCTAGAGTTTACTCAAAACAACATCATTTAGTGTATTTTTATAACAAAGTCATTATAGCAGAGCCGACTGGAGGCCCTCACACGTTCAGACGCTATGGGAGCTGCATAGCAGACATTTTTTTTCTTTTTCTTTTAAAGTTGTGCAGCACCTCTGGTGTTTGGTATCTACTGTGAGCGAGTCGCTGTGGTCATGTTAACCGCACTTCAAAACTCGAGTGTCTTGTCTGTTTATATCGTTATTACGGTAATGCGATTTCATGGTGCATTAAAGTGCCCCTCGTTCAAACAGCATTCGACTGAAGTTTCTAAATGTTCTTGTTTTCATTGAGTGAAATACATTAGTCAGTAATTATTTTCTTGTTTAATTGCTTTTACCATGTGCTATGGTAACCATGAAGAAACAATTCTGTAATTTAGTATACATATTCAATATATATATTATATATCTGTAGTAAAGTATACTTTGATATATAGTGTAACATCTATAGTTCAAATTATACCACAATATAAATTTTAGGCCATATCGCCCATCCCTAATTTTGTGTACATACTGCCCTCAACCTATTGCATACTCTATTTCAGTTTTCTTTATTGCTATTACTGGTCAATTTGAGATAGTTCTACTTTAACAGCATTCAGGAGTCAATCTCAATCAATAGTGTAGAAATAGCATAGTTGTCATGCAATTAATACACATATTAGATCTCTGTCAATTGATGAAAATATTTGTAGTGAGTTCACACACAGACATGAACTATCTGTAGTTGACATGATAAAATCTAACATTTATCCTAAGCAGCTACAACTCATGCATTTTTTTTACTTGGTCTTGAGCTCATCTGGTCTTGTGTGTGATGAGGTCTGTCTTGGTGTTGGTCTTGTCTTGATATTCTCTGGTCTTGGTAGTGTCTTGGTCTCTTGACTACAAGTCTAGGATAGACACACAAACAGCTGGTGTGTGTGTCTTATAGTAGGTTTTATTGGTCTGAGATTTATTAAAATTAAAGAGTGTGAAACCTTGACATCATAAACGCATCTCATCACATCCACTATAAACAGTTCATCCTGAAGGAATCTTCTGAAGGTCAGTATGTTCAGGAGCAATGATTCCAGCAAAAAAACATGTTAACATGTTAATTTAGGCTCGTGGCTGTTGTTTCAAGACACATTTGCGTGTTGTGAACCCTTTTCTTTAACTCAGGGACTGAAAATACCTGCAGAGCGACAGCAAGCCGGATGAGGTCAATGACCACCTCCTCGTTGGCTAGCTCAATGGTCAGAATGGCCAGAGTGGTGAAGAGGAGCTCAAAGTTTTTATGGACGTTGTCTTCCTCTTTACAGCCGAGATAGATGTGACGGTAGAGCTGCTGGCCGTGCTGTGGAGGAAAGGGATCTTTACTCACTTCAGTCTTTCAAGAAACTTCTGTACGTTGGGTGAATCAGAAGTTGTCGCCGGCCGGAGCCTTTCATCATGACCCAGATCTTCCTGTGGTCTGTTAGTTATTATTGTTGTTATTGCTATTATTCTCATTGGCTGTCATAGCTGTCAGAGGTATTTAATGACATCTGATTGAATTCATTAGCGGTGAATAGTCTCCATGTTTAGCTTCTGATGCAGGAAAAAACCTGCATTTTTATTGTATCTTATGTCAGGAACCTCAGACGCTGAAGTTTATTCTCAGGCTGATTCAGAATTAACAGGATTCATCTTTGCACTCTAAAATAAAGGAGCAGTCAGACTTTTCAGCAGATATTTTGATTCTCTCTGATGTTTCTTATCTGCTGGAATCCTCAGCAATGTTTGTAAACACAGCCCTCTGATGTTTGATTTATTCTTATGTTTTCTACCTTTTTCATGAATGCAACGTCCTGCTTGGAAATCTTCTCTCTTTTAATCTTCAATGCTCCGACATTTGGAATGATTCTAAATCAAACAACATAAAAACACAAGGTAGTTTACAAAAATATCTTTACACATGTGAAACTGGTTCCTCATTAACTAAAACAACTATATTGTATATTAGAAATGCAGGTGTTAAATGATTAGCAATATTAAAATGAATATGCACTATGTTTAAATTAAAGCTAAAGGCAACAAATAATTTTACTGTCATAAAAAGAAACACCAGTTTTCACTCATGAACATGTGGCAATAAAATGTTGAATCTTGTCTTATTAACCCTCTATTTCATAGTGTTGCCATATGGAAATGATTACTTTATCTTCATTTTTCAAATTTTGTTTTTATAAAAATTAATATATTTTTAATTAAAAAAAATAATAAATTCATAAATGTATAATTTATGAATTCATAAATATAAAATCTATGTTTTGACTGTTAGGTGTGAAAAGGAGGCTTTTATTTTTATGGTCACATGACCAGGATATCCTGTTTGCTCACATTGTCTCACAACCAAAGGTTGACTTTTATTCAGAATTTTGAAAAATTTTCACCAATTAAAAAAATTAACTCACTATCTGGGGTAAGTAAACTGTATTATTATTATTATTATTATTATTATTATTTTTACATTTAATTCAGTTTTTGATACTTTATCCATTGACTTGCATAGCTTGAGCGCATCCTATATCTATTACTTAGGCTATTTTAAGAAAATAAAACATTCAAAACATTTTTTACCACGTCTGAGTGTTATTTCATGCAATAGAGGGTTAATACTGTTTATTGTGTGTATTAAACTGATTTCAGGTGAAATGGCCTGATCTGAGCTGGGATATATCTGCAGTATGAACAACAACATGAGGGATCAATAGATGTTTGTAGATGCTGTGCAAGTGCCTGGCGCGTTGGTAATAAGACGGCAGACCGCCAACGAGTGCACTTTGTACCTGATGCCGCGCAGTTTAGCTCTGTTGTCATGGCGATCGATGATGTTGTGCAGGATCTCAAGCACAAGCTGCCTGAGCTCGCTGTCCTCCATCAGAGAGATGGAGAAGAGAGGATCCAGGAAAGGAGACGGCAGTGCAGCCACCATCGACTTGGACTTAAAGCCAGAGGTCACCTGGGGGTTAAATCCTTTAATCAATTTATCTACAGGACAGTCGATGAGAAACAGCTCTTCAACAGAATTTAAAGGTTACGTTTACAAGCAGCTGAAAGTGTACAAACATTGGCCTTTTCCCTCCTGCACACTGATTTAGAATCATTGTGAACTGTTGTATAATACCAGCATTAATATGAGCTTTTATATTCAGTATTGTAAGGTTTGTAAGGTGCATTTAAGGTTTGGGGGTCCCAGTCCCACTGGAAATTAGAGCCAATGACTACAAAGGATTTCAAACTGTTGACAAAACTATGCTTGATAAGAAAAAGGTGAATTGATTAGAAAATGCATGGTAAGTAGCCTGGTATGACAAATCTAACTAAACCCATTTTACCTGATGAGATAGCCCATTTTACCTGAAACAGCTCAGGCAAAAAAGGACAGTTTATTGATCATAAATATACATGGAAAAGGCATATTTGGTATTGTGTTATTGTCCCAAGCGAGTTACCAAAAAGTGGCCCAATTTACCTGATATCACCCTATAAATGTATTACTTAACCCTCTATTGAATCGTGTTGTCAGTGTTGGCAACAGTCACTTTATCTTAATTTTTCTAAAAAGCTGTCATATAAAATCTGTTTTTACAGTTAGGTGTGAAAATGTATAAGAATTAACAATTTATGAGGTCACATGACCAGGATACCCACATAGACATTTGACATGTGAGCATCACTGTCTCACGAACGAAAGCTGTCTTTTATCCAGAATTTTGGAAAACTTTCACCAAATAAAAAATTAAACTATATATATATATATATATATATATATATATATATATATATATATATATTACATTTAATTCAATTTTGTTATTATTATTATTGTAATCATGATATAAGTTTTGTGTGTGTGTGTGTGTGTGTTTTTTAAATCCAAAAAATAAATAAAATTAAGAAACTTTCTAAATATACTGTCAAAAACGTGTATGGTCCAGTTTTATGAAAGTATAAATAAATTACTACAAATAAGAACTCAATTGATTAAAAAAAAGTTTCAGAATGTTTTTCCATCACATTTTAAAGGAGTGAATGAGCTTCCATAAGTATCTGAGCTCCCTTAATTAAAGATTACAATCAATATTCTGAAAGAAGGTCATCGTCATCGTTGCAGGTCTAAACGCTGCAAAAATAAAAGCTCGAGGCTGAATTTCTACCTCCTGCAGCGTTGCAGGGTTCCTTCAGCTCGACTCCATCTGCACCTGTATGGCTTATAACTATTTTGACCTTTCACCCCTCCTCTGGCGGCACGGTGGCAGCGAGGAGGGTTGAAGAGGAAAGAGATGCTGTATTACATCAGACCACTGCAGGAGACCAAGACTGTGTGTGTCTGTGCGCGTGCGTGTGTGTGTTCATTTATCTATTTGGTGGGGACATAGGCCTGAAAGGGTGGTCCCCAGAGTGTAGCTATTTGACAGATGACCCCACAGGGCCATATAAATGAGTGTCTGTGTGTGTGTGCCACCTGTGCCTCCTCGCTCATTTAATGAGTCTCTTGCTGAAGCAGATAATGAAGGAAAGGGAAACATTTCCAAGTGTTGTAACCTCATACCGCCTGAACCCTCAAACTAATGTTGATTTCTTAATCAATTAAGACTTAAAGAAACAGAAAAAAATGCAGTTCCGAAAAACAAAAAGACTATTCTAATGTGGGCATAAATAAACTATAAAAAGTGAAGAAACTCACCATGATGAGGGAGCTGAGCAACATGGTCTGAACCCGCTTAGTGCCCTGATGACTGAGGAGAGGATCAAATATTCGGTCAGAACAAACTACAACATTCACTCATTTCTTTTGTTTACAAACTCAAACACATTTTTTAAAATATCAATTTAGCATTTACAGTAGACTTGCTGTTGTCTCTGATATATATATATATATATATATATATATATATATATATTGATGTAGACTCGATGTGTTACACAGACAGACATTTTGAGATGGAACTTTGAATTGTGGGAACTTTTACAAGCTCAAAAGAGAAGGTTGTGCACATCTAGGCAGAAGACAGGTGCAAAAACTGCACTGGAACAGGAAAAGAGAAAAGAACTCCCACACACTGTCAATCCCTTAGCAAACTAGTAATTTGATGTAACAACGTTTCGGTACTCAGACCTTCATCACATAGGTTTTCACTATTTTCTGACATTTTGAGGATAAAATGTTTAACTGATGATGACATGATGATGATTACAGCTGGATAAAAAGACCAACACCATATCCCAAATTGTGTACTTAGTTCACTCAAAGGGCTGGAATTTTGATTGTGGATTGTTGGACAGCTCCACCATGGATGTATTATAGAACTGGATAACGGACTGAAAAATGGCTTCTATTCATTCTAATGGAAGTTGTCTGGCGCAAATGCTGAAAATGTTGCTGATTTCCAGGTTTATTTCTGCGTAATGTGACCCATAGAGACTGATCAGTAGAGTCACCTCCCATGATGCTCACATTTGAGTCATATAATTTACTTGCTGACCACATTAAAAAATGTTCAAAGAAAAATAAATTACTAAAAAAAGATTAATTAATTAAAAAAACTGCTCCTGACACACAGCACACTGGGAATAGAGACTTTTCCGGAGCTTTTCTGGCTGTTAGAAGATTTTTGACGTATAAAAAGTCCATGACTTAAAATATAGAATATGAAGATTAGTAATTAACAGGGTGATAGCTGGGGCAGAGACAATCAAACTAATATGTAGAAGCCAGTAAGTCATTTATCACACCACTTGTTCATTAGTCTAAAAATTAGACTCTTTATTACAAGTCTGCTGGTTAAGATCAGACCTAATGATCCTTAACGAGCTCTAATGATGGAAGTTCTGATAGCAGCAGTGACTAGGGGGGAGGAGGGACGTGGGTCCATGGAAGATTTCCATAGTTTTTTCCTCATTGATTCATCAATGATCATTGATTGATCATTTATGAACAATGCTATAACTACTATTATTGATTTTAATACATTTTTTTAAAACATTAGAACATGCTGAAGGCTTAAACCTGTAAGACAAGTTGCAAAAGGAGAGAGAGTGAAGAAGATAGAACTAGATTATTATGTTAGTATAGTGTTTTTTTTTCCATGTCCCCTCTAGAAATTACTGTCTGAAAATTGACCATTTATTTTCCCCCATCCCCCACATCAGTGAAATGGGATTTTGACCCCTGAGCTGGTGGTGTCCTGTCAACAGTTCTACAGGCTTCTCTTTTACTATTGACGTCTATGGGAAAAATGCTTTTTGGGTCGCATGGGATTTTTTTGTTGCAGTACCATGAGTGGCCGCTGGGCGTACTGCTGAGGTCTAAAATACATTCATGTTTTGCACCCCCAACAGCCAACATTTTAGTGACATAGTGGAACCTGCGTAACTACGTAGCAGAAGATAGCGGACGTTACTTAGTGGCAGAAGCAGCAATAAAAGAGGCAGGGGAAGCTGATACTGGTGTAAATGTCTTGAAATAACTCATTGTTATAAAGTAGTCAAACACAATGCTTGTTTCGATCAACTGTCAAGTGTTGGCCATCAGGACTCCAACGGTCGATTGTTGTCTTTGAAGTGTAGAAAATAAAGAAGAAGCTGTCAAGTCATTTTCGATAATGCACAGCAGCAGTGTTTGATATTGGGACAATAAGGCTGGGCAATTAACTGAATTTTAATCACAATTTGGATTTGCTTATCAACTATTACAAAACTCATAGAATCGAGTTGAAACAATATTCAACATTTATCATTACACGCTTTCTGAAAGAGAGAGAGGGAGTGTGAAGCGTGAGTGCATGAGTGCCAGTGGAGCGCAAGTGAGATATATATATATATATATAAATATCATGTGAAAATATATGATCTTTACGTGGCAACACAACAAATCTCAAATAAAAGCAAAGTCACTCCTGCTGAATAAATACATTGTGGAACTAAAAAATAAACATTTGATAATTGTGATTTCAATACTGACCAAAACAAAAATACATTTGTTCCATAATCGAGCAGCCCTATTGGACAGTTCTACCATGTAGAATTTTGCACACTACACAAGTCAGTGCAGTGATTTGTAGTGCACTGTAAAGAAATGCACTGAGAGAAGCACACGATTTCAGACACAGCACAACTACTGTATAATTACAGTAGTAGTATAATTACTACAGTGATTTTCTAAAGAAAAAAAAGTCCAAATCTTCTGATTCCAACCTCCTAAATTTGGCTTTTTCTATTATCTTCAGTAAATTTACTGATAATGAAAAATTCTGCTTTTATGGAAAAATTCAGCCGAAGCAATTGTGCTCCGTTTCTATGTGAGCTTTATCTCAATCCTTTGCAATAAGTAGTATTTCTCGAGTTTGTACCTGCATGGCTGAGTCTGTGTGTGTGTGTGTGTGTGTGTGTGTGTGTGTGTGTGTGTGTGTGTGTGTGTGTGTGAAAGAGAAGTGGACATATAGTGACATAAAATTATATTTTATCAGTTTCATAAAGAGGGAACAGTCTGGTCATGTGGGGACAACAAAATGATAAGGAGTAATTAAATCCAGTCTGTCAATCAGCTGCAGTCAACATTCATTTTCAGCAGGAAGGTGCTGTTGGATCATGTTCGACAGTCGTTGTGTGACTCAGTGAGGAAGAGGAGGATGGTGAAGGCCCTGGAAGCAGCAACAGCTTTAATGTCGGCAGGTTAAAAGCAGTGAAAGTGACGAGCTGCAGGAGGAGGAGGAGGACCCGAGAACTGGACTCACTGCAGGTTCCAGGAGGTAAAGAGAGGTCAAATAACACATACTGTGTGTGTGTGTGAGTGTGTGTGTGTGTGCGTGTGGGTGTACGTATCAGTTTCCTATGAACTGACACATTTGCAGTCACAGTTGATTCAGAGACGTTTGGGATAATCTCAGTCTGGATGTGGATCACACCTGCAGAACCACTTGCTATATTTAAATAATCAGACTCATGATTTATTGTACCTAATTTGTGTGTGTGTATGTGCTAATGAAGGTGTGACTCACCCAATCTTGGCAGTGTCCAGGGTGTGGCAGGGGGTCCCGTACACTGGCACTTTGCCCATGATGAACATCATGACTTCAGCTCGCTGGTAATCTGGCAGATTTCCACCGAAAAATCCTGAGAGAGAGAGAGAGAGAGAGAGAGAGAGAGAGAGAGAGAGAGAGAGAGAGACAGATCAATTAATCAATATTTTTTTAGATTAGGAGGACTGAAGGATTGATAACTCACACTAACAAGTATTTACATTGTCAATTAATCTGTTGTTTGGTCCATAAAATGTAAGAAAATGATGAAAAACGTGAATTCTGTACAGCACAAAGATCTGGAGCTTGTTGACAAAGAAAAAAAAACTGGGATATTCTTTGAATCCAGAATCACAATATTTTTTTAAACAAATGACTCAAAAAAATACAAATCCATTATCAAATATAATAAGCTGAGAGTTATTAAGAGGCAGTAGATGGGTGCAGCACCGATGGTCTGGATGATGGCATTCTGGACGATACGCTCCTCGCTCTCTTTGCCTCGGTTAGAGGAAACGCTGACACTGGAGTTTCTCCTGGAGTTCTCGCCCAGCTCAAAGTCCACACTCATCCTCAGGTGTTTGAGCAGTGTGTTGAAGACCTCCAGCACAGTTGGACCTGCAGCCAAAACGCAGACAAACCATTCACAGGGAGAAACCTGCTGAGAGTTTAACCCTCAAAGAACTTAAACGTTTCTCTGTCGATGGTTAAACACAGTGTTTCTGCGCTGTAGGGTCACATGACTTTGGTGCAGGCGTCTTAATTCCACTTAAATTACTTTATTGCAGAAAAAAACCCTTGATTTGGAACAAAGTACAAAGAATAAAATCTAATTTTTCAAATATACAAATGGACAATAACTTTCTTCTCACCTTCTCACCAAATGGAACAATACAAATACAAGCACCAAAAAATATACATGAAATGTTACACAATCTATCATTTAACAATCTATAGTTCTGAACTTGTTATGAACTAATTTATTTTGTAAATTATATCCTAGTAATAATTTAAAGGTGCAGTGTGTCAGATTTAGCAGCATCTAGCAGAACAGACTTGCCAGAAATGGAATATCATATATATGATATAAGGATGTTTTCATTAGTTTATGATTCAATCAAAATAACAGACAAACAAAACGATGACTCTAGAGACCAACTTTCACATTTTTGTGGCCACAGTAGTTTCTCCAACATGTCAGGATTGTAATCCGTAAATTCACAACAGTTGTTGGAAAATATATGTTAGCAGCTACAATAGCAGTTTCCTACCGTTTCCAGTCTTTTCTAAGCTAATGCTAAAAAAACGGTTTGCTGGACAGAGATGAAACTGACTGTCCCTTTAACACTGGGACACAGGTCGGAAAACAAAACACTCAGCTACATGACCATGAAGTTTTATTTTTCATTCAACTCTGTGCACAATTTAGAGTCTTTAATATATAATTAGCTGATTTATGCATTAGTCTATGGACAGAAAATTAAATAAATTAAATTTTAAGCAAAAATTAAAAAAAAAAAAAAGATGGTGATCAATTTTGTACAATAGGCCCCAGGTGTCTTAGAGAATTTTCAAATTACTAATTAGATGCAAAATACACATGTATGTTTATATGGGAAAATTATTCATATTAAAATAACTATATTATATCTGTATTAATATATTCATATCACAAGTACTTGTTGGAACCTTTTACATACAATATTACTTAATTTAAACCCATTTCACAAATGCTGCAATTTTGAACATTTACCCTTAAGAAATAGATTTATAGGTCCTTCTCAAAAAATTTGCATATTGTGATAAAGTTCATTATTTTCTGTAATGTACTGATAAACATTAGACTTTCATATATTTTAGATTCATTACAGACCAACTGAAGTAATTCAAGCCTTTTATTGTTTTAATGTTGATGATTTTGGCAAAAAAGTAAAGAAAAAACAAAAATCCCTATCTTAAAAAATTAGCATATTACATCCGACCAATAAAAGAAAAGTGTTTTTAATACAAAAAAATCCTTCAAATAATTATGTTCAGTTATGCACTCAATACTTGATCGGGAATCCTTTTGCAGAAATGACTGCTTCAATGCGGCGTGGCATGGAGGCAATCACCCTGTAGCACTGCTGAGGTGTTATGGAGGCCAGTGGTCAGTAAACCATTTACCAGTGGATTTGGCACTGTGAGCAGGTGCCAGGTCATGCTGAAAAATAAAATCTTCGTCTCCATAAAGCTTTTCAGCAGATGGATGCATGAAGTTCTCCAAAATCTCCTGATGGCTAGCTGTATTGACCCTGTCCTTGATAAAACACAGTGGACCAACACCAGCAGCTGACATGGCACCCCAGACCATCACTGACTGTGGGTACTTGACACTAGACTTCCTCCAGACTCTAGCACCTTGATTTCCAAATGACATGCAAACTTTGCTTTCATCTGAAAATAGTACTTTGGACCACTGAACAACAGTCCAGTGCTGCTTCTCTGTAGCCCAGGTCAGGCACTTCTGTTGCTGTTTCTGGTTCAAAAGTGGCTTGACCTGTATGTGTAATGCGGCACCTGTAGCCCATTTCCTGTACACGCCTGTGCACGGTGGCTCTGGATGTTTCTACTCCAGACTCAGTCCACTGCTTCCGCAGGTCCCCCAAAGGTCCACAATCTTCCCCAGGGTCCGGTCACCTCTTCTCGTTTTGCAGCGTTTTCTGCCACTTTTTCCTTCCCACAGACTTCTCACTGAGGTGCCTTGATACAGCACTCTGGGAACAGCTTATACGTTCAGAAATTTCTTTCCGTGTCTTACCCTCTTGTCAATGATGGCCTTCAGGTCAGCAGTCTTACCCATGAGTGCGGTTTTGAGTAATGAACCAGGCTGGGAGTTTTTAAAAGCTTCAGGAATCGTTTGCAGGTGTTTAGAGTTAATTTGTTGATTCAGATGATTAGGTTAATCGCTCGTTTAGAGTACCTTTTCATAATATGCTAACTTTTTGAGATAGGAATTTTGGGTTTTCATGAGCTGTATGCTAAAATCATCAGTATTAAAACAATGAAAGCCCTGAAATATTTCAGTTGGTGTGCAATGAATCTAAAATATATGAAAGTTTCATTTTTATCAGTACATTACAGAAAATAATGAACTTTATCACAATATGCTAATTTTTGAGAAGGACCTGTAGATTGTAAAAAAGAAGCATCATAGTTACATGAAGGTCAGGAAAAGATGGAATAAAATATAAAATATAATTGATGTGGATTCTATTTCTACATGTTGTCTTTGCAGGGGGGAAACAGCTCTACTTCCTCTACAAATCTAATCACAGTCATACTGTACCGAGCCACAGATTAGAAGGATTCATGACGGACAATTGCATCATTCCTGTCAGAGGGAAGTATGTTTGTTCCAGAAGTAGAAAACACAGGTTAAAGAAAAAACATGTTTATATTTCTCAAAACAACCTATTAACACATATAGTTGATGACAGTGTAAAAAAGTATTAATATTCTTAAACTGCCTTAATAACAACAGGAAAGCTATGACCCAGCAACAGGAAGCATAAAGATCCTGAAACTCACCCACGGAGCCTTTGGCAGCAATGGCCACTGTTTCCAGGATGACTTGGACCATGCCGGCTCGGACCCGTGGCGTGTTCTTGTTGTTGGTGTCTAGGTGGTTGAGAACCTGCTGGATGACGTGGTGGGAGTGTTGAGCCTGAATAAACGAGGAAGAGGATGATTGTTATACAGCTTTAATGTGGATTCATGTAAATCACTAACTTTGTATTTTCTGTATCTGACAGAGGACCATAAACCAGGAAAGTTGTGTCCTGCTGCCAATAGGTGGTGCTATGAGCGCGAGTATGTAGATTCTCATGAATCAGACATTTGGTGCAGATAGGATTTAGTATGTGGACGTTATTGAAATTTGCCACATCACCATTGCCATGTTTTGAACTGGTTAAACTGTCCACATGGTCCGAAAGCTTTTAAAACAGTTACAGAACAACATTATTATGCAGTGGTTATGTCAACAATAACTTTGGAGTTTCTCAGGGTTCAATTCTTGGTCCTTTATAGCTTCAATTTAGTTAAGGCTGCTTGTTTTCTGCAGAATAGTCAGTCTGTAAAGACAAATTCTCTCATATTATCTGCTATTAAAGCAACATTATTATTCAGTTGGAGTTTCTGGGCTGGAACTGTGTGTGTGTGTGTGTGCATGCATTTTCCTTTGGATTTCAGCTTAATTTACTGAACTCTGACTATAGAATCACTATCTTTGCTTCATCTTCTTTGTTTTTGATGTTCATGAAAAGTTGACTTTAGAAGTGACCCCTGACAGCTGATCCTGAGATTTGCAGATGACGTTTTAATATTTTTACAATTTCTTAACTGGACCTGGATATTAAAGAGCTGCTGCTGTAGGACAAATATTCCTTTTAAAATGACTCAGACTCTTTGTTCTCTGTTGACAGCAGAATGCTCGGCTGTGTCTCTGGATGATGAACCTGGGGTGCGTTTGTTTTCCGTCAACTCGGATCAAACAGACACTCGTCACGTCTCCTGGCAGACAGACACAAAGTCCCCCGGACAGATCAGAGACAGAGACATAGACACGCACACCCACACACACGCACACAATATCTGTGGCTGCAGATTTTGTTCAGACTAAAGAAAACCTTTGATAAAAAAAATCTCAATTATAGGATTGTTTTCATGTTGGTCCACAACACTCTAAGATGATTAAGAAAAGTCCTTTTCATAGTAAATATCCAATCAGCAGGTGGGGCAGAAATCCCGGGGGGTACATGTGGAAGAAACCAATCGAACTAATATGTAGAAGCCAGTAAGTAATTGATCACACCACTTGTTCAACATTTGTCCAAAATCAGCCTCTTTTTTACCAGTCCGCTGGTTAAGATCAGACTTAATGATCCTTAACGAGCTCTAACGATGGAAGTTACCATAGCAACAGTCACTAGGGGGACGGAGGAGGCACCAGGAAAGGAAAAAAAAAGTAGAGAGAAGTCCTCCATCAAAGATTTTACTAGTTTTTACCTCATTGATTGATAATCTCAATATGGAACATTGCTATAACTACTATTATTACTTTTAATACCATTGTTCAAAACATTTGAACGTGCTGGGGAAGGCTCCAAAGGAGTGTTAGGGAGAGAAAGAGAAAAAGATAGGACCAGATTATTATGGTAGTATAGTATTTTTTTCATGTCCCCTCTAGAAATTACTTTATAAATGTCACCCCTGAATCAACAAATAATCTCTCAGACTTTCATACAACAAAGAAGTCTGCACCAGTCTGTATAAAGAGAGGAAACTTTCTCATCTTGAAAAATCCCCACAGAGCCACAGCAGCAACGGAAACAACAGAATTGAGCAGTAAAAAAAAAAAAAAAGTTTGACACAATGTGAACATCTGATGTTCTGTGGAAGCTTCAGGACATCAGGATAATTGACAGGTGCAAAAGGAAGATGAGAGTAAGGCAAAAGGTGTGAGGGCGAAGGACTTTAAAACTCAACTCAAGCTCTCTTCAGTGTAACCATGGTAACAGTGTGAAGTGTGTCTTCTACCTGGATGGAGTACATGATGATTCTAAAGCAGGACACAGCAAACTCATTGGGATCCCACAGGTGATGATTATCCAGGTGACTGAGGACAGAAATAAACACCATAAATGTTATTATCATTCACAGCAGCAACAGTTGCTGTTGTTGAGTACAGATAGAAATATGTTTCAAAATCTAACAAAGTAAAAAATAACATGGGAGGAACCAAGTTTTATTTATTCCTCATTGAGCAACAGTTCAATTGTTCGTTGGCAAATTGTATCCTCTTTATCACAAAGACAAGGGATCATGGATCAGTTTGCCTATATCAGAATACTTGAAGAGGTCATGTTGCCTTATGCTGAAGAGGAAATGCCCTTTAAATCTGAGTTTCAACAAGACAACGGCCAAAACACACCAGTAAACCAGTAGCATATTGATTTCAGACCAAGAAAATTAAAGTTATAGATTCATCAATCCAATCCCCAAACCTTAATTCAATTGAAAACATGTAGGGTGATGTGAAAAAATTGTTTCTGAGGTATATGCATGCAGTAAATGTTTGATTTTGTAGAAAAAAAAAATGCAGACTACTATTCATGTTTCACCACATCTGTGTTATGACAAATCAAACACACACTGTTCATAGAGCACAACATATTGGATTACCATATTGGATACTGATATGATGAAATGAAATATGAGGTTTCTCATCTGTGTTTAGAGAGAATTTACCAATAATGGATTTGTATAAAGAGCAGTTGAGGTGCACATGAAGCCAGTCAGAGTTCAGTGAAGAAAGCGACGTGTAGAAGAGTTTGAGGACGACAGATTTAGAGATGACCTGCAGCCTCCAGGTGAAAACACACACACACACACACACACACACACACACACACACACACACACACACACACACACACACACACACACACACACACACACACACACACACACACACACACACACACACACACACACACACACACACACACACACACTACAAGAAGGGCAGGCGAGACACCACAACTGACTTCAAAGTTCAAACAGAGGTTGTTTTTTGGAGAAACTTATCAAACTTGTCTTTAACAGACATGTTTTTTCATCAAAAACATCCGGATTCACTGACAGGAAAAGATCTTAAATGCTATGCAGAAAAAAATAAGCCTTGAAACCAAAGAAAGTTTGTTTATTGTTTTATCTGTAGCTGAGACTCAAAGGAGCTGTATAGTTTGGCAAGGAAAGGCACCATACCATCTCAAATCTGAAAGTAATTATTAGTCTTTGTACTTCCTATAATTGCGAACCAAGCTGGGTCAGTGCTAATTGATCGCCATATAAACTTCAAAATAAACTACACAAAAAAAAAACAGCTGCTACAGGATAATTTGTGTTTATATCCTCATAGATATATCCTCAAGATAAATAAATTTCACCTGAATAAAATTCAGTATCACCACTAATCTACTGATGCTCAACAGATTCTTATTGGATACACAAATGAATTAAATAATAATTTGCCCCACCCTCCCTAACATCCACCTAATCCCCCACACCAACGTCAGGATATGGGACGTCCACAATGGACTGCACTTGAACAATGCCTGAGTGAGAAAATTTGCTAAAACACTGAAGGAGGTCATCCTCAATCACAACCACACCGAACTGGCCCAGACCACTGCTGCCCCAAGGACCTACAGACTCACAGACCCCAAACAAACAGTAACCCAATATTCTATTATTCTGTAAAATTTCCTTTTCATCTGTTTTGATTAATTTATTTCTACTTGATTTTATTTTTTCTTTCACAAATGAAATCTTTCACAATAAGCTTTTGGAATATTCAGGGCCTGTATTGAAGCCCTTTTGGTCTTAAGCCACCAGACAATGAATTCATAAATAACACAAGAGATACAGATATTTTGATTTTGGTAGAAATGTGGTGTTTGGTGTCAGATATACAGTAGTTACTTGGTTCCCAGCAGGCTACAGCAATATATTTGTTCCTTATGTTAGATTAACAGCGATCTGGCTCAAAGCTGACTTCACACAACGCATCGCAAACATTAAACAAACTAAAACACATATTTGGCTGAAGATTAACAAGCAAGACAACATTTGTAATATATACATTTATATCTCAGACATGGATCCCTTATCATTCAACGCCTTCACTATCAAAGCACAAACCTTCAGACTAATATTTTTATAATGCATTTGTTACTTCCAGGCTGGATTACTGTAATTACTTATTGTCAGCTAAAAAGTCTCTAAAGACTCTCCAGCTGATCCAGATGCTGCTGAACTTATATTAACAGGCACTAGAAGAAGGGTCATATCTCACCAGTATCAGCCTCTCTGCACTGATTTCCTGTGAAATCAAGAACAGAATCAAAATCCTTCTCACCTACAAAGCTCTTAATGTCAGGCCTCATCCTATCTTAAGGATCTCATAGTTCCGTATCATCCACTGAGAACACTGAGCTCCCAAAATGCAGCTTATTAAAGGTTCCCAGAATGTCTAAAATCAACTATCAGGCTCTTCACCTGTGGAATCGTCTTCTTATTTCAGTCCTGAGGGCAGACACCGTTCTTACATGTAAGAACAGGTTAAAAACGTTTTGAGGACTTTTTGAAGAAGTTAATAGTTAGGGCTGGCCCTGGCTGGATTAGAACGTTGTTTTGCTGCTATAGGTTTAGACTGTTGGGACCTCATGAGATACTCTGACCTTTTCTCTCTTTCTTCTTTTTTCCTTGTATGATGTGAGGGTCTAAGGACAGGGAATGTTGTGTTGTTTTTGTACAAAATGTAAAGCCCATTGAAGCAAATCTGTGATTTGTGATATTTGAATATAGAACTAAAACTGACTTGATGACTTAAACATGCCAGAGAAACAGTCCAGTAATCTGTACAGTCTAATGCAATCATACTGATGAACAATTTATACGAATTTTAAATTCATAGGAAATTAAATATAAAACACATTAAACAAATGAAAACAACAAAACCCTGCTGTCAGAAAGACAAACAAAGGTCCTGGAACGTGTGGTTTGACTGTGAATGCGAAGAAATGAAGAAAAATTAAGACAAATGTCAAACCAGAAACCAACATGACTCAACACTACAACAGGAATATTCTGAAACCCTAAAACATTACAGACTATAGACAAAAGAAATTCCAAAACACCAAAGACAAGCTGGAAAATGAAATTGAAAACACTGTAGACCAGAATCAATTCTGGGACATGTTGAACAGTTTAATAACTGTAGAGCCCCAACTCATTTTCAATACAAGATGGAGACATTTTGAAACATTATTTTGGCGACCTTTATAAAAATATCCCACCTGAAATTTTTAACAATAACCAAATTGAAATCAAAACAAAACTCTAAATCATTGAATCAGTCATTAAGACTAACCAATATCACTTAGATTATCCAATTACCCAGAAATAATTCACAGAAAAACCTCTAAAATCTAAAAAAGCATGTGGCCTGAAATGAGATGCTGAAGAGCTGTAGTCCAGAGCTACAGGCAGCAGTGATTTAACTATTCAACATGGTGCTGTCAGCTGCTGTTTTCGTGACGTCTGGAACCAGGGACTGATCACCCCAATCCATAAAAATGGAAGCAAATTAGACCCTAATAACTACAGAGGGATCTGTCAGCAGCAGCCTTGGAGAAATAGTCTGTAGCATCCTAAATGCCAGCATATTAACTTATATTAAACAACAAAATAGAATTACATACATTGGTTTTCTCCCAAATTACTGAACCTCTGATTATATATACACATACACATTTTAATTAGGGACGACACGGTGGCGCAGGGGTTAGCGCTGTTGCCTCATAGCAAGAAGGTCGCAGGTTCAAGACCTCCTTGGTCCTGGGTCTGGGACCTTTCTGTGTGGAGTTTGCATGTTCTCCCCGTGTCCGCGTGGGTTTTCACCGGGTACTCCGGCTTCCTCCCACAGTCCAAAAACATGCTCAGGTTAATTGGCAACTCTAAATTGCCTGTAGGTGTGAGTGTGTGAGTGAATGGTGTGTGTGCCCCACGATTGGCTGGCGACCATCTGGGGTGTATCCCTGCCTCTCGCCGTAACGCGCTGGGATAGGCTCCAGCAGACCCCTGCGACCCTAATGAGGAATAAGCAGGTATAGAAAATGACTGACTGACTGACTGACATTTTAATTAATAATCATGTCTACCAAAAAAGGTAAGTAAAATAATTCCTTTTTTTATTTTCTAAAAAAATTGATATTTATTTTATAGTTTTATAGTTTAATTGATTTAAAAAACACCTTTGATTTCATTTGGCATGAAGGACAAAATTCTTGAGAGCAGACTTGGTGATAAGGATCTGAATAAATGTATGTACATGCACATCAAATATGCTTTAAAAAAATTTTAATTACAAAAAAAGAACAGAATGTTTCAACTGGCAGATCAGTTGGACCTCATGACCTAATCCTACTGTCCCCAACTAGAGAGGTTCTATGGCACCACCTAGCCATCTCAGACCAGTTCTCCCATAACTGGCCCTTGGACACAAATTTCAAGAAAACCCTCAAATAAAAAGCACTTACATATAACTATGGATTCAATTTAAACTAAATTATTCAACATCAGCATTCCAATTAGAATCTGGACAAAAATATTCAACTGTGTTATTTTACTTATAGTCTTATATGGAAATGAGAAAACTGGAGTTTGGCTCATGGAACAAACAGCCAATAGAATCCTTTCACACTGGAATTCCAAATGTCTAGTGGAAAACATACAGAAAAGATCAATTATATTTTGGACACATCTAAATTTAAGCCCAAAAGACTCACTTCCATACCATACTATAAAAAAGCCAGTAGCTGAACCCCCAGGACAGTCCCCTCTGTCTCCTGCTGGACAAACTGACCAACCAGAACCTATCGGCTCTGCTTCAAAACACTGAACTCAACTCCATCATGAAGAAATCAAAATAACTTTACTTAGAACATTGAAAGCACAATACAAACACCCAAACTAAAACTAAAAACCTTGATTAAATTGTCATTGTCACTTAACCCTATACAGAGAATGACGCACACTTCCAGCTCTCCGAGTCTCTGCACCAACACATCAAGATGTATTATATAATATAACAATATACAATTAACATGTAATATGATAACGATAATATGTAATATGATAATAATATGTTACACCACTATATGTATGTTAAACAGTATGTAATATGAATTTTATTTATTGTATTGCTGTGGCAATAACTATTATTTATTCATGCAAATAAAGCTAATTAAATATAGAGAGATAGAGAGAGAAAGGCACTGGGTGCTGCTCACATGGCAGCAGTGATAAGAGCTCATTTAACTTCCTGTGTGCTGTGGAGGGGTGTGTCTTTCTCGCACCCCTGTGTCTCTGTATGTGTGTGTGTGTGAGATAAATGGTGGTTAGCCCCCCAGTGAGTCCCACGCAGCCGGGAAAGATCAGCGATGGGTTTGTGACAGTCCGGGGGAAACGTAGTGCTAAGCGCAAACACGTAGTGCACCAACAGCTTCACGTCAGTAACAGGTTTGATCCTCTCAGCGCCACACCGGCTGAACCAGACACACTCATAATTGGAAGTTCTATAGTCAGAGACGTGAAGCACCCAGCGGCGTCTGTTAGGTGTTTTCTAGGGGCCAGAGTCGGTGACATCGAAGGTAACCTTAGGCTCTTAAAGCAGAGTAGGGCTAGATTCCAACAAATCGTGATCCGCGCAGGTGGTAACGATGCCCGGCGGGAACTGGTTTTGACTTTTTAACTTATGGGATTGAGATTACTTTCAGTTTTAAAATATGTAGAGAATTACAAACTCGTAATGCTGTGCCAGCTCATATAGGCTCTGCCTCCACACCGGCCACTCTGCCGGGAGGGAAAAGTCGAATGGCTCCAGGGGACCAAACTTAGCCACCCTGTCTCCGACGTCAGCGCAAAGTCCTCAATTCTGACACCATGTCATGACATGAAGGGGTGAGTCTTGGTCTTGAATGTAACTTTTATTAGCAAGCAGGCTCTCGGCTAACACACACTACTTTACCATAGGTGAACTACATGGGGTGACATCATCACACATTTTATACACTGCTACGGTAGCCTCATAGTGACAAACTTAAATCTCTCAACAGTCTTTATGGTCTTTAGTCTCTTCAGTCTACTCTACAGTCTCTATAGTCTTTTACTGTCTCTAATCTCTACTGTCTCTAGAATACCTACTATAATAATAATAAGAATACATAAGTTTTATATAGCACTTTTTCTGGTACTCAAAGACGCTTTACAAAAAGAATTTCATAATGATAAAAAGCAGACATATAGGGTAGGGGATTCAAAGAAGGACAGCAGGAGACAGCAATGGAGAGAAGGTAGGGGAGTAGTGGAAAATGTCAGACATTGTATGTGATTTTGAAGAGATGGGTTTTGAGATGTGCTTTGAAAGAAGGCAGGGAGTCAGAGTTCTGGATGGCTGGGGGGGAGAGAGTTCCAGTTCTCTACTGTCATTAATCTCTAGTCTGTGTCACTAGAGTCTCTAATCTCTACTGTCTTGAGATACTGTCTCTATTCTCTAGTCTCTACTGTCAAGAGTCTCTACTCTTTAATCTCTAGCCTCTACTGTCTCTAGAGTCTCTACTGTCTCTAGATATGTGCTATGCTATATTAGCATGTATATATTAACATCAAAGGGTCTATTGAGTCAAGCGGACTGAGACCACCTCTTTTTAGAGGCATTGGTTCACTTGATTTAGTGCAACTAAGTGCGACTGACCCACATTAAAGTTTTTTTAGCAGCAAGTGAATACTGTCTTTAGTCTCTACTGTCTTTAATCTTTAGTCTCTATGTCTAGAGTCTCTAATTTCTACACTCTCTAGAGACTTTCTCTACTCTAGTCTATCCTGTCTAGAGTCTCTACGGTCTTTGATCTCTCTTCTCTATCTCTCTAGTCCTTTCTCTGTCATCTTTAGTCTCTATAGTGTGTGTCTCTAAAGATTAGTCTCGAGACTCTCTACCATCTCTACAGTCTTTTACTGTCTCTAGTCTCTACTGTCTCTAGGCTCTACTGTCTCTAATCTCTAGTCTCTGTCTCTAGGGTCTCTAATCTATACTGTCTCTTGATATGAGTTATGCTATATTAGCATGTATGTTAGCATCAGAAGGTCTGATGACTCAAGCGGACTGAGACCACCTCTTTTTAGAGGCCTGGTCCACTTGATTCAGTGCACCTGAGTGTAACTGATCCTCATTTATGTTTTTCTAGAGCGTTGAACGGGAGGATGACTTTCATTTTTCATCAAACTCTATTTCTATTGGATCTGACTTTGTGTGTGTGTTTTATTTGCTCCACTATCAACCTTCTCTTCTCTCTTCTCTCTTCTCTCCACTATCAACTGAAATGTATTAAGGTTATGAAGCCAAACATTGAAAATTTAATGTCAGAAAATAATTAGAATACGTGTATACATGTATTTTCATGTACTCACACCAACACGGGTCTGACGGCATTGTTCATGTTCCCATACGCCGCTCTGCCTAGCAGCTCCCTGAAGCAGCTCTCCGCCAGCGCTGCCGGGTTCTCCTCGCCGTCCTGTCCTGCTACCGATGGCGTGCTGGGATGACCCGCCCTGCGTAGGAAGACAACAGCTGATTTATCTACTGACAGACTGATTTCATCACAGGAAACTGATGGAGAAGAAGATCTGTGTCCACATGGAAGACAAGAATCAAACAAGTCATCTGCAAAGAGATGACTTGCATCTCTTTACAGTCATTATTTTTTCTGTCTAGAGGTGGGGATCTAGACAGAAAAAATAAGAGATGAATGGATGAAGAGTAAGGGAGAAAGAGGGTGAGTGAAGAATAAAGGATCAAAGAGATTGAAAAGAATCAATTGGAGCAAAAGAAGCAGAAATCAAATAGAAAAGCATTCAGGGTCTTCAATCAGATGTGTGTGTGTAGAAGTTCATAATTTATCATGAAATGAGAGACATCTTCACTTTGATAAATTCCCACTTTCAACACACACACACAGATGGTCAAGATTATTAAAATAATCTGAGAACACTGACCTCAATAAAGAGGAATTAAGAAAGAAAGGAAAGAAAGAAAGCAAGCAAGGAAGGAAGAAAGAAAGGAGGGATAAAACAGGAAAGGAGGGAAGGAAGAAAGAAAGCAAAGGTGGAAGAAAAAAGAATGTAAGGAAGAAAAAGGAGGATGAAAGAAATAAGACAAGGAAGAAGGAAGGAAGAATCTCGGGAGGAAACGAAGCAATTAGCATCGACCCCCTCAGACACTTCAGGGGAAATTAAACCTATTAAACTCACTGCTGGTTAGAAACAGGAAAAAAAACCTGCCAAAACCATCATGTCTGATGCAAGGTGGTGCAGTTTAACGAAGAAACTCAGGTATAGTTTTGGTTTCGACGATTAATTTACACAAAAGCCACAATAATAAGATCATCACATTAAACCTGCAGTTAGTGATGATTTAAATATACAGCTTCAGAGTAATTACAGAAACAGGAAGATTCAGATTAAGCTTCAAAGGTTTGACTGTCAGCTGCAGGAGACCTTTAGTTAATTAGAGAAGCAGGACGAACTAACTAATAACGAATAGTTAGTTCGTTATTAGTTAAACAATAAACTGTCTCTAGAGATTATGCTCTCTACTGTCACTAGTGTGTCTGGTGTTTCTGTTTATAAAGTCTCTGAAGTCTGTCTCTAGAGCTTCAAGAATCTACTGTCTCTAGTGTTTCTAATCTCTAGTCTACTGTCTCTAAAATTTCTACCCGTGTCTAGAGACTTTATTGTCTCGAATCTCTAATCTCCCGTATCTACAGTCTATACTGTCTCTAGGTTATTGTCTCTCTGGTCTTTAGAGTCTACAGTGTGTGTCTCTAGAGTCTAGTCTTAAATCTCTACAGTCTTTACAATCTGTCTCTAGTATATCTAGTGTACGGTCTATAGAATATATCTTTAATCTCTACTCTCTCTAAGAGTCTCTAATCTCTATTCTCTTCTTTCTCTCTTGTCTGTACTGTGTCGAGTCTACTGTCTCTATTATCTAGTATCTCCCCTAGAGTCTTTTGTCTCTAGAGTCTGCTATCTGTAATCTCTACTGTCTCTAAAAGGCTGTCCCTATTCTATTCTATACTGTGCCTAGAGTCTCTACTGTCTCTAATCTCTAGTCTATTGTCTCTATGGTCTTTAGTCTCTACAGTGTGTGTCTTTAGAGTCTAGTCTTGACTGTTTCTAGAATCTCTAGTCTCTGTCTCTAATCTCTACTGGCTCTAGAGACTGTCTCTATTCTCTGTAGTCTCTACTGTGTCTAGAGCAGGGGTCTCCAACCCTGGTCCTGGAGATCTACTGTGGGTGCAGGTTTTTGTTCCAACCAAGCAGGAACACACCTGATTCTACTAATAATGCTCTAATGCTCCATAGCAAGGACCCTAATGGTTGATTAGTAGAATCAGGTGTGTCCCTGCTTGGTTGGAACAAAAACCTGCAACCCTGGTCTAGAGTCTCTACTGTCTAATCTCTAGTTTCTACTGTCTCTAGATATGAGCTATGCTATCCTAACATGTAGCATTGGCTGAGCTAAAAAACTGCTTCTTCAATTTTCTGTTGATGTTAGATGTCAGCTGATCCATCACAGCTTCCTGCAGTTTAACAGTGAAATCACTGGTGTTCTCGTGTTCCTAACAGACCTGTTCTTACTGTCTGATGCTGTTGATTGTGTTGTGTGTGATTTCTTGGTTTAATCACATTTGGGGACAAATCACAAGACAAAAAGTCAATTTCAAGGTGGAAATAGCTCAGTGTGTGTGTCTCTGTGTGTGTGTTTTCTCTGGTATTTCTGCACACTCCCCATATTCTTCTTCCCCAAGAAGCAATTAACTGACTCAAACATCCTTGACAGCGGTGTCCCGCTGAGTCCAGCGAGGCTCCATTAGAAACACACAACAAGCCATCAGCAAACTGGCCGCAGCTTTGTTTGGAAACAGCATAATTGAGCAGATTGTGTGTGTATGTCTGGAACAAAGAAAACAAATAAAAACAAGGTTCTTCCTCCAGATTGAACTGAAAGGTTCCAAACTGTTTGACTCATGGTCCTTTACAGAAAAACAGTGCAATTGTGATTCAAATAATAAAGAACGTCAAATAAATAACTCTTCAATAAAAATTAAAGCTGCGTTATGTGATTTCTGATGCCATCTGCTGGCTGTAACAGTAATAACACAAACATAAAAAGTACTTGCCTCCATGAACTATTATGCACCAACTTATCAGCATTAATAATGTACTTTGCTATTGATATTAAAATAAGTAAATTTAACTGGAAATACTTTTGTAATTCTACTTAAGTAGGATATTAAATGCAGGTTCTAATTTTGCCCCCTTTCTTCTTCTCTAGTTCGTCATCAGATTTATTTTTTTGATCTGAGCTGCAACGATTAGTCGATTATTAGTTTACTAGTTGCCAACCATGTTGATAATTGATTAATCAATGAGAGTAATTTTTAAGAAAATGGCCAAATTCTCTCGATCCAGCTGCTCTTCTCTGATTATTTTCTGGTTTCTTTAATCTTCTATAATAGTAAACTGATGATCTTTGGGTTGTGGACTGTTGGTCTGGACAAAAAAAGACATTAGGACTTAGGACAAAGACTTTAGGTTGAATCTTCAGCTTTGGGAAACACTGATCAACATTTTACACCGTTTTATGAACCAAACAAGTAATTATTTAATCATTTCAATAATTGATAGATTAATCAGTCAGTCAGTCAGTCATTTTCTATACCTGCTTATTCCTCATTAGGGTTGCAGGGGTCTGCTGGAGCCTATCCCAGCGCGTTACGGCGAGAGGCAGGGATACACCCCAGATGGTCGCCAGCCAATCGTGGGGCACACACACCATTCACTCACACACTCACACCTACGGGCAATTTAGAGTTGCCAATTAACCTGAGCATGTTTTTGGACTGTGGGAGGAAGCCGGAGTACCCGGTGAAAACCCACGCAGACACGGGGAGAACATGCAAACTCCACACAGAAAGGTCCCAGACCCCGGACCAAGGAGGTCTTGAACCTGCGACCTTCTTGCTGTGAGGCAACAGCGCTAACCCCTGCGCCACTGTGTCGCCCATAGATTAATCAATATAGTAATTATTTGCAGAACTAATTATATTCCTTTGTAAACTGACATAACTGTTAAATAAAGTCAAGATAATGAATTCTAAAGGAAAAGAACAAAAAATAAACTGTATTTGTTTGGCAATCATCAGATATCTGCTTCAGAACATTTTACACCATTTTATGAACCAAACAATTAATTGATCAATGGTTTCAATAACTGGTAGACTATTAGAATAGTCATTAATCAGTCTTTTTAGTTATTTTCAGTCATTATTCAATCAGTCATTTCAATTGTTAACCATCAAGTGACCCAAAAAGTGCTATATAAGTCCAATAGTATTATTATTATTATAATTAGAGGCAGCCCATGCCTGCAGATTAGAATATTTCACATGTAGAAGTGCTCTAACCGGCTTCATCACAGAGCAGACTGGGAACAGGATCATGTTTGTTTCTGCCTAGAGGCAGAATCTATCTCAGAGGAAGAGAAGTTATGACTCGTGTTTTCTGGTGGTTTGCAGCCAGCAACATAAAGGATCCCAAAGTGCAGAGATTCTCAGGCCTGGTATGCAGAGTTGAAGTCAGGCTGAATATTTAACACACGCGTCCTCTTTAACCTCTAAGTCCCACTTGGCCACCTTCAAACAGTTCACTTACATTCTGCCTGCAGAGCTGCTCATTAATGTGCAAGGAGCCCATTAGAAATAGCCAGAATGTTGCCATTACCACAGGAGATGTTCCCAAAGGTGATGAACGCTCCGCGGTTGAAGGCGTAATTATATATGCATTATAACCAGACAACATTTCCATTTAAACCAGAGAAGATTAGTGGTGGAAATTGGACTGTTAGAAGCAGGAAAAAAAACTAAACTGAGGGATCTCAACTCAACTCTTAAAGATTGATCCATTTTATCCAAATTTATACACTGGTTAATATTTATTTAAGTAAAATTAATTCAGAACTGTTATTCAAAAATGCAGGAGAAGTATGAAAGATGCCACTTTTAAATCGTTTAGTCTGAAAATATCATGAAGTCATGAAAAAAGACAAGAAAACATTTCTGTTTATAATCTGGAAAAGCAGCAAATGACTCATTCAAGAGGCTGGAATTAGAGAATTAAAACAATTCATCTATTGAATTGATTCTTAATGTAAAATTAATTGAAGAGAAAGACTGTTATCCAACAACTATTTTGATAGTTTAATCTATAGATTATTAGTTATAATGTTTATAAGTGATTTCCAAAGCTGAAGATTCAACCTAAAATGTCTTTTTTTGTCCAGACCAACAGTCCATAACCCAAAAATCATCAGTTTACTATTATAGAAGACTAAAGAAACCAGGAAATAATCAGAGAAGAGAAGCTGGAACCAGAGAATTTGGACATTTTTTTTCTTAAACATGACTCAAATTAATTAATCATTTATCACAATGGTTGGTAACTAATCAAGTAATTGACTAATCGTTGCAGCTCTGCTGCAGCATTCAGATCCAGAAAATACATCTAATGTTAAACAAAAGAAAAAGAAATGAGGAAGCTGTGACCACCAGGAGTCCAGAAATCAGGGATGTACCCACCAACCCCTATAGCCAGCCAACCCCCGATGTAACTGATTCCAGGTCAGTGAAACCTCTCACCTGCTTCACACTCCTCAATTTACAGAACACGGTAACAAGGGAGTATCAGCCGACCATCAGTCCTTTGTTCCTCCACATGAGTCAGAGACTCAAAGAGGTGGAGGACTCACAGGAGAGATGAAACAAACACAAGGAAGGGAAACACACCAAAACCAGGTCCAGAAATAGATTTTTGTTCACATGGAAACTACCGAACAAGAAAGAGAGAGGAAGACGAGGAGAGAAGGTAATGAGGATGGAGGAGAAGAAAAGATTATGTTTTCTTTTGGTTTCAGTTTTGCTTGATTGTTTTGTTATTAGAGCTGCAACAATTAGCCTAATACATTAATCAAGTATTTTGATAATTTTTTTTTCTGGTTTCTTTAGTCTTTTATAATAGTCAACTGATGATCTTTGGGTTGTGGACTGTTGGTCTGGACAAAAAAAAAACATTTTAGGTTGAATCTTCAGCTTTAGAAAACACTGATCCACGTTTTACACCATTTTATGACCCATAAAACTAACGATTTATTCATTTCAATAACTGATAGATTGATCAAAATAGTAGTTAGTTCCAGAACTAATTATGTTTCTTTATAAACTGATATAACTGTTAAATAAAGATAATAAAATCTAAAGGAAAAGAACAGAAAACAAACTATTTGCTTGGCAATCATCTGAAATCTGCTTCATTTACATAATTAGGGTGGTATGAGGCTCTAATTACCAGCCCCTCTGGAAATTAGAGCCAATGACTACAGGATTTTAAACTGTTGACATAACTATGGTTGACTAGTAACAGGTGATTTAATTAATTTATGGTTTCTATGGTGATTTGATTAGTTTATGGTTTCTATGGTGGTGAGACAATAATCTAGACTGAACCAGAAATGTTTCAGCCTGGTATGACAAATCTAACTAAACTATTATAAGGATGATAAATCTATTAAAAATATTCATGCACATAAAAAACTATGTATGATATATGTCTTGATGGCATCCATCATAAATAATGTGGTTAATTTGGTATATTAACATTTAGAAAAGTGATGTTTTTCTTGATATAATATAAAATATAAAATGGGCCACATGGTTTCAGCTAAAATGGGCCTAACCCTCTGTGTCACTCACAATCACACGTGTATGACGTGGTTCAACTAAAACATGGACAGTATGTTGATTGTCATGTGAAATCAGTGAAACTCAAAGTAGTCACTACTTTACTGTGTTTGTTACATATGACTGGGTGCTAGCTTTTGTGTAGTGTTAGCTTAACTTGTATATATAGGTGTGTTAGTGTGTGTGTACAACACATAACTGATCTGTTCTTGTTTTAATAGCAGCAATATGAGTTTGTTTAATGTATTTTAAAAGTTATGTGGTTCTAAGCAGTTGTGTTTTAACAATAAAACTGATGATGAATTAATTTTGAATTTAACTTTCCCTTTGTTATTTGACTAGCCCATTTTACCTGATGAGATGGCCCCTTTTAATATCATGCAAAAAAAAAATTGGCATAGCAGATGTTTCAAGATTTATAGGGCCTAAATAATTATATTTTATCACATAATCCTAATACAAAATGTTATTGTCCTAAACAATTTACCAAAAGTGGCCCAATTTACCACCTGATGTCACCCTATGTTTTTTTATTTTTTTTATTTTAAAGATTCTTCTCTTGTTGATGCTCAGTGACTCATCCTGTAATAAAAGGTAGAACAGTATGAAACAAACAGAAAAAGGTGGTGCGGTAAAGGAGGGACAGGGTTAAGCTTCCTGTGCCTCCTGGTTGATCTTCAGGCCTCAGACGCCATCGTCCTTCATCTCGGCGGAATGAGCGACCCCTGAACCCGCTCAGTGCGGCTCCACAGCAGGATTTCCTGCTCCACCTGCACCGGGCCGGATTTGAGGATTGAGCAAATATAATGAGGTGGAGGTGTGTGGAGGAGGAGCAGAGCGAGCGTGGTAATTCTGTGGGGTTTTATTTCCCTGCAGCAGCAGCCGCTCTCACTCGCACTCTCACAAAGACGGGATTTAGTTTAGATCCAGACTCTTCTGACACTGCAGCAGCAGCTGCTGAAGAGGTAAAAGGTCACAACAGCAAACCAGAAGCTACCAGAAGCAGCATTACCGTATTTTCCGGACTATAAGTCGCTCCGGAGTACAAGTCGCACCAGCCATAAAATGCATAATAAAGAAGAAAAAAACATATATAAGTCGCACTGGAGTATAAGTCGCATTTTGGGGGGGGGGGGGAAATTTATGTTGTGAAGCAGAGATAATTAGGGGGCAATTGATTGTTTATCCAGTGGGTGCCGCTGTGTGATCATTGTGGTAAGAAGGTTTACTGAAGAAGAGTGACGTTTCCACGCATGCGCGAGTTGTCGTTCTCCCCGGGACTGGAAGGAATGTATTGTTTTTGTCTGTCTTGATAAAAAGTGAAACTCAACATCTGCGTTTGTGGTCCTTTGTTTTGTCAAGTTACCACAATTTATTTGATAAAATCCAACACCAAGAACAGACATTTAAAATTTAAATGACGAACAATTTAAAATAAAAATAGAGGCAACAACAGGTTGAACGGTATGTTTCGTTACATAACACAACTGAGAATGTGCCTAGTATGTTAACACAACATATTAAGAGTTATTCCGATAACTATAGCATGAATAACATGCTAAGAAGTTTACCAAAACCATCCGTGGTACTCCAAATATCCGGTAACTAAAATCCAATGGAATCTTTATCCTTGGTTTCACTTTTCATCAACTCCTCTAACTCCGGAGGTAGAAGATGCGGCGCTTCCTCTTCTATGTCGCTGACGTCAGACGTCGTATTTTACTACTTGCAGCTTGTAATCTGCAGAATATGATTTTCTTTTCTGTGCCGTTTTTGTTAAGCTCTTCTCAGTTGTTTTTAAAAGTTACTGTCAATGTTGAAATTATCAACACAAACCTAGAGCGCCCTATTGCGGTTCAATGTGAAAATAACTTGTGAAATGATATACCGGTAATAATGTGTTAATAATTTCACACATAAGTCGCTCCAGAGTATAAGTTGCACCCCAGGACTAACTATGAAAAAAAACACGACTTATAGTCCGGAAAATACAGTAATTTTTTCATCTTTTTACTTTTTTATCTATTTTTTTTATTATTGTAGACGGACAGACAGACAGACAGACAGATATATACAATACAGGCCAAAATTTTGGACGCACCTGCTAATTCAATGTGTTTTCTTTATTTTCATGACTATTTATATTAGAGATTCTCACTGAAGGCATCAAAACTATGAATGAACACATGTTTATGGTGTTATGTAAAGGTGAAATAACTGAAAATATGTTTTATATTCTAGTTTCTTCACCCTTTGCTCTGATTACTGCTTTGCACACTCTTGTCATTCTCAAAGAGTAACTATTTTGAAGAAACTAGAATATAAAACATGTTTTTAGTTATTTCACCTTTACATACACCAGTACATAACTCCACATGTGTTCATTCATAGTTTTGATGCCTTCGGTGAGAATCTACAATGGAAATAGTCATGAAAATAAAGAAAACACATTGATCAGAAAGTGTGTCCAAACTTTTGGCCTGGACTGTACATAGATAAAATGAGAGGACTACAGGTTCACTGTGAACAACTATTGACACTATCACACCTCTAAAAATCAATCAATCAATTTTTATTTCTGTAGCATTTTTCATACAAAAAAAGGTTAGTTAAAAAAAAGAGCTTAGTAAAAAAGTTGTGCCCTGGCATAACCTAAATTGAAACTAACATAGCAAAGAACATTAAACATAAAACATTCCAGCAAACTGGAAGAAGCTCACTGCACATGGAAAGCGAGTCTCAGAACATACAGGAAGGCCCTCTGGAATGCTTGAGCTGCCTATTACTCCTAATTAATAGAAAAAAAAAACAATAACACAACAACCCTATGTTCCCTTTCAGCACTTTAGCTACACTGACAAAAAGTAACGACTCTACTGATCCGCGTATTCCTGCAACTCTCAGTAGCAATGACTTCATGGGCTTTTTTAACAACAAACATTCTCTCCTCAAAAAACCTGCAATTGACTTGGGGATTGGGTAGCCAACTATACTTATACCTATATACCTTGGATAGCCAACTATAGACCTATATCCAACCTTCCCTTTATCTCTAAGATCCTGGAAAATGCAGTTGCCAAACAACTGTGTAACTTCATACGCAACGATTTCCAGTCAAGATTTAGAATGCATCATAGCACATTCTTGTTTTGTTAGACCTTAGTGCTGCATTTGACACCATCAATCATCAGAGCCTAACTGCAGAAATAAGTGAGCATCTTATCGGTATGGAAGGGACTGCTTTAACATGGTTTGAGTCCTATCTCTCACATTGTTTCCAATTTGTTCATGTTAATGTTTGTTCCATTCATACAAAGGTTAGACATGGAGTTCCAAAAGGTTCTGTGCTCAGACTTTTAGAATTTTCACCCATTATATATATGCTTTCCTAGGAAACACTATTAATTTCCACTGTTATGCAGATGATGCACAACTGTATCTGTCAGTTAAGCCAAATGAAGCCAACCAGCTCGCTAGTATTTATGTGTAAATGAGGTGTGAGTCGTACCTGTCCAGGTCGTCACAGTCCTGCATGTTGAACAGCATGGATGGTATCAGTTTGTCCATGTGCTGTGGCTCCCAGATGATGGCCTGCAGCTCATCGTTCACCGTCTTCCTAACCACGCCCTGCAGACCTTTGATCCCCGCCACACGGATCCTGACGGACACATGAGAGGCTGTTAACGTTATAGGAACAATGCTAACGCTAACAGTGTAGGCTACACACTAATCAAACATACATCATCATATCTTTAGAGATTGCTGAAATAATTTTTCAGAAGGTCTTTTTGTTGTTTTGTCTTTTTGTAGCGTTAGCATTGTTATAGGAACAATGCTAACGCTAACAGTGTAGGCTACACACTAATCAAACATACATCATCATATCTTTAGAGATTGCTGAAATAATTTTTCAGAAGGTCTTTTTGTTGATGGTTCAAAAATGTTCAATACCGTTTAATAAATGGTACTTCTTTCAATACTAATTTCATCAAATCTAATAAAAACAACAGAAAAGATGCAGCTCTTTGGTATTTTTAGACTTAAAGTAGATTCATAACTAAGGATGCACAGAATATTGGGTAACCGAATATTTGACCTGTATCAAAGTCAGTGATGATGCCTCGGACAAGTCCTATAAACTTTAGTCTGGTCAAATGCGGCAGCTTCACCAAGATCAAGCTGATTCTTTTAGCTTCTTTTAGGTTGTTCTTTGAACAACAGTTTTCAGTGAACAGTTTTCATAACAGTGAAAAATGGCGTTTGACGTGTGAACAGACAGAAAGCCGCTGATACTCGAAGATGAGTTTTGGTTCGTTATAGATTTTATAAAAACAGAGAAAAGCTTGATTACATCATGAGACTGAATCTGTTTCCACTGATGAAGAACATCAAGTTCATGTAAAAGATGGCAGACATGTTTATCTTCATTCTGTTGATAGCAGTTGTCTCAGTGGGCCGAGGCGGTGAAATATGGGTCAGAAGTAGATGAGCGAAACTCATCAAAGGTTGTTTAAAGCTTTAAAGTGATTGTAGAGTCAGAATTAGAAGCTGCACCATCATTTTAAGAGTGAAACTCAAACTATGCGTTGATGAAGTTTTACCACATGAAGGGAACTAATGAGGCCGATGATCTGCAGCATCAGTGATCAATCAACTGGACATCGATCTGACCATGGTCACAGCTGTTAATGAATAAATAAACAATTCCTCATGTTTCTGTATTGTCTTCATTTTTTTATTGAGAAATTTAAAAGGACGCTGCTTATTAACCTTGCATAATGCAAAATATGACCTGGTGTAGTAAACCATCCAGGCACTGTTCAGTACTAGTTGAAAATGACCAAGGTATTCAGATGTTTTACATAGTGGATTCAGCAGTTTTGCTACTACGTAGGTAGGAAGTAGGCGGTTTGAGATGCAGCCCATCAGAGAACAAGTCAGACAGGAAAAGTACAAAACAACCAGTCAATTTTCAAATTAAAACACTATGCCCAGAATTCTGCCTACCAATTTAGCAAAAAAAGTAACCTTCATTTAAAAAAAATCTAATTGTGACAAAGAAATCTTGTTGTTTGTACAATTAGTCCACTACAATTAGTCCAATACAGAGTAGAATTATCTTAGTCCATTGATTATTATAATATAATATTTTTTTTTGTTATCTCAATTTGATTAATATTTTTTCTCAATTTTAGTCAAATCAATCCTGTATACTTTAACATATTCATAAATAAGAGCAAACAAGTCCAAACGTGAAAAACAATACGCGTTAAAATGACAAAAATATGGATAAAAAGACAGGAATATGACATAAAAAATCAAACAATGTAATCTTCAATTTTATATTGACCAACATATAAAAAAATGAAATAAGTTAAATTATCTGCCAATCAAATAATGTTTAAAAATGTTTAAGAAAAATGTTTAAGAAAATTGAATGTATATATGTGCTCTGAGGGAAGAAAAATTAAAAAAATAATAATAAAATCCAGGACTAGAATAAAAGATCAATGCATTGAAGAAGGTTGATGTTTTGTGTTATATATTATTACTTGTATATGATGTTTTAAATTAATTGATCTGAACGGGTTGATCAGGAGATTTTCAGTCTATTCCTTTTCAGCTTGTATTCTTAAATGCCTTGACGAAAATCATTCATTCAGTCATTTATTCAAAACTATAGAGCTAAATGTTATTTTAAGCTTGTTTCCTGCTGTGTGAACCATGAACTCTGTTACACCCCTGCTAGTTTGACATTTAACAGGATATCCCCTGGTTGTTATGGAGTTCTGGTCTTCGCACCTTGTTCTGGTTTCAGGGTCTTCATGAGTTGAGTGGCACATGGCGCTGAACTGAGAGACGAAGAAGTCATAGCGGCGGTGGTAGGACGGCGTGTCCTCCTCGATGTTGGCAAACTTTACAAACTAGAACCAGGACACAAACACAGATTTAACACAGAAACAAGACAGAACAGTTAAATGTTTCCTCACAGCAGCGTCTCAGCAGGACGAAGAAATGGGTTCAACGTGGTTCTACCGGCTAAAACATGCACACATAGTGCAGAGCTGCCAGGCTAACTGAGCTAAGAAGCTAAGCTAAGGAGCTATGGTTAGAAGCAAAGCTACATCCAGGGATGGACAGTGAACAGACTCGTCTTGTTGATCTGCTCTAAAGTCACAGTTTACAATAATCAAGGTAAGTTTTCAAACCTGAAACTAAAACAAGTTGTAATTATTTATCTGTTATTCATACACAAGCTTAAACAGGCATCAACATTTGAAAAATATAATGTTAAAATAATAATTGTTAATTTGCAACACTAACCTTACTTTAACGTTTTACGATTTCATCAAGACCTGCATTTTATCAAGACATCTTTATTTCAAAGTAACAAGAAAAATGAAGCAATGTGTTCTAACTAATTAGCAGAATGAATCAAAATTATATTTAACCTGAAAAAAGTGTACGTATGTTTTTGCTTTGAATACGTTGAATTTCTCAGAATTCAAGATCAAAACTTGAAATTGCAGTTTCAGTTATTATTTAAGTACAAAACATTCAATATTAGGTCCATAGTTTACAGCCTGTACGTTCTTTTCTGCTGTAAAGTGTCACATTTTAACATGGGGGTCTATGGGGATTGACTCGCTTTTTACGGCCAGCCTCAAAAGTGGCCATTCAAGGAACTGCAGTTTTTTGCATGTTGCAAGGTTGCCCCTTCATTCTGACTCAGGTGTTTTCATCAGACCAGGAGCAGGTGACATGTTTGGGGTTTCCCCCTTCCTCACCAGGGATCAAGTAATATCTGCTCCGTCCACAGGTGGTGTCATGGTTTTGACCACAGGGTTTAACGTGCAGAAGTTTTTCCTGCCAAAGCTGAGGTCTGATAAATGTGATCTAAAATAAAAAGTAAAAATAATGACTAATAATGATTTTTATCACTTAAAACTGTCCCTATATGGCTTGAACTGGACTTATCCTCATGTAGAGGATAAGTATTTAAATGAAAACGATAATTCAGGCTGGAGCTGAAGCTTGATCCTGTAAATAAAACTGATCAGAAAGTGATAGCTTCAGACACCGAAACTAACAGGGTCCTCAGGCTGTTCCATGAAGTCATTAAAACCCAGTGTAATGGAGAAGTTCTGCTGCAAAAACAACGGGTGGTGATGACTGGGTGCAGCAGCATCGAGCCTCCAGGACCATTCAAAAATTGACTTTTTTCCACAATTATGTATTTAAAGGCAACATTTCATTGAGAAAGAGATGTCCCCTAAAATGTGTTTTTAATCATCAAAAGTATTTCCTGTGTTACTGAGCTCAGAGGAGGAAATGGGTAATGTGGAGAATAAAGAAGTTTGGCCAAGTTTATTAAAGAGAGGAAAATGGTTTTGATTTTTTTTTTTTTTCTTAAATCAGACTTCAAGTAAAAATGCTGCTGGTTCATAATCCTCAGAGACAGCTTTAAAAAAAGCCAAATTTTATTACTGTTATTACTGAATTAGTGTAGTAATCTCATTATTATTATTGTTAATTTATGATTCATATTATTTCTATCATCTTTAATGGAAAATTAAAGATTTAAAGAAAATCACAACCAAATATTGTCTTTTATTTAGAATTTTGGAACATTTTCACCAAATAATCTGGTTCTGGATAGGTTTTTACATTTAATTCAATGTCAATGTTATCAGTTTTTTTTCCCTATTTTGCTAAAAATGCAAAATAGGAATATATATATATATATATATATATATATTAGAGCTGACATTTTAACGCGTTAATTCGATTAATTAATTACGCAGCAATTTAACACGGTAAAAAATTTAACGCAATTAATTATAAGTATCAATGGTGGCGAAAATCCCATGTTAAATAAAGAAAACAATGTACTAAAGTCACATTAGTTACATTATTCACACATTATTCGAGTGCTGCAACAATTCCAGTGTGCTCGTTTCAGTGTAATCTATGCTGTTTCAGTGTCTGTCTGTTCCGTTTGGCACGGAGCAACAAGTCTGAGCGCGTCTCTGGTTGCTATGCAACGTGAGGTGAGCCGAGCTGAACAAATGCGTTTCTGGTTGGCCGATGGACACGTGGTTACGTTATCAGCATTGCTAATTCTGATTGGTTCAAACCACACGTGTTTGCTCTCACCGAGCAAAATTATGTTGGCACAATGCAGCACAAAATATACGACTTCTATTATTCATTGTTGAATTGCTATATTGAGCTTAAGTGACTGCTTTTTTTATTTCAGAATTTTAGTTATTTAACTGAATTGTCTGTATTTGTTTTAAATTTATGAATAATGCACTTGTTCTAACTGGTTTAATGTGCTGGACCTTTACTTTTGGATTTAATTCATGAAGCACAGTCTACCAACCTTCTCTTCTTACTGTATTCAATTGATTAGTCATACACTACAATTTATTAATATCCTAGAATTCAAATTCTTTATCAGGAGACCTTTAGCAGATATGACATTGAAATGCGATTAATTCAATTAATTAATTACAAAATCCTGTAATTAATTCAATTATTTTTTTAATTGATTGACAGCACTAATATATATATATATATTAGGGGTGTGACGAGATCTCGTCACACGAGATCTCGCGAGATGTGATTTGACGAGATTGCCCGTCGCGTTAAAATTCTGTCTCGCGAGATTTATCCAGCAAGCAGCCAGAATGACGGAAAACACTGGTATTACTATTGACGACGCCCCCGCCGCTTTTAAATCATTTGTTTGGCAGCATTTTGGGTTCCCGGCAGAAATGATAAATGGTAAGAGAGTGACTGATAAGACAATATGCAGACACTGTATGCAAACAATGTCGTACAGCGCGGTGAATACGAGCACAATGCAGAGACATTTACAGTACTACCACAGCTCAGTACTCAAATCAACAACTGCACCTGCTGACAGAGAAGAACTTTTTGTTTTGCACATATTGTTTGCACTTGAAAAAAGGACAAATGTATAATTTTTTTCTATATATTTTAACTTTTATAACATTCTATTTTAGTTTCAATTTCTAGAGGAAGAAGTTCATTAAAAGGAATAAGTTCATTAAAAGTTAATGTTTACAGAGTTATAAAATCCATGTGCAACTCAGTTAAATAAAAGTCTGTTGTCCAGGCATTCATATAATTTGTAATTTAGTTTTCTTAAAATCTCGTCTCGTCTCGATCTTGTGAACTTGTGAACCCAATCTCGTGTCTCGTCTCGTGAGCTGAGTGTCTCGTCACACCCCTAATATATATATATATATATATATATATATATATATATATATATATATATATATATATATATATATATATATATATATATATATATATATATATATATATATATATATATATATATATATATATATATATATATATATATATATATAAAATAAATAAAGTTTACTTTTCCTAAATAGTTCAACTTTTTATTTGGTGAAAATTTCCAAAATTCTAAATAAAAAGTAGTTTATGAGACAGTGATGCTCACCTGTCAAATGTCCATGAGCAAATAGGATATCCTGGTCATGTGACCATAGCTTTTTAGAAAAATGAAGATAAATTAATTGTTGCCATATAGTAACACTATACAATAGAGGGTTAAGCAGTTTCATTGGTCATATAGATAAATACCTGTGTGTCTATTATTAATTAATTGATTAATGATCAGAATACTCATATTTATTTCCTCTACCATCTGTTGTCTATCATAAAGAGTTTGTTATTTTACTTTGTCTATTAGAGGAGCAGCCAGAGCTTTACTGACCATCAGAGATCTGATGTGAAAACACACATATAGATATTAAAGCGGATTAGTGGTTTACTATTACAGACATTTTTGATGGTAAACATTTTCAGCTTAAAGAGAATCAATGGGAAACAGAAGATAATAGAAAAACTGATTATCTGTCTGCTGGCACATGTGGCTCCACAGGATATAAATACCAATGAACTCCCCCGAGCATGACTCAGAGCTGAGGGTCTGTGTGTGTGTGTGTGTGGACTGATGAGTGAGTGTCTCTTCTATTGAGACGGAGCAGAGGAAAAAACAAGTCGAGCCGTTGCAGTCTGACAGTCTCCTGTGATAAAGTTAACAGCCAGATACAGAGAATGACAGCACGCACGCACGCACGCACGCACGCACTCACACACACACACACACACACACACACACACACACACACACACACACACACACACACATTCCATTAAAGGTGATGGATGTAGACTCACTCTGAGACACAGGTGTCAGATCTCTGCTGCAGTTGAAAGTTTGAACAAGCTCAGAGTTTGTAGCATGAACTTTTATTATTGTATCTGTTCAACAAACAATTATATTATAATTCAAGGGACTGTATAATTTCAGGGGTGTTGGCAAATTCACTGAACAAAAAGCTAAAAAAAGGCATGAAAGAAAATGTGTCTCCAGCAGTTACATTTTGAATTACACTAACATGATTTTTTGTTTTTTAAGAAAATGGTTTGTAAAGCTATTTTTGAAGCTTTTAGGTCCAACTGATTATCTGTTAATGTTTAATTTTGCTGTTACTGTGCTTTTCTGTTGTTTCTTTGCTTTTCTGGAGGTTGGTCGCATAAAAGCTGAAATAGTTGATAATGTAAGCTTTTATAAACGGTTCTTCTGCCTTTTCAGTCATTGTTTAACACATGATTACTGGCTGTATGAACTGTCAATGACAATGATTTTTAAATGTCAAATAATTCATTTACTATAATTATGGATACAAGTTGACAACTGTTAAAAAAATAAATAGCTTCAATTTAAGTTTCTTCAGTAGTTTTTACATGTTTTTGTTCATGTTGTAGCTTTAAATAATAATAATTCATGAATTAAAATAACTTGATTTACTTTTAAACCAGTAACACAGACATTTAAGTTTCAATTACACAGTATTAAGTTGATGAAATTGCAACATTAATCCATCAAATAACACTGTTTATTTGAATCAGTCAGTCATTTTATCTTCAGTGATAAAAGAAGTGTGGAGAAGTCAAATTTTACAGATCGTGGATGAAAGTATTTAAATGATTAGTTGCTTGGTTGACTATGATTTTTTTCAGTCATTTTGAATAATCATCTGACAGAACAAACAGAAGCTTCATTTAGTTTGACCACCAAGTTAAAACCCAACAAGAAATGAGGAAGAATTAAAAATTCGTCTGCATAATTTTGCTCGAGTCTTTCTCTATGCTCTTCCTCCATCTTTCTGTCCAATTTTTGTTGGTCACTGAATGTCTCCACCATGGATGTATTATAGAACTGGATAATTGACAGAAAAATAGTCACTATTCATTTGATTGGAAGTTGCCTGGTGCATATCCTGAAAGAGTTGCTGACTTCCGGGTTTATTTCCGGATTATGCAACCCATAGAGACTGATCAGTGGTGTCCTATCAACAGTTTTATCAGCTTCTCTTTTGCTATTGACGACTATGGGAAAAATGATTTTTGGGTCCATGGGATTTTTTGTTGCAGTACCATGAGTGACCACTGGGAAAATCAGCTGCTGCTGACAGACAGTACCCTATCCAGGTCTATGATACATCCATGGTCTCCACATGTCGAATAAGGATTTACAGAAAAGTGGTGGTGCAGTGAGGCCACAGTGCCCTCTACTGTTTATCTGGGAGAATACGGATCATTGGCATAACTGAATGCAATAGTTTGCGACTATTCCGATAGATGGCATTTCAAGAGCCCACTATATCGTGAATCAACTAACACACCAACCTCCAACCTTCAGCTCTGTCTCCTTCACTCTCCTCTGTCAGAGTCTAAATATCACACATTAATAATGCACCAAACCATCAGCTGTGTTTCCTGCTCACATGAACCTCCGACAAAGACACAGCTGAGACCAGGAGGTGTAAGGAGGGAAGTAGAAAAAAAAAACTTTGGGTTCGACCTTCAACCTTCAACACACACAGGAGGAGAAATGGCTGCTGACATTTTCTCATCATGGTTCATAATAAATACTGTTTCCTAGATTCAGTTATTGGTTCGTTTCCTCTGCAGTTGAGGATTCTGACCAATCAGCTGCACCGAAACTGAACAACAGCTGACAAGTGATGCGGAGAAGAGTTATTAACGTCAACTTTGCTGTAAGAAAGAAAACATTAATAAATGTATGTATCATATAGGTTTTGGGTAATTTTATTTTATCACATAATTCTAACACAAAATGATCAGAAACAGTCATTAATTATCATAAATATACATGGAAAAGATATATTTGGTATTGTGTTATTGTCCCAAGTGATTTACCAAAAGTGGCCCATTTTACTTGATATCACCCTGTTCATGTTGGTAAAGAAAGAGCTGTTTCTGTATAAAGAACATTTCTGTGCAGCATCAACAGCATCATCTTCCTCCTGCTCATGGCAATAAACCAACTGCTGCGAGTGTTTGTGCTTGAATGTGCTGCCAAGATATTTTGTGTCTCTTTGCCAGGAGAAAGATATCAAACAAATCTAAAAATACTGCAGCGTTCTGAATTCCTGGCAGTCACAGCAGACCTGTTTTTCTCTTGGGGTTGGGTGGAAGTGACAGAAAGTGTGGGGTCTCACCGAGTTGGTTCCCAGCACCTGCAGGTCTGGTTCTCTGGACTCCAGCAGCTTCGCCACCATGTGCAGGAAACTTTCCACAAAGGGTTTGATGCTCTGAGAGTGACAGGCCATCAGCAGCTGGTCCAGGGCCTCCATAGCTATCACCACATACCTGACCACAGGGAGTACTCAGTATTACTAAACAAGGATATTATGTTAGTATCAGAGGTGTCAAGTAACGAAGTACAAATACTTCGTTACTGTACTTAAGTACACTTTTTAGGTATCTATACTTTACTCCATTACTATTTTTTCTGCCTACTTCTGACTTCTACTTTACATTTTCACACAAGTATCTGTACTTTCTATTGCTTACATGTTTAAAACGAACGGTCTCGTTACTCTTGCTTTAACTTGGTGAACCGGAAGAACCAGAGCGTGGGTCTATCTGTGGGTTACAAATGCACCTTCAAAAATAAATATTATACAAACATGAAAAAAACTTGTGTGTCCATGGGCGCAGATAGCACGGGGGACACATTTACAGTGACACGATCTGTCCCCCTCTCCCACACTGTCCCTACGTAAGTCGACAAACAGGTTAAATAAAGGAGAAAGTGATCGCTGCGGTGTTTCTGCAACGAGGTGCGTTCAGTTGTACTCGTAAATCGGAAGTGAAATCAGAAAAGCACTGAAATCTAGCATCTATACAAGTACAAATGTTGAGGTTTTCCTTTCAGTCCATCAATATAATTTCTCTTTTATTCTGTATTCAATGATATCCCAGTTGTTAAGCTGGGAAGTGCTCAGTTCTGATGTTAGGTTGTTCAGAGCTCCGACGTCAAATAACGCATCATCTCGACCCATGAGCAGGTTCTTTTGCCTGTGCCTGCCGCAGGAACCTGATTCAAATGGCTGAATGATTAATTCAAAGAGTAAGTGGTGATTTATCTATTGAGCCATAGAAGGAAACAAAAATCAGCATTTTTTTTTCTTTCAAGAACCAAAAGGTATAAATATCCAATGCCTATTGCCTTTCCAAATAGACCCCCTATGGAAATGTTACCCAGGCCCGCCGCTCCGTACACGCAGACTACGCAGCCAGCGTAGGGCCCCAACTAGTGGAGGGGGGCCTCCAAAATTAAGATTGGAAAAAAAGATAATAAATATTACACTAATAAATATCAAAAATATTTAATTAGTTCTACGGGAGTTTTGTATACCATCACTGAAATCGGGAAAATTAAATGTGTAATGCGTAATAAAAAGACTCAGACCCCAGCGGTACAGCGAGTGATGGGAATTCCGGCTCTATTTGGAGAGTCGGATCTTTTGGCTCAGCTCACTAATATGAGTCGGCTCGTTCGGCTCCTCTGTTGCTCCCAACGAGGAGCCGGCTCCTATCTGTCACTTCAAAGAGTCGAGTCGGATCGTTCAACTTCAAAGACTCGGATCATTCACGACGGCACAAAGCTTCGGAGCCACTTTTCTTACTACGCTCTGGAACGGCTTTAATAAGCAATTTTATTCAGTTAAAAACTTCAACAATTGAAATGAGAGAATATCATCCAAGAAACACCATGAATCTGGAGCTGAAAAGCGAAAGTCTGTGTTATACCGTGTTTGTTTTGCTAACACAGCGTTACGTGATAAACTCGACAAGCTAGGCTAGGTTGCCCAACAGTAAACAGGATTGGACAGAGAATAAAATACAGCTGTAGCATCTTTTCTCTGCTCCAGGGGTCGTTGGGGATAACTCCCAGTCTGTCCTGGTAGTGAGGAGGAGGAGAGGAGGGGGCGGTGGTTGGGGGATGATTTTACATCTGGCCACAGTGTTGTAGAAGGTGTGTTAAAGTCGTGTGTAGTGCAAAAACAAAATGTTTGGCCACCTTTGGTCATTCACAAAATGCCAATATTGTTTTGTTTAATGTGTAGTATTAGAATATGTTAATTTTTAAGGTATTTGATTTTGTCCTACCATATTAATGTCATATAAATACAAATGCTACTAGATAGCATAATATAATGAAGTGATATTTTTGGTTTGGATATTTTTATTCAGGTTTTACTGATGAGATGTTTTTTTCATTTAAATCATATTCATAGGGTCAATGCTTAAATACATACACGGACCACCACATCAGCAAGCAGATGAACCAGATGATGAACCATCAACAAGCAGTGCAGTAAGCAGCCAACAACCATCCAACGTGTCTGAAGGTTCAAATAAACAGCCACAAACAACAACAGTCACCATGGAAGAGACATCCACACCCACAACTGAAAGCCTGCCCTTGGAGGCAGTTGTTTTATTTATTTGTTATTGTGTTGTTGCTCTCTCTGATTTATTATTTAACATACAGTATATTATTGTATAATAAAAAGTAAATTTTATTAACTTTACTTTTATTATTTTCAACTGTAAATTTCGTGAGCTTCCAGGAGTTTGGTGGACGGGCGGGCGCGGGCGGGGGGGCCTCCCTACAAGCTGAGCTTAGGGCCTCCAAAACCTTAGCAACGGCCCTGATGTTACCATCATCACCACCATGTACTCCTAGTGTCTCTCTGTCTGGCAGTTTTGCAGGCCTGAATACCTACCTCTTGAGTGCTACCTCGGTTTGGATGTTGAATTCCAATAAAGTTTGAGAAAGAACATGCTCCTCAAGTTGCTTTGTCTTTGATAGTAATAGGTTTATGATGATGCTGTGTCTTGGGCCACGTGTATAATCAGTTTCAAATTAAGTTTCCAATCTATATATTGGCACCAACTAATTTTTTGTATGTATTTTTTTTAAATGTTACTTTATACTTTAAGTAGGTTTATGAGCACATACTTTTTCACTTTTACTTGAGTAAAGACGTCAAGTTGATACTTCAACTTTTACCAGTGTTTTTAAACTGCAGTATCTATACTTTTACTTAAGTAACAAATGTGTGTACTTTGACACCACTGGTTAGTATTGTTATTAAGTATACTTAAAAGGTATTCAAGTATTCGCTATGGCCTGGAGAAATTGCACCAGAGCCCTCTAATTCCTCTCGTCAGTTCAAGTTTTATAAACAACTCGCTGGCACTACTGCTACTATGAGTAGTAGTAGTAGTCATAGTAGTAGTACTCATAGTAGTAACAGTAGTAGTACTAATAGCAGTAGTAGTAGTAGTCATAGTACTTGTAGTAGCAGTAGTAGCAGTAGTACTCATAGTAGTAGCAGTAGTAGTACTAATAGCAGTAGTAGTAGTAGCCGTAGTAGTAGTAGCCGTAGTACTTGTAGTAGCAGTAGTACTCATAGTAGTAGCAGTAGTAGTACTAGTAGCAGTAGTAGTAGTAGTACTCGTAGTAGTAGTAGTACTTTAGTAGTAGCAGTAGTAGTAGTAATGGTATTAGTAGTAGTAGTAGTAGCAGTAGTGGTAGTAGCAGCAGTAGTAGTAGTAGTAGTAGTTTAAAGTACTACAGTAATGGTTAAAAAATCATTAGTGTGTTACAGGATGAAGTTTCCACTAATTTATTAAAGCCAAGTTTAGAAGAATGATGATGTTATAGTATGTATTCATATTAATGTATTTTATATATTTATTTAGTTTTTTTCTAGATATTGTGTATATTTGTTTGTTTGCTGAGAGGTTGAGATGTGGTGGAAACAGAAGTGTAATTAGATCTTATTTATATAGTCTGAAATACAAAAATGAAAATGAAAATCTCTCTTTTTATAAATTAAACTACTGGCCAGCTGAATTACAAACATAAAGACAACATGTTTTTGCTTTGTGATAATTAATATTTGTTGTGGAAACAGTGTCACTGCCTGATCCATCATTTTAATTATCATGTGTTTCCTCTGTCTGGCAATCAATCAATCAATCAATCTTTATTTATAAAGCACTTTAGAAAATGTAGTTAAAAACACACACACAAAGGACATAAAGGAATGTTTAATATAAAACCCAAATAAAAATATGGAATAAAAGAATGTAATAAAACAACAACTGGGATAAAAGCCAGATTAAGTATAAGAGTATGAATAAAAATATCATAAAATAAGAAGAAATATAAAAAGTTAAAAAAATATTAAGAACACTGGTTAAAAGCCAAATTAAATAGATGTGTCTTTAAAAGTATTAACGCTCTCTGTGGCTCTCAGGTCCTCCAGCAGGCTGTTCGACAGACGGGCCATAAAACTGGAAGGATGCCTCCCTGTATGTTGGTGACACATCTCTTTTGCAATGTCACCTGGATGATCACAGCTGGTTCTCTGACTGTCAACTGACAGGAATTAAAATCTCAGCCAGTTAAATGCAGGTTATGACATTTTAATGTCATGTCATTATATGTTTTCATAAGTAGTGCAGATCAGTTCAATAACTCTCCACTGATGATGCAGGAGCATCACAGTCTGACCTGTAGAACCAACTCTAAAACCCCAGAGATGAAAAGAAAGAAGAACCAGTCAGGGTGAGAGGTCAGAGGTCACTCACCCATAACGATGTCGCACCACGTCTCTGCTCAGACGCTCAGCCAGATAAGCTCCGATCCGATCCAGCTTCTCCGGAGCAGACACCGCGTAGAAGGTCAACTTCTCCATGTCTGATTTACTCAAGCCATCCTGAAGAAGTACACATTTAACTACTCACATGTACTCAACATAGAAATTAAACACACTTCATGACATGTTTTCTGTTCTTCTATTCTATATACAAAAACAAGCTATGACAACAACAGAATTGCAGTGTCAAATTGATAAAAGGAGATAAAAATTGATAAAGTTTTAAAATTTCAACACTTTAATTACTCAACATATTTGGTTGAACTCACTATTGTTCATGCGCTTGGTTGGTATTTCAACTAGGAGTTAACCTTTGTATTAAATACTTTTATATTAATTTCTTGTTTTGTTTCAGTTGGGAGGACATTCCACAAGTGGATCCCTTTTACTGAGTAAGACCATTCACCAAAAGCAGTTTTGTTCTTTGTTACTCTGAGGTTTCTACTCACTGATCCCCTTCTAATTCTATTACTAGTAATAGTGTCCCTTTCACTTACAGGAGGCAAGATCATTAACAAATTTAAAAATAATTTGATGAAGGAGAATATAATTAGACTGTCATGTCGGAATATGCCATTTTCTCTAAGAATTATGCAGTAGTTCCATTTCAATTGCAATAAGAAACTACCCTCCTAAACTTTAAGTACCCATAACCCCATAACCCCAAGACCTAACCCCCTCTTACCCCTACCGCTCAAACATAACCCCTTAACCTCCCTACCCATACCCCCCAACCCCCCAATCATAACCCCTAACCCTCCAACCCTAATCATCAATCCTAAACCCTAATCCTCCAACCCCTAACCCCCAATCTTAACCTTAACCGCCAACACCCTGACCCTCCAACCATAACCCCTACCCTTGTAACCCTAACCCCTAAACCTAACCCCCTAATCCTAACTCTAACCCCAACCGCTAACCCCCTCAACCTAACCCTTGCCACCTAATCCTGACCCTTACCCCATAAACCTAACCTTCTAAACCTAACCCTAACCCCCTAATGGTTAGGACTGTGGGAGGAAGCTGCAGAACCTGGAGAAAACCCACACAGACATGGGGAGAACATGAAACTCCACACAGAAAGGTCCCAGACCAAGGACTTGAACCTGTGACCTTCTTGTTGTGAAGAAACAACACAAACCCGTGCACCACTGTGTGGCCCCTAATATGAAATTCTGTCAGTTTAAAATTTATAAATTATATATTATATATTATAAAGAAATTGAGAAACTTGTCTTAATCATTTTCTTCACGCATTAAGTTGGCTTCATAATATTCAGGCTTCATTAGCTTCAATGAGTGGTTCAGACTCAGAGGACGAGAAATGAGCCATGAACGTATTTGATTCAGCTCATCTGCTTTCATGCCACAGAATAAATAAATCTCCTTCATTCAGGCTCCGCTTTACTTCATTAAAACAAACAGAGCACGGAAAAAAACCTTTTAACGTTTCCTGAAATTTACTTCAGTTTAACATTTTATGTAAATGACTCGGCCTGAATTGTGTGAGAACAGAAACAGGAAGAAAAGGAGAAGATAATTCCCAGAAGCTTCCAGCTCCTTAGTCTCTCAATGGATGATAATTAATCTGATGAGGTCTTGACTGCTGCAGCTTCTCAGTTTCCTTTGCAGCTTCAGGACGAGAATCTGAGAATCTAAGAATCTGTCCCTCGTGACAAACAAATTTAATTATTCAATTATCAGGCTCAGGAATCAAACAGGTAGAAAAGTCGCTGTGGTTATTAAAGCTGTGTGACATTTAATAGCTGATTCATCAATGTCTCTGAGGCTGTAATTATGTCTGATGTTTTGAGGAAGTTCTCTGGACACACACACACACAGTGTGTAACAGTCCTGGGTGTTCCTACATACGAACAAATATGCACCATGATCAATAACGAATTTATGTTCAGATCCTGTTTGATTTGTGTCATTAATCCACTTCTATCACTACAAATGTGAAAAACCAGTTCCTGTTTGAAAGCTATAATAATAAAGTTTTTCACTTAAGTGTGAAACTGTCTCATATGATAAACATCAAAAACAGCAGCTACAGTGTAAAGAGAAAGTTGTGACGTTATGTACACGACTATTAGACTGATATTAGGTAAAACGGGCCATTTAAGGTTTGGGATGCCAGCCCCTCCAGAAATTAGAGCCAATGACTACAAAGGATTTTTAACGTTTGATATAACTGGTTGACTAGTAACAGGTGATTTGATTAGTTTATGGTTTCTATGGTGATTTGATTAGTTTATGGTTTCTATGGTAAAGAGACAATACTTCAGATCTAGAATGAACCAGAAATGTGCATGGTAAGTAGCCTGGTATGACAAATATAACTATTACAAGGATAATAATTAAAAACATCTGTTAAAAAAACAAACATGAACATAATAAACTATGCATGGTATTTGTCTTGATGGCATCATTAGAAATAATGTGTGATGTTTATCTTGGTGACCCAATTTACCTCAACCCCCTACTGGGGTAACAACTGGCACAGCAGATATTTCAAGATTTATAGGGCCTAAATAATTATATTTTATCACATAACTCCAACACAAAATGATCAGAAACAGTCATTATTAATCATAAATATATATGGAAAAGGCAAATTTGATATTCTGTTATTGTCCCAACCGATTTAACAAAAAGTGGCCCAATTTACCCGATATCAACCTAATTATTTATTTGTCTTATTCCTTATTTTCACTAATAATCCAACAGTTTTACAACAAAGTGACTTCACTGACTTGTAAAGTTAAGCTTTAAGGAGACATATGTGTGATTCATAACACGATTAAAACAGGATTTCATGGAGCTGCGACCAAATATTGTTAGACTGTGTATAATGACAATAAAGGGTTTCTATTCTATTCAATACTGAAAAAAGTATCACCCTTCTTTAGACGCTATTATTCCATCACTGGTCCTAATTGTTGGAGCCTTTAAATGTTTGTGTCTTAATTAAATAACTGATGTGGCCTGAGGTTGAGGAACAGCAGCAGCGACTCACTTTAGGATCTTCGGGGAAGATGTTGTCCACCAGGCGTTTGTACCTGGGCCTCAGAGGTCCACAGCAGCCGCAGACTCCTGCAGAAACACACACACACACCAGCAGTCACATAAAAGATGGAAGAAGCTTCAACACAGCTTCTGGTGACAGTAAAAAAAAACAACACAGATGAATCAACTTCTGTTTACTCCATAAATCTTCTGAACTCCTGCGGAGCCTCGATATCTGAACTTAAAGGTGATGAATGAAGCTCAGGGCTGTGATGAAGCTGCTCTGCTGAACCGTTTTTATTTCGCTGCTCTGACTCATGTCGAGCTCTTAGTCTCCCAACTTCCTCTGGATTCAAGACTCGACTCCGGTTATCGACGGATGCGAATTAGCATGACCAGCAGCCGCCGAGCGGGTCAATAACAAGTGCTGAGTCATCTTAGCGGCGGGCCCGGCGAGTCAAACAAAGTCACAGCGGGAAGGATCTCAGAGGTCGATGTGATGTCACAGACCTGACCGTGTCCTGGTCGCTGACATTTAGACAAACTGAGCTTCTCGGAAAAATCAAACTGAGAAACAAAGTGAGCACTGCAGGACCATCGACCATCAATAAGTGTTTAGGGAAAAGGCAGTGAGGTGGGGGAAAAAAAAGACTTTAGCATGTGCAGTTTAACACATAATTACATCTATAACAGAGTTATATTTGGTCCTGATATTGATCCTTTATGCAGCCTCTTTATGCAGTTCAGTCTCAGTAGGAAACATGCTGCAAAAGCTAGAGTAAACATTCTAGAGAAAACATCTAATTGTGATAATTCAGAAAAATATTATAATACTAGGGATGTATAATTTGGGCTGTCATATAACGCTATACAGCTGTCATATAACGCCATACAGCTGACATATAACGCCATACAGCTGACATAACGCCATACAGCTGACATATAACGCCATACAGCTGACATATAACGCCATACAGCTGTCATATAACGCCATACAGCTGAAATATAACGCCATACAGCTGTCATATAACGCCATACAGCCGTCATATAATGCCATACAGCTGTCATATAACGCTATACAGCTGTCATATAACGCTATACAGCTGTTGTATAATGCCATACAGCTGTCATATAGCACAATACAGCTGTCATATAACACCATACAGCTGTCATATAGCGCTATACAGCTGTCATAGAACACTATACAGCTGTCATATATTGTATATATGGTATATGGTATTTTTTTAAGTGCTGGAACAAGTTTGTAGCGAGAGTGAAGTAGCACTTGTAGCATGCCATGCTCTGTACAACACCTGTGCAGCACCTTTTCTTGAAACAAAAGTAGTTCCACACCACCGACGTGCTGCTCCTTCATCACCTTCATCACCTGTCAGAGTCTCAGTTTCCCCCTCGACACAAGAAGTGAACTGACTGACTGACATGACTTCATTTCCCAGGAGCCACTGCTCAGCCTGGGACACCTTCACCTCACTTTAGCACCTGGCAGACATTAGGTCACCTTAACATCTCTGATCCTGGAGATTAATTGACCTCATTAAGGCCTGTAGCCATGGTAACACTTCCACAGCCTGTATCTTAGAGAATCAGATAGGGTTCCTGTGATTACCCTCATCAATACGAGCGAGAGAGTATTTCTGTGACCAGCCGGTTGAATTCAGTTCAGTGAACAAATGGCTCAGAGGAAGTAAAAATTATTTCCTGCGCTTCAGTAAAGCTGAAACATCACATCAAGACAAAATAAATATATGAATCGATGCTTCTGGTTATAATTAGCAGCTGCGTAAATGAAGCTGTCAGAGATTCTATGATCGGAAGTTGAAGAAAAGAAGAATACAGAGCTAATTCATTTCTATCTAGATAGATGATAGATGAGCTTCTCACACCACATCTTCATTTAATCATAGGAAGATGTGTTTTACATATTAATCAATTTTATTAGGTTTGGGGTGACTTTTGATATATCACCATTTTAACACTATCAAAATATAATTTAATTATTGTTTATAGACTGTACAGTCTTCATTGTTTTATTAACTGAAACATAAAAAAGATTGTATTATTTTTATTGTGCCTTTGATCCTGTAATAATATTGTATATAATAATACTTTGGCTTGAAGTAGAGTAGGATAAAGTCAAAGTCTGAATGTGACAGTAAGTCATCATCTCTGCTCAGCTCAGCATCAATTAATTAATTAATAATTAACTGTTAATCATTTACAACAACAACCCTCTAAGGTTGTTTAGTTACACTACTTATATTCAGAGTTTAAACAAAAAATAGCTTTGAAATTCGTATCCTCTAAACTGCTCTCAACATATGTGTGTGTGTGTGTGTTTACATGAATGAGACTCATGTTCAAAGTGAGTCTCAGTTTGAATGATGACAGGTGAAAGCACCTGATGAGAAGAATAAATAGGAAGTGACTGAACATGATCCCTGAGGATGGAGCTGATCCATCTGTCAGATCGGTGTCAGTTCACCTGAGAGGACGAGGACATCCTGCAGAGACACTGAGGACACCTGCAGAGATACTGAGGACACCTGCAGAGACTGACTCCAGCTGTCCAATCAGCAGGAAGCACTTTGGTTACAAAACAACATTTATGCTGCCGAACCAGTGTTCAGGCAGCTGGGATCAGACCCGAGACGCTCAACATGTTCATGAAACATCAACTGAATTCATGTTGTTAACAGCTTCAGTGAATCTGGAATGGTGAAAACTGTTGCAACCAACAACACAAACACCTTAAATTAATAAAATGTAACCTGCAAAACATGCAGTGTAGGAGAGAATAATTACCAAACTGATTAAAATACTCCATGAAGCATGAAGATTCACCAAAGCCACATTGGATGAGGTGTGGTTTAATACACTGCCTGGCCAAAAAAAGAAGTCATCACCTGGATTTAACTAAGTAAAATAGAGTCTCCTCTTGGATAATTTCTACATGGGTGATTGTCTTTCAGCTAGCAATAGGTATATGACCCCAACTGATGCAATGAGTAACTTCTCATTTCTTAAACAACCATCTGGAAAGACACATCCCATGGTTGTGGAAAAGATGTTAGTCTGTTTAAGAAGGGTCAAATCATCAAGTAGAGAAAACATCTAAGGAGATTTCAGAAAGTACTAAACTGTCCATGCAGGCTCTCAGTTCATCCAGCTCATCTTTTTCTTGTAGAGTTTAGAGCAAGGAAATGGACTTCTGATTTAGTTTGAATACATTATTGGTCCATTGTTGGTCCGACACATTCTTAAAAACCGGAAGGACAATGGGAAACCAGAGTGATGGAGCATTAAGATGCAAAGCAGATGAAGTGAATGACCAGGTTTATTCCTATCAATGGATTGTTTCTTTCCTGAAGGTACAAGTGTATTCCAAGATGATGATATCAGGTTAAAATTGTGATGAGGTGGTGGAGACGTTACTTTCACACATGGATTGACCTCCACAGAGTCCTTCATTCCATTAGATAATCTATGATGTGCATTGGAGAAGACTTATCAAACTTATCGAAACAATGCCTCAGCGAATTGAATCAAAATTAGAGGCGGTCCAATGAAATAGATGTATTTTAAATTCCTAGTCTAGTAGAAACTATCATGAGACTATGTTTTCAGCTTTTTCAGCCTGTTAATAATCATTGTTCCATCAGAGCTGGAGAGAGAGAGACATGAAGAGAGAGAAAAGAGCTTTAACTATTGAAGTAGTTTTCTTTAAAGTTTGAAAAGTTGTTGGAGGTGAATAATATGAGTAATCATCACAATGTTATGACAGAGATAGAGAGTGTGTGTGCGTGTGTGTGTGTGTGTGTGTGTGTGTATCAGGTGCAGACATGCAAGCAGTTGAAAATCCATTTTTAAGTTTTTTATTAGAACAAGACAATTCTGATGAGAGCTGCAGCAATTACAACTATTTTTTTGATCCATTTATCGTTTATTCTTTTTTTTTTTAAAGAAAATCAACATATTCTTTGATTCTAACTTGTACAGCATGACAAGTGAGGAAACTGTTGGAAACACAAGTTTCCTAGGATGCATTTTTTTTTAAATTATCATAAATATTAGTAAGGTATGATGTGTGTAATCAATTGGTTGTTTAGTTCATAAAATCTTTTTAAGGTTCTAAGATCCAAGGTCCAGGAATTTAATGTAACAACGTTCCGGTACTCAGACCTGAAGAAGTTCTGAATCAAAACATTGTTACGTCAAATTCATCCTTTTTGTAGTGATTAGCAGTGTGCAGGAGTTCTTTTTACTTGTTCCAGTGCTGCTTTTTTGCCTCTCCTACACACCTGTCCTCTGCCTAGGTGTGCACAACCTCCTCTTAAGAGCTTCTACCATTTTCAAGGTTCCAAGGTCTGAAAGTCTTTTTTTGTCCAGACCACCTACCAGAATTCAGGAGTCGTGTCCTGGAGCTGAAGGCTCCGTCAGCCTCGGTGTGAGGAACCTGTCTGTATCTCCTCAGGATTCCTTGTCTCAGCTGGATGCACAGAGACGACATCGCCAGATTCCCTCACTTCACAGCTCACGCATGGAGTCAACTAAACAAGTCTGAAAACTACTTCACAAAGTAAATATCTTCATCAAAGGTTTCCCCGACTCCTCACTGACAACCGACGACGACCCGCTCTCCTGCTGCAGCTTCTGTAGAAACCTCACCTACAGTAAACTGATGCACTGTTGGCTCAGCTAATAGGACACCAGCTCGGCCGTGTGTCTATCAGCACCCGGGTTTACCCCCTCGCCGTCTGACAGAAGACGAGACGCCGCCGGGTCTGATGTAGGCCGGGGCGGCAGCTCAGGTTACGCCCTCTGTGTTCACAGGAGAACGTGATCCAGCTCAGACACAAACATGAAGCAGAAAAGCTTTACTGCAGCTGCCATGATGTCTTAAATATCAGGTTCAAAATGAAACCTGATTTACTTTATCTATTAAAGGAAGCAGATTTACTCACCTGCTTTAACAATAGACCGAAACCAGAAACCGATGTGAAGACTTAAAGAGTTTCTCAAAGCTCATTAATGAAATTCAGAATTCAAAGAAAGACCTGTGTTTTCAAACCACAGAGCTTCTGTCTCCAGAGAAAATGATTTACAGTACAAAACGGAGGCTACATAAGGAAACAACTTGATATGAAAAAGAGTCAGTATGTAGTAAAAAGACACAACTTCAGTCAGTCCCTCACGATTTTGCGATCGCATGAATTCCCGCGTAATAAGCAATAAATGGAGACACTTTTTGGTAAATCGCTTGGGACAAATACCAAATATGCCTCGTCCGTGTGAATTTATGATTAACAATGTCTGTTTCTCATCATTTTGGATTGGAATTATGGGATAAAATGTAATCATTTAGGCCCTATAAATCTTAACATATCAGCTGTGCCACTTTTTTTGCATGAGCGGTTCTAGGTAAAAGGGGCCATCTTATGAGGTAAAATAGGTTTAGTTAGATTTGTCATGAAAGGCTACTTCCGATGCATTTTCTGGTTCAGTCTAGATTTTAGTATTGTCTCACCACCACAATAACCATAAACTAATCAAATCACCTGTTACTAGTCAACCACAGTTATATCAACAGTTTAAATCCTCATCATTGGCTCTAATTTCCAGAGGCTGGGACTGGGACCCCCAAACCTTAAATGGTCCATTTTACCCGATATCACCCTATGGATTTTTGTGATGCCATATATTTCCTAATATGCCACATAATTCTTGCAAAAGTCCCATCTTTCACAAAACCTATATATCCTTTCTGTGAACAAACCTTGCCTTTTTTCATCTCTGACCATGACTGAGCCAATCACTGTCCTTCAGTTTAACACCAAATTAGAGGGAAAATGTTTTGCACCGTTGCTGTCTCCCAAATCACACACTTCTTTAACACTGTTGCTGCACACTTACCAGAAACACCTCAACGGCTTCTTCTTTATTCTCTAATTTTTAAAGACAACAATTGACCTTTGGAGGTTAATTGACTAATCAATGCAGCTGTAGTTCTCAAATACTTTTAAATGCCATAATATTTCATAATTTTAGATGTTGCTTCAGGCAGAAATATCAAACTGGAAATGACTTTGGTGTTTGAGAGCAGGAGGTAAAATGCTGTAATTACAGTATCTCCTCTGCTGTCTGGTTCTTGACTCTGAGGAAGATACATATCAAACCTTAGTTTAACTTTTGCACCTTAATAAAAGTCTCTAATTGCCAGAGTACTCTGCTGATTCCTTCCTTGCTCTAGTAAATATTTCATCTTTATCATCCTGAAGCAGAATTTACAGCAGATGTTAGTGTATCTGCTCAAGTTCAACTTTAAGTTTCTTTCTAGTTCCACCGAGGGAAATGCAGTAAAGTATTAAAATTCCATTCTAATGATTCTTAACTACAGAAAACATAGAGACAACGATACAATATATTACAGAATGGGAATAATAAGATCACTTCATATGGAAAAATAAGAAAAAGCTAAAAAAAAAAAAATAGGAGAATGGGAAAGTGCAATATGCTAAATAGAGAAAATGCTTAGTTGATAAATAGTTAATATTATGCTAGAATCATAGTCAGTTTGATAGATAGGTTTAAGTTTGCAATACAGTAGAATATTAAGAGAAAACTGCATTTTATATTTGCATAGCTAAAGTAATGACATTAAACTAGAACTGCAAGCAGTTATAAAGGGGCCATGCCTCTCCTGCTCAAGTTGACCCCTGCACGGGGTCGGGCTTGACAAGTGACGTCTGAGTAGCGGTATTCACTGCAGTGGGAGATGAACTTGTGGCGCAATGGTCCTGCGAAAGGCTTATGGTTTGTTCTAATAAATTCAGCGCACAAGTGTCTTAAGACTGAAGTCAAGAGAGTTTAATTTAAGCAAAATATGAAACAATATGTGTTTCTAGCTAGCAAAAATAATTGCTATAACTATCAGTTTCATGCAGATGGCACATAAACTGTAAGAGGCGTTAGAAAAAGTAGCTTTCGGAGACGTGGCGACTTAGAGACATGAATTTGCAGCAAGGTGGATGGGGCCTATGTCAAACAATCCAGCACTATTCAGGGATACGTGGATATAGTAGCTATCCATATGCCATTAAAAAGTGGAAGTTTCAGGCAAAAATGCATTTTCACCCCTTATGGAGCAATTTTCAAAATGGTAGATCTGTGTCCTATTTGATATGTACTAGGGATGTCCCGATCCAGCTTTTTGCACTTCCGATCCGATACCGGCCTATCCAACCAAGCATGTATTAAAGTTTAAAGTTACTTAGCCTTCTTACTCAGTTATTAGACTCATATTGAAAAGGGGTTTAGTACTCTTGATAGGTTGGTAACAAGAAACTGACCTGTTTATTCAGGGATTAACAACATTAAAAAATAACAAACAGGAATGGCATCAGTGGTCAGTAAAAGTGCAAATCAGACTGTAAACTGTATGGAAAAAAAGAAACACAAATAACCTGAGTGTAAAATAGTCTATTAACTCAGCATCAGTACTCTGCTCTTGAGCAGGTGTAAACCAAGGCTTTAAAAACCAGTGCAAATAATATCGTTATCTATTTAAAAACAAAAATGGCCTCTACTCCCTAATCTCCTCCACACTTTTTGCTCCATCTCTATCTACACACTGCCTTCAACTGTTTGCCCTGACTGCAGTCCGAGCAGTCGGTGCACAAGCTAAAAAATGTAATGGCGGTCTGGAGTGTTTTAATAAAGTTTTTTCAAAGTGGGATTTTCCGACAGAATAAAGACGTCTAAATAAACGTTTTATTTGACACATTGAATGGATATTCAACATCCTGTTATACATCTTCTCTCTGTTTAGACATGCTGGTTTAACACTTTTTTATTTATTTATTTTTTTGGTGCGTCGTTATTCCTGCATCAGGTGACACACAGTCGAGTCCAGTCACTGGAGTCGCGCTCACATTTCCGCAGATTTGCGGAGATGCGTTCCGTTAAAAAAGGAGAAGAAGTCAAAATCCCATGTTAAATAAAGAAAACGATGTAGTCACATTAGTTACATTATCCGAGTGCTGGAACAATTCCAGTGTGCTCATTTCGGTGTAATCTACGCTGTTTCAGTGTCTGTGCCGTTTGCCACGGAACAACAAGTCTGAGCACGTCTCTGGTTGCTATGCAACATGAGGCGAGCCGAGCTGAACAAATGTGGGGAGACGCTAATGCTGGTGTACTGCAAAATGCGGACCGGATTTTAGTGAAACGACAGCAAAAAAACTGGAATGGATTATCTGAATAGGTGCGCTGGAAAACACTGACTTTTTTTAACGGATCAGATTTTTTTCCGTGCCGCCGCGCCGATACCGATACACACATTTTTGCCAATAACGGCGGCCGATTCGATGCCGATATTGGATCGCGACAAGCCTAATATGTACCCTTTTTCGACCAAAAAATTTCTTTTGATATCAGGTCAAGGTGAAGATTGGAATTGCCAAGTTTCTGGGGGCCAAGTGCCTGGGTCTGTTCTAAATCATCCCTCCAAATTGCACTGCCCTCCCTATCACTGCACCACTAGTCCTAGTAAATGTGTCTGTGTTTCCTTGGCCCTGCGGACTTGGCCCCCTAATAACACACAAATAAAAAATATTCTATTGTTCAGCATCACCACAGCAACATATTGTCATGTGTCATGAACTCAGAAATGATCCAACAAAACACTGAATTCAGAAAAAAATCTGCAGATTAAACCACTAAGAAAAAATATTTGCAGCAAAAGTATTTTCATTTTCTTTGGTAAACAAATTGCAATATATCATTTCTGGTTTGGAGACTGTGGAGTCATTTTATTGTTTAAGAAGCTTCCAGCTCAAACAATTTTACTTTTTTCTCTGAGGTAAATTCCAGCAGAGAATTGAATGTTATCTGTTCAAATCAAGAGGTGAGAAAAATAAATTAGTGCTGTGAGCTGCACTGACCCAACAAGCAGTTTGTCACAAAATCACAGATTAGTGTCTTTCTATAGATAACACATTATCTGGACTCACACACACACACAGACGCACACACAGACACACATGCACACACACTAAATCTCACCTTCAGTAGTGCTGTGCACTTTAATCTACACCTAAACCTTCTGTGAGGTTCGTAATCTACAAGATTAAAGACGCCCTCGGCCATGCTCATTAATCCCTGAGCCCTGACAGGCAGATGAAAGCCGGGACAGTTTTCTCTCTTCATGCCGTCACTCTGCCACCTGAAAAACGTTGACCACCATGGTCAGCTGAGGTTTAAAGGTTAGGGGAGAATGTGCAGATTGTTAAACGCCTCTGGGGAGGGGGTAAAAAGACAATAACGAAGGGTGAGGAGACAGTAGAGTGTAGGAGCAGAGGTTTCTTCAGATTGACTTCACCCACGACACTTCTTCACCTGCAAAACCTCAGAAACACACATAAGGTGTGAAGTCAATCGGATGAAGGGTTCTCATGATGTATGAGTGATGTATGAACATGAATACATGTTCTTATACAGACAGGTTCCTCTGTAGTTGGATGCTGCTGCTACAGCGCCACCTACACATACCAATGTGTCGGTGCAATGTTTAGGAGATGTGTGTTTAGGTGACATTTCTTTGTAATATAATAGTTTGTGTCAATCAGTAGATTAACACATTCTACTGATTGACACAATTATTCAATTAGTTTGTTTTATAAATTAGTGTAAAATGACAATCATTATTTCCCAAAACTGAACATCCTCAATTAATGGTTGCAGCAATATCAAAAATGTCTTTTTTCCAGTTTGGTTGAGAGTTCTGAACCAAATTTGGTGATCTTTGCTTGAAATAGTATGAGTAATGGGAAAACAGATTTGGACAAAATCTACAGGGCAACTTGATGTTATAGCGCCACCATCTGGTCAAACTGCACCAAAGTAGACACTGAATTTACTCAGCTCCTGAGTGATACACCTGATAAGTGTGAAATGGATACAATGAACATGTCTTAAGATATGAGACAGCAAGACAGGTTTTCATTTTAAAATGGCATTGTTTGGTGACAGCAGGAGGCTAAAGGTGAAGTTGCATGTTAGGAACCTTTAAAAGGAAAATGCTGACTGGAGAAGGTGAAAGAATTGTGTTGAAATCTTTGTTCAGAGGTTCTAGAACCTTTAAATCCACTTTGGACTCAGACCAACTTCATCTTAAAATAAATGATCCAACTTCCCACATTTATCTCCAGAATGACACAGTGCCGCTCAGACCCTCAGAGGAGTCATAAATATGGTGCCAGAGCTCCTTAAAGAACAACTTCACCTCTTAAACAATCACAGCGGTGGCACACACAGAGTTTTGTGGCTGTTCATCACATGAATTTCTGTTAGAACCAGCAGAAACCACCCTGTTATTCTGCATTAGCTGGACTCTGACTGGCTGGTGGCTCATTGACTTGCATTAGCATGTCCGGGCTTTTGAACCTTGAAGGGCGCATGCACAAAAACAGATGATGACCCATAAATTTAAAGCCTCCCCGTCGCTCTCCTTTGGTCCCAACCAGACGGAAATCTAAATTTATACTGCTTAAAAATCAGTTTCTGTTCCCCCGCAGTGGCCTGGAGCTCTGGCCGCTCAGAGAAACTACATTTTGAAAACCTCCTCAAGGTCCCTTTGGTGTCTTTGATTAATCAACAGAAGGTGGATCCACAGTGTAGCAACACAAGCTGTAGCTGAACAAAAAAACATCAAGCCTGAAGCCTGTTTTTACACCAAAATATTACTATTTGTAATATTTGTTGATGATTTGTTTCCACCAAACAACCACGTAACCATTAACTGATGTAATACTAAGAGTTAGTGCTGCAACTAACAAATATTTTGAGTGGATTAATTGGTGATTAATGTAATAGTTGGCAACAAATTGATTAATTGACTAATTGCAGGTCTAGTTATCAAATACTTTAGATGCTGCTCATGCAGAAACAGCAAACTGGTTATCAAAATACTTGTTGAGTAATTAATAGTTAGAAACTAATTGATTAATCGTTTTGCATCTTAACATGAGAGGACATCAGCTTGGGCTTTGTGAAACATTTTCAGATATTTTATATACCAAGCAACTAATCAATTAATAAATAGTGATTTATTAAAATTGTACAAGAAAATCAGAACTGTGTTTCCTGAGCACTAAAAGCTGTTGTTTTCTTTCACTCTCATCTTTTTCATCAAGATTATTTTTGAGAGATTTGGAGCTTCTTCATGTCATCCTGATGCTCTCAGCTTTACTTCAATCTGACCTTTAACCCTGTTTGAAGAAGAAATATCCACTTCAATCAAACCATCTAATCCCACTTTCACACACCAGGTCAGATTCAGGCTACTTTATATTTAGATTTTAGACATTTAACGCTACTTGTTATTCATGACACAAAAAGACATCTGGGTGTAGGACATGGTCACCAAAACCATTTAAAGTCCGGACCAACTGACTAATATCTTTGCATAAGCATAATAACAGGTCTTACTTTTTTTGTTAGTAGTATTCAACTGTAGTTCTCCATTATGCAGAGTTAAAGACATTGAGTATAGTATAAGAATGAGGTGAATCCGTTAGGAAACACTGTGTGGTCGTTTGTTTGTTTACCGGAGACGATGCAGATTAAATCAACTTTGACATTTTAACAGCAGCAGTGAAATGTACCAGGGAGACATTCAACAGCTAATTTATTTTTAATGGTTGTGGGAGTCAGTGACAAACATGGTGGTGTCTCATCAGGGAAACACTTACAGATCATTTTAGAAGCAATTATGAACATATTCAGTCTGTACTTTGGAGGACGTTTTGTTTGTGTCTGTAGATGCTGTGAATAAGTTTATAAACTTATTAAAGATATTAAATAAATAAGATATTAAAATGTATTATCTTTTTATTTGGTTATTTTTATTTGGAGTTTTATTTGGTCTTATTTCATTTGCAATTTATTTGCAAATGATGGTGGAAAATAAGTATTTGGTCAGTAACAAAAGTTCATCTCAATACCATAATGTTATATACCCCATACCCTTTGTTGGCCAGGTCAAAGATTTTCTGTAAATCTTCACAAGGTTTTCACACACTGTTGCTGGTATTTTGGCCCATTCCTCCATGCAGATCTCCTCTAGAGCAGTGAGGTTTTGGGGCTGTCACTGGGTAACATGGATTTTCAACTCCCTCCAAAGATTTTTCTATGTGGTTGAGATCTGGAGACTGGCTAGGCCACTCCGGGATCATAAAATGCTTCTTACGAAGCCACTCCTTCATTGTCCAGGCGTTGCATTCGGGATCATTGCCATGCTGAAGGACCCTGCCGCATTTCATCTTCAATGCACTTGCTGATGGTAGGAGGTTTTCACTTAAAATCTCCTGATACATGCCCCCATTCATTCTTTCCTTTACACAAGCAGTCGTCCTGGTCCCTTTGCAGAAAAACAGCCCCAAAGCCTGATGTTTCCAACTCCATACCCCACAGTAGAAATAGTGTCCTCAACATTCTTTCTTCTCCAAAACAACAAGTTGAGTTTTTCCCAAAAAGTTCTATTTTGGTTTCATCTGACAATATGACATTCCCCCAAGCCTCTTCTGGATCATCCAAATGCTCTCTAGCAAACTTCAGATGGGCCCAGACATGTACTGGCTGAAGCAAGGGGACAAGTCTGGCACTGCAGGATTTGAGTTCCTGGTAGTGTTACTGATGGTAGCCTTCTTACTTTGGTCCCTGTAAGTCATTCATTAGGTCCCCCCCTGTGGTTCTGCGACATTTTTCTCACCGTTCTTGTGATCATTTTGACCCCACGGGGTGAGATCTTGTGTGGAGCCCCAGATCAAAGGGGCTGTGTTTGTAAGTGACCATATACCTATATTAAAGAGGAAATATTTATTGAAAAATAATTAACTAATTATTTCACTAAATGTCATACAATGTGATTTCCTGGATTCTCATAGTTGAAGTGTATCTATGACAAAATTACAGGCTTTTGGGGAAACTTGCTCAATTGGATTCCTTCATCGTTCAGGAGGTTTCTATCCTCAAAACCAATGAAGCATTTTTCATGTTAATGATTGGTGTTTCTTTCTTTGAGCTAATGCTAACGTTGGCTCAGCTTGTTGCTCTGATAACTCAAGATCCAGACATCTGATGATTAAAATCCTCAATCCGGTTAAAAGAAAGTTTAAAAAAGCAACCAAGATATAAAAGCTTCAAGTCGATTTATGGGCTTCTTGTTGATAAATGAGAAGACAGACAGCCATGAAGCATCTCCCGATCGCATTTAATTAATGTTAAAACTATGAATTTCTCATGTTTGGACATTGTTGGGAAGGACAACAACATCATATTTAACATACATGTAATTTTTACACTTTTCTTTCTTCTATCTCATACTTAGAGGTTTTGTGTTGTGCCTCCTGCTCAGTTTCATGAAGCAGATTATAATAAGTAAATTAAGATGTGTTTTTCAGTTTCCTGCTGCATTATGTGTACATATCTATTAATCCACTAAGGAGAAATTCTGAATAATCTTAAGCATTAGAAACAAACTTTAAGATTTGACACTGCTCCAAAACAACAAAACACAACAGACTCTAACTTGTTATCATTGTGTCTGGTTGTTGTGGAGAAATAAAGAAATGTCCCCAGACTGAGGTTATATTCATCAACATCACCAATTATTCATTCAGTGGTGCGATTTAAGATGGATAAGAGGACATCAGATTCTCCTTCACTGTGGCTCTGCCTTATAAACATTTAACCAGGCGGCAGAAAACACTCAGCGCCTGTGACAAATGTGTTATGTTCCAATTGAATTATGATCCTACTGTAGATAGTGGATTTGCTGCGGAGGCGGAGGGAGCTCAGCACTTCTCATTTAAATATTCATGCGGAGGAGACAAAGGGAGGAAATGGAAACCAATCCAGATGAAATCCCTGGGTTCATGTTTCCATAGACGGAGGAGAAAGGAAGAGGAGGAGGAGGAGGAAGAAGAGGCATCTTGGGAAACTGGAGCTGTCTGGAAAAAGCTCAGGTAGGAAAAGACACTGACGCATGTTGGAAATCTACAGACAAAAGGTTTGTTTTTCCCAACCGTCGACCACAGAAAAAAACAACATAAAACAACATTTAAATGTTACAGGAAGGGGATGAAAGTTGAGTAGTTGAAAGGATGAGTAGTTGTATTTATTTTTATATGAAATATAGATTCACTGTGCTGCACTATTGTGATAAACTGGAAAGTTTTATAGCAGCAGGATGCTCCACTAGAAAGACAGCACAGACCAAGTATGTGATGAATGTTGCAGCCATAGCTGAAACGTCTGATTATTCCCTTTGTTCTCTCACTTCTCTGCACATTTGCTGCTTTGTGAAACACACAGAGTGAAATGTGACAAACATCAATCCTGCTAGTTAAACACACATTATACTGGTTATTTTCGCCACAACAGATGTTCACAGAGTCGGTTCATATGTTCATGAATAAAACTTTTGAAGCTTGGACCCACTTAAACCCCCTTGATGATGTTGTCTTTGCTGGCCTCTAGTGGTTTAACTTGTGAGCTTGCTACAGTGAAGTAGGCAGGTATGCCAGCACTGTGACATCACAGGTGGGCGTGGCTACAGGTGAAGTTTTGACCACACCCACTGCTTTTTCAGTTTAGTCTTGAGTTGCTATTTAAAGGTCGACTGTGTGTCTACATCAGTCTGTAAATCTCAACAGGCTGTAAACAGAAGAGATGTTACGGTGCATTCAGATGCACCTTGTACACTCTTTCATCTACACTTCAATGGCCACAAAGATGCTTAAAAAACAAGAACATTTCCCCCTCTTGCCTTTGTTGAAATACAAACAAAAGCTGAAACTTTCTGCAAGTAACTCAAATAAATTGATTATTTCAAATTTCTAATTTTTAGTAATTAATAATCATAACATTAAAAGAATTGCGTCACAAATTTTTGGTATTTTTAGGTATTCACATTACTGACTGGCTGATTGACATGATACTTGTTGCTTAATCTAGTGATAAATTGATTAGTTGTTTGGTTCATAAAATGGGGTAAAATGTCGATCAGTGTTTCCCAAAGCTGAAGATCCAACCTAAAATGTTTTTTTTGTCCAACAGACCACAACCCAAAGATCATCAGTTTACTATTATAGAAGACTAAAGAAACTAGAAAATAATCAGAGAAGAGAAGCTGGAACCAGAGATTTGGAGATTTTCTACTTAAAAATGACAATTCTATTAATCGACATTAATGTAATATTTGACAACTAGGGGTGTGACAGGACACTCAGCTCAGGAGACGAGACCCGAGATTGGGTTCATGAGATCGAGACGAGATTTTAAGAAAACTACATTACAAATTATATGAATGCCTGGACAACAGACTTTTATTTAACTGAGTTGCACATGGATTTTATAACTCTGTAAGCGTTAACTTTTAATGAACTTCTTCCTTTTAATGAACTTCTTCCTCTACAAATTGAAAATAAAATAAAATGTTATAAAAGTTAAAATATATAGAAAAAAATTATACATTAGTCCCTTTTTCAAGTGCAAACAATATGTGCAAAACAAAAAGTTCTTCTCTGTCAGCAGGTGCAGTTGTTGATTTGAGTACTGAGCTGTGGTAGTACTGTAAATGTCTCTGCATTGTGTTCGTATTCACTGCGCTGTACGGCATTGTTTGCATACAGTGTCTGCATATTGTCCGTGTCTTTTCAGTCACTCTCTTACCATTTATCATTTCTGCTGGGAACCCAAAATGCTGCCAAACAAACGATTTAAAAGCGGCGGGGGCGTCGTCAATAGTGATACCTGTGTTTTCCGTCATTCTGGCTGCTTGCTGGATAAATCTTGAGAGACAGAATTTTAACGTGACAAGCAATCTCGTCAAATCACATCTCACAAGATCTCGTCACACCCCTATTGACAACTAATTGATTAACTGACTAATTGTTGTAGCTCCAGTAGTTGGTGTCTATATATTGTAAATAATCATTGAAACTGAACTGTGAAAAGTGATAGTGCAAATTTTATTTTGACTTCCTGATTGTCTTGGAGATCCGTGGCCAGAAAAACAAAACTAAACCTCTGTAACACAACTCATGTTGTTTGAGTCTCCAGTTCTAGTTCTGGTGATTTTTATGTTGTTTTACTGCAGAATTTTTAATGATCATTTGCATATCATATCATAACAAAGATTTTGCTTTCATGTCTTGTTTAGAAAACAGTGCCGACTCAGAGGTGCTGCAGGGAACCAGTATAAATCCAATCAGGCCTACTTGGGCTTCTGAAAACACATTAAAAGCAGGAGGCGGGTGTTTCATCAGTCTGACATGGGGGGGGGGGAGCTGGGAGATCCATCAGAGCAGCCGGGAGGGGGATGACTGGAGCACCAGACCATCCGTTTCCCAACAAATTACAGCCACAGCCAGGGAGAAGTCAACCACAGGGTGGAGGACGAAATATAAAAGTAGAAAAGGAAGGAGGACAGGAGGGAAGGAAGCTGGTGAGGCTACAAGGTGACAAATGATCCAAATATACACTCTCCTTCCTCCATCCAGCCTCCTCCTCCATCTTATTCTCCTCCATGAATGTCTGTAGACACTGAGATCGAGAACATCCATCTGTCTGGTGCAGCAACAAACTCAGTGCCACAGAGAAGCACAACACTTCATCCTTTTACAGCTACTGGGGTGTTTCTTCAATCTTTTAGGGGATTAAAGAAAAGACAATAATTCCAAACTTCCAAAGAAAATAACATCACCATGGCTGCATAAAAAACCTTAGTATTACTGCCTATTAACCAGCATCTACTACTGGTTAGTATCGCTGCCTACTAACAAGTAACTACTATTCCAACACCAGAGCAGTAGCTTCTTTGTAGGAAGTTAGCCAGTAGAGGGCACAATTCTGACCTACTACAGCAGCCATCTTGGCTGTACTACAGCAGCCTTGGCCGTCCTTTGAACCAGGATGTTCAAGGACGAATTACAGCTCCGCCGGCAAAAGTTCTTCTGATGTAGAGTCACATGTCACTTTTGTCAGGACTTGCCTAATTGGTTAAGCTTTACAATAGAGAATATCACAGCTTTTGATATGAATCAAACCCTAATATACAAAAAGAACATCGCTAAAGAAATCTCTGATATGATCAATATTAGCTGATTATGGGAAAATATCATATACATGCATGTAAATGGAAAATCAAAGGCATTCAATAAAATATTTTAAAAACAAAATCTCCCAGAACAAGAACCAGAAAACATCTAGCAGATTCTAAGACTCTAAGAAAGAGTGTCAAAGATGAAGAGCTGGACAGCACCAGGCCCTGATATGATCCATGCCTACTGGCTGAAGAAGCTAACGGCACTCCATGAATGCCGAACACAGATGAACCATCTGCTGAGGGACAGGTCCCACCGAGAGTGGCTAACCCAGGGCAGGACAGTCTTAAGCCTGAAGAACCCCCAGCAGAGACCCATCTACTAACTACCAGCCAATAACCTGTCTCTGCACAACATGGAAGACCCCGTCAGGCATCATTGCTGCTAAGATGAGTAAGCATGTGGCTCAATACATGAGCGGAGCTCAAAAGGGAATTGGTACCAACGTCAGAGGAGCCAAGCACCAAATACTGGTCGATAGAGCAGTTGCTCGAGACTATAACAACAGACAGACCAACCTGTGCACCGCCTGGATTGACTACAAGAAAGCCTACGATTCAATGCCCCCATCATGGATGCTGGAATGTCTGGAACTGATCAACAGGATCCTAAGTCGTTGGGAATGTGGAGGAGGCCCAAGTCAACATCAAGCGTGGTATATACCAAGGCAATGCACTATCACCACTACTGTTCTGCATAAGCCTGAACCTCCTCAGTCAGATCATCACAAAGAGTGGATACAGGTACCAATTCTGAAATGGAGCAACTGTCAGCCACCTGCTGTACATGGATGACATCATGCTGTATGCCAGGAATGAACAAGAAATCAACTCACTAATCCACACCACCACAATCTACAGCAATGACATAAGGATGTGCTTTGGATTGGATAAGTATGGCTGGATGGTCTCAAAGAGAGGCAAGATGATCAGAAATGAGGGAGTCGACCTACCAGAGGGCAACATAGGTGATATCGAAGGCAGCTACAAGTACTTTGGTATCCCACAAGTTAATGGAAACAATGAGGAGGCCGCAAGGAAGTCAGCCACAATGAAATACCTACAGAGAGTAAGGCAAGTCCTGAAAAGTTAGCTGAATGGCAAGAACAAGATCAGAACCATCAACATATATGCACTGCCTGTCATTAGATACCCTGCTGGGATCATAAGCTGAGGAGGAGATAGAAGCCACTGATATCAAGACAAGAAAGCTCCTCACCATGCACAGTGTCCACCCCAAATCCACCCCAGAATGTCCACCCCAAATCTTCCCCAAAGCTTCCAGACTGCCAAACAGCTCCTGGCTAACCAACCATAGTGGTGGTGGACAAAGGTCAGAAGAAGGCAGTGGTGATAGATGTGGTGATACCAGCTGATACCAACATCAGAAAGGAGAACATGAAAAGGCTGAAATGTATCAAGGGTTGAAAAAACAGCTGGAACAGATGTGTAAGGTCAAAGTGAGTGTGATCTCTGTGGTCATAAGAGCACTTGGTGCAGTGACCCCTAAACTGGGAGAGTGGCTCCATCAGATCCCAGGAACAACATCTGAAGCCTCAGTCCAGAAGAGTCAGTCCTAGGAACAGCTGAGATACTGAAGAACCTGAAGAACTCCCAGGCCTCTGGTAGAGGACCCGGGAAAGGGACCTGGAGTTTAACCTGTGGGATGCTGAAGCATATATCTCATATATGTGAGATGATATTCTCAATGGTTATTCTTCCTTTTGCCTTGCTTGAGTTTATGTAAGAATGCATTTATTGTATTTTTCAAAAAGTGTAGGGAAAAAAAAGAAAGTTCTTCTTCTACTGCAGTTATTGACCTCCTGGTGATTTCTGGGATATGTAGTGTGATTCTTTTGCGTACTGCAAAATATGACCTGATGTAGTAAACCATCCGGGTACCGTTCACGTACTAGTTGAAAATGACTATTAAGTATTCAGATATTCTACATAGTGGATTCATCATTTTTGCATACTACCTCGGTGGTAAGTAGGCAATTTCTGATGCAGTCCATCACCCCAAAACCAGCCTCATTCTCGGGGGAAGAGCTTAGCGGAGAGTGGGGAGGAGAGAATTACTCATCTAAGCCTTTTATCTGCAGAGGGAGGTGGATTCAGCTAAAGATCCAGCTTCATAAATCCTGTAAAAGCTGAGGAACCTTCAGTAGTTTAAGGGTCTGGATCATGTCTTCAAACTCCACAGAATGAGCAGGAAGAGTAACAAGCGGTTTACAAGCAGAACGAAATAAAACCAACAGATCAGTTTTAGCAGCATTGATCAGAACAGACTGATCAGAATAAGAATTACTTTATATTAAGATATGAAAACCTTAATTTTCCTTTGTACAAACAGATAAAATTTATTTTTTGACATGCTCACAACAAAATGTATATTCATATGCTACTATAACATTAATCACCAATTATCTTGATAATTGATTAATTGATTTGAGTAATTTTTAAAAAGAAAATGTCCAAATTCTCTGGTTCCAGCTTCTGAAATCTGATTATTTTCTGATTTCTTTAGTCTTCTATAATAGTAAACTGATAATCTTCTGGTTGTGGACTGCTGGTCTGTGGAAAAAAAGACAGTTCAGGTTGAATTTAGTTGAGTTTAGCACAGACAAAGCAAAGGGGGCTTCTCTCATTAGTCTCCTCAAGGCAGCTGCAGTGAGGAGCACAGCCCCCTGGTCACCTCCTTGTTCCAGACCACTTGAGTCTGCAGGGACATACCTGACAGCAGGAAGATTCAAACACTGTTTCCACTTTCCTCTGCCACCATTTCAATTTCATGTCAGAACACAACAGGAGACAAAGCTCAAAATGAAGGACACACCTCACACTGAGAGATTTAAACCCTAGAAATACTGAGACAGTTTCTGCTCCTGAACTAGAGAATAAATAGAGAACTAGAGAATAGATATGTGATGTAACAGCAGCAAACTGAGACTCATAAATGCAAGAAGAATCTAATCCTGAAGCTTTCCGTAGCTGTCTCAGCTCAGGCCAAGTAGATTTATTCCATCAATGTAAAAAAACAAAAACAAATTATTAACAGAAATTTCTTACATGTCAGGATGATGAATCTAAAATGAAGAATTCTTTCCACTTCATGTTTTTTTAAGGATTTACCTTTATCTTGGGGGGGGGGGGGGGGGATTTAATGACTTTAATAATGTTTCTATTAAAATAGTTGAAATCCTTTTCTACTTGTGTCGTATAACTGCTGCTGAATAATCTTCACACGTTATTTTTACAGCTGCAGGAAGCATCACGTTAGTTTTTCTGAAATCTGAAGGTTTTTAATGTCTATTACGGTTTTGAAACCTTTGAGTCTAGTAATTTCCTGTTATTGCCTCTTTCGTCAGACTCCGTCCACACAGCAACAGGCTGTAGAAATGTCTGCTCAGAACAGATGTGATGACAAACAGGAGCAGAACCCACAGAAGCAGGAAGTCAGGACACAGAGGAGGATTCTGAGTTACTAGAGGTCAGAGTTCATGTCAAAATGTTTGACTAGAAGGTTTAGACTTGTTCTTCCTCTTCTGAGTCAGTGTGGATTCAAATAGAAACTGAAGCAGTGTGTTCAGACCCTGGATCAGACTCTGCAGGATTCACATCCACCAGCCCCGCCCCTCCCTATGCACAGAACACACACTGTACATAGGGCCCCACAGCCCATGAGGGGCCCCCATTCATATGCAAGGGGACACATTTTCTGCAAAGCCACATAGAGTACCAAGTTAACCCAAGGCAGGAGAGGAAACAAGAGAAGTGTAATCTGACACTGCCCATGTTGCCACACTGATTGACAGCACTCAGCATCAGACCAATGAGCAGCCAGATGTAGCAACAGGTTGTTTATGAGGATGAAGAGATGGCTTCCAAGTGGCAATATGAGTCAGAAGCAAGTAAAAGAAAAAAGAACAAGTGGCGGTTCATGCTGCACGTGATGGTGGGGATGTTGTTGAATAAAAAAACAAACTGGTGGAGAATCTCTGTGAGGTTACTATTTACATTAATTTTATTGTGTAATTTATCATGTAGACTAAAATAAATCCTAATAATCTGCTTGTACGTCTAGTCTATCCAAATCTATGGATTGTCCTCCACATTGCAGTAACTCCCCCTGTTACAGTCGCCTCTGCTAAGGGAAGCTTTTCAAAATTGAAGCTCATCAATGGCACAAGAACACTTGAGTGCCCCGGCTATTATAAGTTTAATATTTTATTATATTATAAGCTATAACTCTGAACTGACACAGCAGCGGTCATATGATGATGTAATTGAGGACTTCACATCCCGCAAATGCAAACGTGTTTATTTGTAAATAAAGGTAAACCTAATAATAATAATAAACATGTAATAAAGCAAGGTAAAGGAAAACAATGAAATCTACAGGGTTCACACATTTTTATCAATAAAATTCCAAGATTTTTCCAAGACTTTACTAGTGCTGCATCTATTTTGAGAGTTGATTAAACCTGTCAATTATTGAGATTATTAATGTTGTTTGGTTCATAAAATAGTGTAAAACGTTGATCAGTGTTTCCAAAGCTGAAGATTCAACCTAAAATGTCTTTTTTTGTCCAGACCAACAGTCCACAACCCAAAGATCATCAGTTTACTATTATAGAAAACAAAAAGAAACCAGGAAATAACCAGAAAAGAGAAACTGGAACCAGAGAATTTGGATATTCTTAAGAATGACTTAAATTGATTTATCGATTATTAGGGGTGTGACGAGATCTTGTGTGACGAGATCTTGCGAGATGTGATTTGACGAGATTGCTCGTCGCGTTAAAATTCTGTCTCGCGAGATTTATCCACCTAGCAGCCAGAATGACGGAAAACACGGGTATTACTATTGACGACGCCCCCGCCGCTTTTAAATCGTTTGTTTGGCAGCATTTTGGGTTCCCGGCAGAAATGATAAATGGTAAGAGAGTGACTGATAAGACACGGACAATATGCAGAGACTGTATGCAAACAATGCCGTACAGCGCGGCGTACGGCGCGGCGCATGCGTGGTGCTCCGCCGAGCCGTTCACTGAACTACTTTCCTCGAAGTGGGTGCGAGCCGTTCACTGATCCGCTTCCCTGTTAGTGGGTGCGAACCGTTCACTGAACCACTTGCCCGTAGGTCTGAGCCATTTAGTGAACGGCTTCCCGTGAAATAGTTCTGAACGAATCCACTGAATGACTTTAAGGGGAAGCCGTTCAGTGTACGGTTCGTTCTTGTACTGTCGGTGTATGTGTTGTTTGTTTTTTTTTAATTATATAGCTTTTTAAAGACATTTTACAGTAAAGGTTGGTTAAAAACAATAACAACTCAAAGTCACTTTACATTAAAAGCTAGTTAAAATTAGTTAAAAACAATAATACTGATATTATTAATAATAATAAAAAATATTGTTATAAGTATTACCCTTATTAAAATAACCAATGAATCAGAAATCATTTTGTTTATTATATTATATACATATACGCATACATTCATATAATTTGTAATTTAGTTTTCTTAAAATCTCGTCTCGTCCCGATCTTGTGAACCCAATCTCGGGTCTCGTCTCGTCTCGTGAGCTGAGCGTCTCGTCACACCCCTATCGATTATCAAAATATACACACACACACTCACCGGCCACTTTATTAGGTACACCATGCTAGTAATGGGTTGGACCCCCTTTTGCCTTCAGAACTGCCTCAATTCTTTGTGGCATAGATTCAACAAGGTGCTGGAAGCATTCCTCAGAGAGTTTGGTCCATATTGACATGATGGCATCACACAGTTGGTGCAGATCTGTCGGCTGCACATCCATGATGCGAATCTCCCGTTCCACCACATCCCAAAGATGCTCTATTGGATTGAGATCTGGTGACTGTAGAGGCCATTTGAGGACAGTGAACTCATTGTCATGTTCAAGAAACCAGTCTGAGATGATTCCAGCTTTAGGTGATGGACATGGTCAGCAACAATACTCAGGTAGGCTGTGGCGTTGCAACGATGCTCAATTGGTACCAAGGGGTTCAAAGAGTGCCAAGAAAATATTCCCCACACCATTACACCACCACCACCAGCCTGAACCGTTGATACAGGGCAGGATGGATCCATGCTTTCATGTTGTTGATGCCAAATTCTGACCCTACCATCCGAATGTCGCAGCAGAAATTGAGACTCATCAGACCAGGCAACGTTTTTCCAATCTTCTATTGTCCAATTTCGATGAGCTTGTGCAAATTGTAGCCTCAGTTTCCTGTTCTTAGCTGAGAGGAGTGGTACCCGGCATGGTCTTCTGCTACTGTAGACCATCTGCCTCAAAGTTGGACGTACTGTGCGTTCAGAGATGCTCTTCTGCCTACCTTGGTTGTAACAGGTGGTTATTTGAGTCACTGTTGCCTTTCTATCAGCTTGAACCAGTCTGGCCATTCTCCTCTGACCTCTGGCATCAACAAGGCATTTCCGCCCACAGAACTGCCGCTCATTGAATATTTTTTCTTTTTGGACCATTCTCTGTAAACCCTAGAGATGGTTGTGCGTGAAAATCCCAGTAGATCAGCAGTTTCTGAAATACTCAGACCAGCCCTTCTGGCACCAACAACCATGCCACGTTCAAAGTCACTCAAATCACCTTTCTTCCCCATACTGATGCTCGGGTTGAACTGCAGGAGATTGTCTTGACCATGTCTACATGCCTAAATGCACTGAGTTGCCGCCATGTGATTGGCTGATTAGAAATTAAGTGTTAACGAGCAGTTGGACAGGTGTATCTAATAAAGTGGCCGGTGAGTGTAGTTATAGTTGGAAACTAATTAATTAATCGACTAATCGCTGAAGACTAAACTTTTGTAGTGGACACAGAAGTGAAGTCCCATCTCTTCAGCTGGAAAAAACACACCCAGGTGTTTTGGTTGAGTGACCGTGTTGACTGGTGGCTTTCAGCTGAATGGTTGCTCATAGTGATGGCAGCTGTTGGGAAAACAAACAGAAAAGTCTAGAATAAACTGAACGAAAGAACAGAATACATGGTAATGAACATTCAATTTAAAATAAGTTAAAATAAGTTAAGGTTTTCAACAGCTGCTGTCACCGTGACAATCACGGACATGTTTGGCTGAAAGTCTCCAGTTAACATGGTCACATGTTAAACCGAAACACCGGCACAGAAGACAGCAGCGTTTATTTTTCTGTTAGGACGAGGACCACAGACAAAAAAATGTACCGTGTTCATGGTAAGATAACACAATCAAAAACTACTGTAAGCACACTGACTCAGTAAAACTCAGCCACTCTGACTGATAACTACCTACTCCCACACTGAGACAGTGGGCAGTTACAGCAACAGCTAGCATTCAACTCCCTCTATGATGTAATAGACTCGTTTTTGAAAAAAGTTGTTTTTTGCCCCTATGCTCAAAAGCATCAGTTTCTCAGTTAAATATGTGCACTTTGCATATGCATTTTATGCAAAGTGCATTTTGTAAAAGCCTTAACCTGAAATATGCTCTTTAAATGAATTAATCGGACTGTTTACACTTCATATTTCTAAAAGCTGCTTGTTAAACATATAAGAAAAGTTCCCTGAGTAAGTGACAGAATAGGATGTGTGACTAGCAGAATGTGAACTGACAGAATTTGAACTAACAGAATCTATATGACCTGACCTGCAGCTGCAGACTGAAGCAGTCAACTGTGTAATTACATAGTGGAGGATTTATGATGTTTTATCTTCACACACAGTCACAGTCAATCTCCAACACCAGGTTCACCACCACAAACACAAGATACATAAGATGTTTCAGCTTGGTTTAAAAAGGTAAAAGTCACCCAGGTAAACTTGCAACATTTCACTAATGATGCAATTCAACAGAATATTGGGAATTTCGGTTTAATTCACGTTAATTACTGAATCCATTAGGGTACATTAAGAAATATTGACCTTAATTACACCTAAATAAAGTGTCCAATGTGGTTGACTGACAGAAATTGATTTGATGATAAATTAATTGTCTTTTTTTTAGCAGGAAACAGAAAGTTCAAGGCTCTTGAATGATTTTCAAATATTGTTTTGTTGTTTTTAGAGTTGGCCTGAGAAACTGGAGAAAAATGAACACTGCAAAACAAACATCAAAAATCACAATCATTAACATAACTGATTTACTCAAAACGGGATCGGCGATCAATATTCTGTGAAATAACCCTGATTGTTTATCATGGCTCTGCTGCTTGACCAATATTTCACGATCAATACCTTATTAAGTTTAATCAGTTGTGTTTGTGCTGAAGTTAATGAGTGTATAAAGCAGATGGCACTGAAACTGCAGCCGTGTCTGTTTCCTAATATTAACAAGCCCGTTTCATTTTTGACTCAAAACATTTGGTAAAGTTCAAGCAACTCAAACATAACTTAACACTTAACATTAAAAGAAATGCTGTCTGTTGTATTAACTTAGAAAAGCTGGACAGGAAGTGACCTCATTAAACCACAGAAGGAATATAAATATGGACGAAATCTCATAAAACTGTTTAGGTCCAACTTGATTTCCTATTTTCACTTGTAACTGATAGTTCACCCTGAAAGATGGTATATGATATTATGAGTATCATGTATATATGTTGGAAATTCTTCATTCATAAGCAAACAACTGCAGCCCTTCATATGAACTTGGTAAAATGGAAAAATGGTAAAATGGTATAAATAGTTGATCTAGTTATTTATCTACATAAAGATGAATTATCTCATTTTAGTTGTTGGTTTAGTTGTATAGTTTATTAGAAAGCAGCAACAGCATCATATGACAGCACCATCATGTGGCAGCAGCAGCATCATGTGACAGCAGCATCACGTGACAGCAGCAGCATCGCGTGACAGCAGCAGCACCGTCGCGTGACAGCAGCAGCAGCATCAAGTGACAGCAGCAGCAGCAACATGTGACAGCAGCATCAGCAACAACATATGACAGCAGCAGCACCATCATGTGGCAGCAGCATCATGTGACAGCAGCAGCAACATGCAACAGCAGCAGCATCATCATGTGACAGCAGCAGCAGCAGCAATCATGTGGCAGCAGCAGCATCATGTGACAGCAGCAGCAACTTCATTTGACAGCACCAGCAACAGCATCATCTGACAGCAGCAGCAGCATCATGTGACAGCAGCAGCAGCATCATGTGACAGCAGCAGCAGCATGTGACAGCAGCATCAGCAACATCATGTGACAGCAGCAGCACCATCATGTGGCAGCAGCATCATGTGACAGCAGCAGCAATCATGTGGCAGCAGCAGCATCATGTGACAGCAGCAGCAGCATCATGTGACAGCAGCAGCAGCAACATGTGACAGTAGCAGCAGCAACATGTGACAGCAGCAGCAGCAACATGTGACAGCAGCAGCATGTGGCAGCAGCAGCAGCATCATGTGGCAGCAGCAGCAGCAACTTCATTTGACAGCACCAGCAGCAGCATCATGTGACAGCAGCAGCAACATCATGTGACAGCAGCAACAGCAACATGTGACAGCAGCAGCAGCAACATGTGGCAGCAGCAGCAGCAACATGTGACAGCAGCAACATGTGGCAGCAGCAGCAGCAACATCATGTGACAGCAGCAGCGACATATAACAGCAGCAACATCATGTGACAGCAGCAGCAGCAACATATGACAACAGCAACATCATTTGACAGCACCAGCAACAGCATCATCTGACAGCAGCAGCAGCATCATGTGACAGCAGCAGCAACTTCATTTGACAGCACCAGCAACAGCATCATCTGACAGCAGCAGCAGCATCATGTGACAGCAGCATCAGCAGCATGTGACAGCAGCATCAGCAACAACATGTGACAGCAGCAGCACCATCATGTGGCAGCAGCATCATGTGACAGCAGCAGCAGCATCATGTGACAGCAGCAGCAATCATGTGGCAGCAGCATCATCATGTGACAGCAGCAGCAACTTCATTTGACAGCAACAGCAACAGCATCATCTGACAGCAGCAGCAGCATCATGTGACAGCAGCAGCAACATCATGTGACAGCAGCAGCAGCAACATGTGACAGCAGCAGCAGCATGTGACAGCAGCAGCAGCAACATGTGGCAGCGGCAGCAGCAGCATCATGTGGCAGCAGCATCATGTGACAGCAGCAACATGTGGCAGCAGCAGCAGCAACATCATGTGACAGCAGCAGCAATATATAACAGCAGCAACATCATGTGACAGCAGCAGCAGCAACATATGACAGCAGCAACATCATGTGACAGGGGCAGCAGCAGCATCATGTGACAATAGAAGTTGCTGTATTAAAGCTCCATTTGCACCAGGAACATGACATATCTGTGGACATACGAGTCTTTGCAGCAAACACCTTTCCAGCTCAGCCCTGATCTCCGTGAAAGTCATAGCCTGAGTCAGACAAACGTCTGAAATCGCTAACATACAAGAAAAAAATTAGGAGAATTAATAGTGATTAATAGAGATTTTTGTAAACAAAATTCACTTCACATGTTGTGAAACTTCAGTTATGAAACTGATTTAAATATCTGGAGTCATGAGAAAACCTCAAACCACAAGAGAAACAAAGCTGATCTGAATGTGTAGCTGCACCACAAAGCTCTTTTATTGTATGAGGACAATTCTTCTCATTACTACTAGAAAGCCAAATGAGAAATGTGATTGTTTCAGCTCAGATCACCAGAACCTGTGCAATAAAACTGTCAGTGGAAATCTGGAGAAAGCAGCAGACTAATACTGCAAAACTGAACCAAAACCCAATAAGTGGATTTCAAACAGCTTTAAGCTAAGAAGTCTCTTTATAAGAATAAAAAAAACTAAATATATATTGATCTGCATCTGTCTCTTGATCTTCATTATATTATTATAGTTGTGATAAATGGATTGTATGATTAAACAAGGTCATTATATATATAGTATTTTTATGTCATAATACTACTGTGAACCATTTTTAACAAATAATACTGTTAATGTAGATGTTTGTTTTCCACAGGTCCCTTGGAATTCATAGCATTATAGTCAGCTGACAGGATGGCATCTGTGTGTTTATTAATATGTTAATTAACATCTCTTTTGATATTTGATTAATCTATTGATTATTAAAACAATTAATTGATTAGTTGTTTGGTTCACAAATGGTGTAAAATGTCAATCACAAAGCTTCCCAAAACTAATTGTCTCAGCTGTTAATCAACTGTCACTCAGCTGTCAATAAGCTGTCAACTAACTGTCAATCAACTGACAATAAGCTGCCAATTAACATTCACTCAGCTGTCAATCAACTGACAATAAGCTGTCAATTAAGTGTCACTCAGCTGTCAATCAACTGACAATAAGCTGTCAATTAACTGTCACTCAGCTGTCAATCAACTGAATTCTGCGTATCCTTCCTTCTTTCCATTTTCAAGTGGCAATCAAACATCCAAAAATGAAATGGTGACTGGTTATTTTGTTATTATTCTACAAAAAAATGATTGTTTTTAGTCATTCCTTTTCATGTTTAGCTTTCTAAATTAAACCTGAAGGTTTTGTTCCTGACTGGTATTTGGGGCTGTTCATGATTCCCTCCACCCTGACTAAGGCCCCAGTTCCAGCTGAAGAAAAACAGCCCAAAGCCTGATGCTGCACCTCCAGCTTCACTGTAGCCATGGTGTTCTTTTGGTGATGAGCAGTGTTGTTTTTGTGCCAAATAAACCATGAGACCACAAGCATTTTGGAGATTTCAAATGTATGCAAATGCAAAGTAAAGCTGGGTTTGGATGTTCTATCCACCCAACTCCATAGTCCAGACCTAACAGACACACATCACACATCAGATATTCCTGCAGCCTTCTTGTCTTATCATCAGTTTTAGACAGACTTCCTGTTCTTGGTAATGTCTCTGTTCTGCCATATTTTCTCCACTTGATGATGATTGTCTTCACTGTGTTGCGTGGTATATATACTTCTAATGTATTTAATTGGGGTTAATCACAGGCACGTTAAAAGGGTGACAGGTGTCAGCTGACTCCAGTTTAAAATGAATTCGAATGTAATTGGTTAAATCCGAATGCAGCCACATCCCCAGTTATAGGAGGGGGAGCATGCTTGTGCAACTTCATTATCTCAGTTTTTTATTTTTACTTTACTTCCCTGAAAGATTTGTTTGTTTTTTTAATTGTGTTGTACAGATTATAGGTCACATTACAGGAGGGCAAAAGTTGTGAAATTATTCATCTTTGTGTTATTTTTACATCACACAAACCTGGTAGTTAAACTGGGGTGTGCAGACTTATATCCACTATAAATGTGTGTTTCAGTGGATTTGAGTCAGACATGAGTTTCAGTTTCAGCAAAATCATGTCTGACTGAAGTCTTTCTGTTTTTCATGCACTCAGAGTAAATTTTGCCAGCAGGAGCGGGTTAAACTATCAGTAACAGAACAATTAGACACATTGCAGCCTTGCTGTATACTGAACAATTTACTAATTAAACAGCTCAATGATAGAAATTTTAAGTGAATATTCATACTTTTCCTTTTTAAGCAGCTTCTTAGGGTGTGAGTGCTGCTCTCAGTCTGAAGAGCTACTCTAGGAAACCCATTTGTATAAATGCCTTACCGCTGAACAACAAGCTCTGCAGATTCAACGATATAATGAGAGAAGGCACAAAAACATCATACTATTCTTTCTTGAAATCTGTATTTACTGACTTTAAACAACAGGATCATTCAGCCTCTAAACTTTCATGACCTTGTGGGAGTCGGATGTGACCAGCAGCTACTGACACTACTAATTATTATTACTAGTGCAGTGCCCGTAGGAAGTATGTGTTCCTATAGAAAAGCAGAAGCTTAAGCAGACCTTTCATGTTTAATGAGGGTGTGTTGGACTTAAGTTTTAATAGACAAATTGTACAGTGGGTAAGACATGGACACACATTGAGATAAGGAGAGACATGCAAGTTACTGTAAGAAAATGCTGCAATTTATGTTAAAAGCTGGGATGTCAATCTAAATATCCATTTTTAAATTGTGTTGATAGGTCAAGTAAAACCGGACTTATGATAAATCTCTTACTTTAAACGTTTTCCTGTATAATGCAACAACCTGGGCATGTTATGGTTCTAGGTGTGTGTCTAAATAAATGAGTTTAGGCCCAGATTCTGTTAGGTTATAGTGATTTCCTGAGGGTCTGTTTACACATCTTGGAGTAAGACTTGTTAGCGTGAGGAATCATGTAGCAGTTAAACTGGTTAACATCCTAGCGTGTGATTTTTGAGAGAGGTAATGATACTTTATTTATGTTGGCTGCACGATCGGTGCAGGAAGAAACAGGACATTGAATTTCAATCGTGATTTCAATTTGTGTGTTGATCTACAAAATCATACAATTGAGTTGAAATCATTACACAATTTCTAAAAGAGAGAGGGTGAGTGTGCGAGTATATGTATATATAAAATGTATATCTCGCAATCATGCCACACACACACACACACACACACACACACACACACACACACCTCACAATAACTATATATGAAATAAGTAAAAGTTCCCTTTGATATTACTTATAATGAATGAGAAAAAACATGCCATTTTCATTTTTGTTTAATATTTATTACCCAAAAACTCTAGAAAATCCTAGTGTTTATGGCAACATAACATGCAAGACCTGTCATACAACAAATCTGTCTAACATCTCAAACAAAAGCACGGTCCCTCATGCTGAATAAATGCATTGCATAACTAAAAAATAATCCTGACTCACTCTATGAGTGAATCTCTCACACTTTATGCTTTATGGATTGATTAGTTGTTTTCTCGATAAGTCAGTTTTGCTTTCCAAATGTCTGTTAAGCCTTCAAACTTACTGAGGAAACATTGAAATTACTGAACCAACTATCCAAAATCCAAAATATATTGAGTCTATAATCACCTATGACATTTCTGTCAATTAATTGAAGCAGCTCTGCACTGAGTCTTCATTCATAAAAACAAGATACAATTCATCAGCATCTGTGACTCATTCCATATTCTCCCTCACACCGATTAGCCTCTTGACCTGTCAATCAACAGAACCCGGTGGCTGATTTGATGGTTGAGAAGTAGCTTGAATACTTCTTACAGTGGGTAGATCAATAATGGCTGCTGCTGTGCAGGCCTGAGCTATATTAACTATATTAAAACAATATTAAGCTTCTTTACTCTGACACACACACACACACACCTGAATGACAAATACTGTGTCCTACCTGAATCGTTGTTCTCTGAATCCATCTTTCTGGACGATGCAAAGGACGACCCAGGTGCCTGAGTGCCTCTGTGTGTTTCCAGCCTCTCTCTGTCTCTCTCTCTCTCTCCCCTTCACACACTGACTCTCATCTCTGACCTTGCAGTGTTTGTGTTTCCCCTCGCCGCCGGCTGCAGCAGCAGCAGCAGCGGAAGCAGTGGAAGCAAAATCAGCAGCAGCAGTAGAAACAGAAACAGCAGCAGCAGCAGCAACAGCAGTAGCTGACCTGCTGAGGGCTGCAGGTGAAGCTGCAGAGCTGAGTCCAACCAGATAAAACTAAACTAGCAAACAGCTATTGTGTAAATTCCACTTTTTAATTTGGGCAGAATAAAAGGATAGGAAAGAGTATATTGTATTATATCCTTTTCATTCAATATCTTAACTTACAGCTTATATTTACACTGAACAAAAATATAAATACAATTTTTATTGTGGCCAGTCTAAGGCACACCTGATCTGTCTAATCAGCATCTTCATATGCCACCTGTGAGGTGGGATTATCTCAGCAAAGTAGAAGTGCTCACTATCACAGATTTAGACAGATTTGTAAACAATATTTGAGAGAAATGGTTATTTTGTGTTTGTAGAAAATGTTTTAGATCTTTGAGTTCATCTCATAAAAAATGGGAGCAAAAACAAAAATGTTTATATTTTTGTTCAGTGTATAAATATAAACTAGCAGGCAGATTATGTTCAGATATTTACAAGTAATGTGCAAGGAATGATACAGTATGAATGGTGCCAGTAATAAAGCCAGTAATAAAGTGCATGTTCTTGGCACAGTCACAGCTGTATGAGGTACAGTCCATCTGGAAAGTATTTACAGCGCTTCACTTTTTCCTCATTTTGTTATGTTACAGCCTTATTCCAAAATGGATTCAATTCAATTTTGTTCCTCAAAATTCTACACACAACACCCCAGAATGACAACGTGAAAAAGTTGTCATTATGGGCTGTTGTGTGTAGAATTTTGAGGAAAAAAATGGATTGAAACAATTTTGGAATAAGGCTGTAACATAACAAAATGTGGAAAAAGTGAAGTGCTGTGAATACTTTCCGGATGCACTGTAGTTGGTGTCAGTTTAAGTTCTAGTTGTTGCAGACTCCTGTCAGCTGTTGGTGGTTCTACATTTCACACTCCTGTACCTCTGCCTGAGGGGAGAGAGTGAACAGTCTGTGTTGGAGATGGGTGGGGTCCTTAATGATGGAGACAGCTCTCCTGTGGACTCTACACTGGTAGATGCTCTGCAGAGAGGGCAGGGGAGTCCTGTAGGAGATGACTGTGTTGAACGCAGAGCTGTAGTCAATAAAGAGCATCCTGATGTAGGAGTCTTTATTCTCCAGGTGTATAAGAGAGATGTTCAGTGCAGCAGCAATGGCACCCATGGTGAACCAGTTGGATCTGTAGGCGTACTGCAGGGGGTCCAGTGTGTCTGGTATGCTGTTCAGAATGTGGGTCAGCATCACTCTTTCAAAGCACTTCATAATGATTGGAGTGAGTGCTACTGGCTGGTAGTCATTCAGGCAGGTGGGGGGTTCTTCCTGGGGAGGGGCACAATGGTAGTAGTATTGAAGCAGAAGGGAACAGTTCTCTGGCTGAGGGAGTGCTTGAATATGGAGGTGAGGATGTCTGTCAGCTTATTAGCATAGGCTCTGAGGGCTCGTCCATGGATGTTATCTGGCCCTGACGCAGGGGTTGATTCTCCTCAGGGCTTTGTTCACCTGAACTGATCAGATGACCGGTGCAGGGGAGGAAGGTGTGGTGGTCTGTCAGCCTCCTCTCTGTGGGGGGGTTGGAGGTCTCGAATCGGGTGTAAAAAGTGTTGAGGTCATCGGGCAGACTGTCTGTGGCACTGATGGTATTGGTTCTGGTCCTGTAGTCCATGATGTGCTGTAAGCCCTGCCAGATGCATCCAGGGTCAGCAGTGGAATAGAAGCCACCCACCTTCTCTTTGTACTGCTTCTTGGCTGCTGTGAAGGTTTTTCTTAGTCCGTACTTTATAGCTCCACACAGGTGCTGATGTGCCCAGTCACATAGTCAGCATTGTCCTGTACACTGACAGAAGAATCACGGTCTGTGGTAGCAAAACAGTCCTGCAGTGTGTCTTCAGTCTCTGGTGTCCAGAGCTTAACTTGTTCAATGACTGGATTGGATTGTTTGAGTCTCTCTCTGTAGGTTGTGTACAAGAAGAGAGAGATGTGGTCTGAGTGTCCGAAGTGTGGTTGGGGTGCAGCCCTGTATGTGCCTTTTATTTTGGTGTAGACCTGATCCAAAGTGTTCTTATCACATGTGGGAAAGTCTACATGCTGGTGGTATTTGAGAAGTACAGTCCTTAGGTTGCACTAATTAAAGTCACCCGCAGCAATGAAATCAGCATCTGGGTGAGCGGTTTCTAGTGCGCTGATGATGTGCGCTAGTGAGCTTTCTGAGCACCGTTGTAGAGTTGGCTCATGGAGGGATGTAAACAGTGGCCAAAAACACAGATGTAAATTCCTTTGGTAGGGAGTAGGGACAACACTTGAGCATTAAAAACTCAACACTACAAGCTGATAATAACACACATACACACACCTCCCTTTTTAGTTTTACCGGATGCCGCTGTCCGGTCTCCTCAGTGAATGGAGTGTGTCTGTAGCTGAATGGTGGACTAGGGAATGTTCTCTGAAAGCCAGGTTTCTGTGAAAATTAGAGCACAGCACTCTCTTATTTCCCTCTGTGATCCTGGCTCTCAGTTGGTCTAGTTTGTTTTCCAGAGGTTGCATATTAGCCAGCAAGAGACTAGATAGCGGTGGTCGGCTAGCTCACTTTTAGCCTAGCATGGACATCCCCCCTCTTGCCCCTCTTCCAGTGCTGCCTCTGAAGTACTATCCTCGGGTCCACTGACTCACTCAAGGTCTGCGTATCATGGCCTTCCTGATTAGGTAGCAGAGGTGCTCACGTCGTCGCACAATGAGTTGTACATCCGACGATAGAAGTCCACTAAGCTGAAAGCTGCAAGAGTTGGCAATATCCAGCAGTGCCTGTTATTTTAACAATGCATGGCAACTGTGCAGTACAGAAAAAGCAAAACACACACAAAAAAGAAGAAAAAGATGGCATTCCAGAACAGAACAAGCAAACATGTCTGCCACAGGGGGGACGTCATCTTGCATTTAAATCTTAAATTTAAATTGCATTTATCAGATATATACAAACCACCACCAAAGAGCATAAGGTTGAAATCCTGAGAGCAAAACAGAGCTATGAAAACAGACCGCAGAACAAAATGGTTTTTAATAACCTTGGCTCAGCATGGTCCATTATGTAAGCTATCCCTGCCCTCCAAAATGAAAAACCGTAGCACTACCATCAGTTAAAATGGCATCTGTTCAGATACTGACTTTGCTAATTCTCTTAATAGCTTATTAATTATTAGTTTAACTAAGGATATTGAAAAAGGTAGATGGAAGTCTGGGCATCTCTGCTCAAGCTGCTGCCCTCCCAACCCGGAAAATTGTAGACGATGGAAGGATGGACTGAAAACTCACTCCAAACAGAGACAAACAGTCTCAACGCTGAATGACTGGAGTCAGCATTAGTGTAATTTGGTGACTTAAGATAAACGGTGTGTTTCCAGCTTCCCTCCCACCTCAAGTCAGTGTGTTCAGATGTTCTTTCCACAAACAGTGTCTCACATTCAAAAGAGCGCAGCAAAGCAAGACAGAGGAGGACAAACGAGGATACGATGCTTAGATGCTTCTCGATAAAAACAGTCAAAAAGAGTTCAATCTTCACAACCCGTTTTCATCCCAACAACAGTAGTTTCTAAAAGGGCTGAAATATAAAATATCAAGTTTGTCCAAACATATGTCCATTTGTTTATATATTCTTTTAAATAAAAGACTAATGAACAATTTTTTACATATTTTGGTCCTAAATATACTGGTGCCAATTACTGGACTTACTGGGGGTATCCTGTTAATTTAATTATTTAGTATTTTTGTCATATAGTTTTGTTTCTATGAGTTTGTCTCTTTATTTTTTGTGTTGTATGATTAATGTGTGTTGAAGATTAAACAATGAGAATACTTGCAAGCATTTTAAATATTTTTATGTATTAAAAAGACATACAATCAAACAATTGATAAAAACAGAATTCAAAATTAAGTGTGAAATGGTGTGAAAAAGTATTTGCTTTCTGATTTCTTATGTTTTTGCAGATTTGTCACACTTAAATATTTCAGATCATCAAAAAGTTTAAATTTAGTCAAAAACAACACCAGCAAACACAAAATGCAGTTTTTAAATAAAGGTTTTTATTAAGGGAGAGAAAATCCAAACCTACCTGGCCCTGTGTGAACAAGTGATTTCCCTCTAAACCAGTGGTTCTTAACCTGGGTTCGATCGAACCTTAGGGGTTCGATGAGTCGATCTCAGGAGTTCGGCAGAGCCTAGAGCTGGGCGATATGGCCTAAAAACAAAATTTCTTTCACAAAAAATCTGATTTCCGATTTTAATCGATTTTTCTCTGCCCTAATCAAAAGCAAATAAGAGATAATGAATAAATGGCTCAAAACAAGTTTTAAGTTTATTTTTTTCCCTCAGTCGCTGCCATGCTTGTGAATCTACAGGTTTTGGGTGCGCCCCGCTAATTTAACCGTGTACTGATGTTCATGCACGACTCATTTTGTGTACCAGTAAAAAACATATCTATGTCTTGAATTTGAAAAAAATAATATTTTACTTTTCAATAAAGAGGGGTTTGGTGAATGCGCATATGAAACTGGTGGGGTTCGGGAACTCCAACATGGTTAAGAACCACTGTTCTAAACCTAATAACTGGTTGGGTCCTTACCAGCAACAACTGCTATGAAGTGTGCAGAATTGTTGTAATTCAGCCACATTGGAGGTTTTGGAGCATGCCAACTGCCTTATTAGGGTCATGCTACAGCATCTCAATAGAATTCAGGTCAGGACTATGACTAGGCCACTACAAAGTCTTCATTTTGTTTTTCTTCAGCCATTCAGAGGTGGACTTGTTGCTGTGTTTTGGATCATTGTTCTGCTGGAGAACCCAGGTTGGTTTCATCTTGAGGTTAAGAGCCAATGGCCAATGGACATTTTCCTTCAGGATTTTTTGGTAGCAGCAGAATTCATGGTTCCATTTATCACAGCAAGTTTTCCAGGTCCTGAAGCCCATCACACTATTACCATATTTTATTGTTGGTATGAGGTTCTTTTTCAGAAATGTGGCATTACTTTTTCACCAGATGGGACACAGAACATCCAAAAAGTTTAACTTTTGTCTCATCAGACCACAGCGTATTTGCCCAAAGGTGTTGGAGATCATAAAGATGTTTTCTGGCAAAATTAAGATGAGCCTTAGCAATCTTTTTGCTCAGCAGTGGTTTTTGTCTTGGAACTCTGCCATGCATTATTGTAATATATAACAAAAACTTGCATTTTTTGTTCACTTGTGTTTTCTTTGACATTCTTTGATATTTAAATTTATTTGATAATCTGCAACATGTAAGTGTGAAAAATATATAAAGATATATAACTATTGTTTTCCCCCCAAAGAATTCACCCATTTTTTAATGTGAACTATAGAAAAATTAAAAAAACAATTATATTGATTGAAAATCTATAAAATCATCCAATAACAGCATCACTCTTTTCCATTGAATGGGCAGATGAGCTCTGTTGTTACAAAAGCTATCCGATGTTGACATATTTGTGCACAAATAAAAAACCAGGAGAACCTGTAAAATCCTTCAGAAAGTGCAGCAGCAGCTTAACGTTACACAACAAGCAGGCAAAGATAAAAGCTTCAGTCTCTCTGCAAAGAAGCAAGCGGTGGAGAAAACAGAGGGAGGTGCATCTCCTTTGAAGTTATATTTAGGCCAAATCCTCCTTTGCGGAACAAACTGTCTTCCACTGTGCATATAAATCACAGCCAATAACTGAGAGAGGAGCCGTCCTGAGAGACGCCGGCGCCGCCTGCACACATACAATTAGCAGGCGGAGCTTCAAAACAACGCCGAGTTCTATCGACTTTGATTCCTCCTGCATCCCAAACACTCCAGGTCCACCTGGGAGACAGATGCATGCTGGGTACCGGCCACTTCTGGTTGGACACAACTTTGAAGATGTGAATACACAGAAATCGTAGAGCAGGAGCCCCTCAAGACCTGTTTGTCAGCATTACAAATGTGTTTTGAGTGACTGTAATATAAAGAATCTCAGATTCACACAAAATATGTTAAAATATTACAGCAGCATAGTGAATCACCCTGAGTTCTGCTGGAGTTAACTAGAGCCTTTGATTTTACAGCAAATAAAATCGCTGCATAAAGTGATAAAGTGTTATATCATCAGCAGAAAGAAGGTCACACTGAGGCTGATAGTTTCCTGCTACGCCACAACACACCGCACACTCTGAACAACATGTTGACTTCATGCTACAGTCTCCTTATCTTATTAAATATATAAATTAGTGCTGTCAGTCGATTAAAAAAAATAATCAAATTAATTACAGGATTTTCTAATTAATTAATTGAATTATTCACATTTTAATGTCATATCTGCTAAAGGTCTCCTGTAAAGAATTTGAATTCTAAGATATTAAAAATTGTAGTGCATGACTAATCAATTGAATACAGTAAGAAGAGATCTGAAATCCAATTTGTTATTGGTGAACTGTGCTTCATGAATTAACTCCAAAAGTAAAGGTCCAGCACATTAAACCAATTAGGCCAGGTGCATTATTCAAAAATGTAAAACAAATACAGCAATACAGTTAAATAAATAAAATAAAACTGTCTTCAAAAATGTATAACAAATACAGCGATTCAGTTAAATAAAATAAGGCTGTCTCAAATCGGCACTTAAGCTCAATATAGCAATTGCTGATAACGTGACCACATGTCCATCGACCAACCAGAAACACATTGTTCAGCTCGGCTCGCCTCGCCTAGCAACCAGAGACGCGCTCAGACTTGTTGCTCCGGCACAGACACTGAAACAGCGTAGATTACACTGAAACGAGCACACTGGAATTGTTCAAGCACTCGGATAATGTAACTAATGTGACTTTAGTACATTGTTTTCTTTATTTAACATGGGATTTTGACAGGGAGCTTCTCCTTTTTTTAACGGAACGCCGTTCCAGTCGTGAATCTTTTAACGGAACGTAGTTCCGGCTCACTTTAACCCCTAGGCTCGCTACCGTTGATACTCATAATTAATTTTTTAACGCGTTAAATTGCGGCGTAACGAATTAATCGAATTAACACATTAAAATGACAGCACTAATATAAATATAATGCATGAATAAAAATGCATAACAGCTTCACTTCAGACTCATTGGATGCTGGTTTCTTCAAAATAACTGCAGCTAAAGCAGTTTATTTTCTTTAAACTTCAGCTGTTTAACTCAACTGTTCAATTAAACTTAGACACACCCCTTCAGCTGCCGGCTATCAAACATAGACACGCCTCTCCAGCTGCTGTCAATCAAACAGATATGCCCCAGTTTTCTTTTTTTTTTTGGTACCTCATAAATTCATTCAAAAGTCATTTACAAAATTTTAATTGGAGAATGTGATGTAATCATTTATATACACCAGGGCTCTCCCACGCTGGTCCTAGAGAGCTACTGTGGGTCCAGGTTTTTGTTCCAACCAAGCAGTAACACATGTGATTTAGATCAGAGATCAGACACACCCCTTCAGCTGCTATCTAGCTCATAAATTCATTCACATTTACAAAACTTTAACTGGAGAATTTGACTCAGGTAACTGACATGATCGTTTGACTCTCCAACCCTGGTCTTAGAGAGCTACTGTGGGTGCAGGGTTTTATTCCAACCAAGCATTAGCACGCCTGATTCTATTAATCAACTACTAGGGCCCCAGGTATGGCGCTTCATTAGTAGAATCAGGTGTGTTACTGCTTGGTAGGAACAAAAACCTGCACCCAGGACCAGGGTTGTAGACCCATGACAGAAAACATCTAACTCTGTAGTAGGGAGAACAAAAACAGATGATGACCAGCACAAAGACACAAACCACCACTTCTGATTTTTATGTCATTAAATGACTCATTGGACCAGAGTAGATTACTAAAAATTGATTTGACCTTTCGCCATCACCTTTTAACCTTAATTTTATCTCCGATCCAGATGTGTAACAACCGCTCTGGTTCTGCAGATTCACTGTGTGACCAATTAACTGGGTGTTATGAAACAAACGTGTAAAACTCCTTCTTTCATTCCATCCATGACTCTGCAGTTCCGACTTTGAACTCCTGTGGCTGTGAGTTCAGCCTGAGAGAAGCAGCAGCAGCAGCAGAGTGATTGACAGCGGTTTGTCCCACATAATGACTTAATTAAGGTGGTTAACACTTTGAGGATAATAAGAGCCTCTAGACCACAACAGAGCAGGAGTAAGACCTCTGAAATAGAGCACACACACATCAGTGTTGATTATTAATAGCAGCAGAAATAGTCCACTTCCTGTTGCTGTGACTCACAGACATGCCACAAAATTATAATTAATCACTGCAAGTAGATGCTGTCTGTTCACTCACACACACACATACACACACACAGATTAAAAGCACAGCACTAAGGCTAACAGCATTTGTCTAAATCCATTTAATTTGCATAGATACAGCAAACATTAGTGTATCACTGAGAATCAGCCACACAATCGGGTGAAAACCTCTGCTTAGTAATTAACAACTCCTTTGATAGTTGATTAATATATTATTGAAATGGTTAATCAATTAGTTGTTTCATTTATAAAATAATGTAAAATGTCAATCACAAAGCTACTCAAAGCTGAAGATTCAATCATTTTTTTTGTCCAGATTGATTACAGGAATCACCGCTGGCTGACTGATTTGGGAAAATAATCTAATTGCAATATTAAGCTGCCAAGCTGAAGGTTCCCCTGCTGAAGTCAGCCCATGTCGAGGCCCGTCTGAAGTTGGCCAATGACCGTCTGGATGATCCAGAGGAGTCGTGTCAGATGAGTGGTCTGTGGTCAGATGAGACCAAAATAGAACTTTTTGGCCTTAACTCCATTCGCCATGTTTGGAGGAGGAAGAAGGAGGAGTATCATCACAAGAACACCATAGCTCAGACATGTCCAAAGTCCGGCCCGGGGGCCAAATGCGGCCCATGGTCGAATTCCATCCGGCCCGCAGCCTCTATCATAAAATCAAAAACGTCTGGCCCGCATGTAGACTTAATACATTGTGGCCGGGAACCCTCACCGCTGCTCCCTACAAGTTGAGCTTAGGGCCTCCAAAACCTTGGCAGTGGCCCTGGCTGCAAATAAAAGAAACGCTGCAAACAAAAAGAAACGCTGCAGACCTGGTCTATGTGCTGCAGCCCAGATCTCAGTATCACCCGTCACATTAATGCAGACAAGTCATTTGTCATTTATAGTAAGTCTCTGAAGAAATTTTGTTTTTTGAGGATCAAAATCAGTTATAAATTCAGACAAGTTATCAGTTTTCACTCCAGAAAAAACATTTATAGTTACAAAAGTTTTTAAAAAAAAGTTTTTTAGTTTTATAGTTTTAAAGCATGTATATGCATGTTTCAAATGAACCAAAAGACATGTTTCAGATTGTAAATGAAATAAAAAAGCAAATGTGAAACACAGAATGGCTTGCTAAAATTTGTTTAAATAGATTGTTGTTCTATGTAGAGAACATCAGCCAAGGTCAGCCCCCTACATTTTTAACACACCAAATCTGGCCCCCTTTGCAAAAAGTTTGGACACCCCTGCCATAGCTACAGTGAAGTATGGGGGTGGAAGCATCACGCTCTGGGGGTGTTTTTCTGCACAGGGGACAGGATAACTGCACTGTATTAAGGAGAGGATGAACGGGGCCGTTTATTATGAGATATTGGGCAAAAACCTCCTTCTCTCAGTCCGAGCGTTAAAGATGGGTCGTGGCTGGGTCTTCCAACATGACAACGACCCGAAGCACACAGCCAGGAAAACCAAGGAGTGGCTCCGTAAGAAGAATATCAAGGTTCTGGAGTGGCCGACCCAGTCTCCAGACCTAAATTCAAGCGAAAATCTTTGGAAGGAGCTGAAACTGTTTTGCTCAGCGACAGCCCTGAAAACTGACAGATCTAGAGAAGATCTGTATGGAGCAGTGAAACAAAATTCCTGCTGCAGTGTGTGCAAACCTGGTCAAGAACTACAGGAACCGTTTGACCTCTGTAATTGTTATCAAAGCCTTCTGTACCAAATATTAAAATTGTTTGACTCAAGTGATCAAATATTTGACACAGTAATATACGAATAAATAGTTTAAAAAAATCATCGATTCTGTCTCTCAAAGTGGTAATGAAAATTTTAGACCCCTCCATGATTTCTAAGCGGGAGAACTTGCAAAATCAAAGGGTGATCAAATACTTATTGATCTCACTGTATATATATTAGGGGTGGCATGGTTCACAAAAATCACGGTTGGGTTGGTATCACGGTTTAAGGGTCACGGTTTTCGGTTCTGTACGGTTCTTATTTGTTTCTTTTAGAATACACTTTATATCCATTGAGCTTAAAAATCCACAATAACAGGATAGAACATTTAAAAGGCCATAAGATGATACAAAGTAGAACAATCTAATGTAATGTAAAATCTTAATATAATGCCATAATAATCATATACAAATTGAATTTGATATGACTGATTGATATTATTTAATGTTTGACAACTCTCAAAAGCTAGGTGATATTTTGATACAGCAAGAGTGGGGACATTGATGATTTCAACATTTTTTTCTTTATTTTGACAAAAAAAAGGAGTGTGTATTGTCATTTAAATTGAAATGACAGTGCAGTATTTCAGAACGCATGGCTGGATTTATGAAAACAAACTTATTAAAAACAAAAACGTACTGGCAATCCATATAAAATTCTGCATGAAGATCAAACATGTTGCACTATTTAAACACTAATTTGTTCACTTCATTTTCATATTCTTCTGCAAGAAAGTGACTTTGTCCACATTTTGTGCCAAGAGGTGAGACCTATATGCAGTGACAATATTTTTTACACACAAGTGTCAAAAGCAGAACTAACACGCTGCAACACTCTACACGGTTAAGTTAGCGGGGCGACACCCAAACACTGGAGATTCACAACCAAAAAAAATAAACTTAAAACTTGTTTATTCATCATCTATTTGCTTTTGATTAGGGCAGAGAAAAATCAATTAAAATCAGAAATCAGATTTTTGATAAAAAAAAAAAAAAACTTATTTGACTTATTACCGGCATTGTGGGCCCTGCATCGGTCAGTCGTGGTGAAGAAGGAGCTGAGCCGAAAGGCGAAGCTCTTGATTTACCAGACAATCTACGTTCCTACCCTCACCTATGGTCACGAGCTTTGGGTAGTGATCGAAAGAAACGAGATCGCAAATACAAGCGGCCGAAATGGGTTTCCTTCGCAGGGTGGCTGGGCTCTCCCTTAGAGATAGGGTGAGAAGCTCGGTCATCCGCGAGGAGCTCAGAGTAGAACCGCTGCTCCTCCACATCAAGAGGAGCCAGTTGAGGTGGCTCGGGCATCTAGTGAGGATGCCTCCTGGGCGCCCCGGGGAAGACCCAGGACACGCTGGAGAGACTATGTCTCTCGGCTGGTCTGGGAACGCCTTGGGGTCCCCCCGGAAGAGCTGGAGGAAGTAGCCGGGGAGAGGGAAGTCTGGGCTTCCCTGCTGAAGCTGCTGCCCCCGCGAGCCGACAATGGATAAAGTGGAAGAAGACGAGACAAGAAAAAAAAAAGGGCACATATACAAGGACCATGCTGTATCCGTTCAGTGTGCACAGGTATCATATAGCACCACACAGCTGTCATATAATGCCATACAGCTGTCATATAGCACCACACAGCTGTCATATAGCACCGCACAGCTGTCATATAGCACCGCACAGCTGTCATATAGCACCGCACAGCTGTCATATAGCACCGCACAGCTGTCATATAGCACCGCACAGCTGTCATATAGCACCGCACAGCTGTCATATAGCACCATACAGCTGTCATATAGCACCACACAGCTGTCATATAGCACCACACAGCTGTCATAGAACGCCATACAATTGTCATATAGCACCACACAGCTGTCATAGAACGCCATACAATTGTCATATAACAACATAGAGCTGTCATATAGCAACATACAGCTGTCATATAGCAACATACAGCTGTCATATAGCACCATAAAGTTGTCATTTAGCTGTCATATAGCATCATACAGCTGTCATATAGCACCATACAGCTGTTATAGAACACCATACAACTGTCATTAGCACCAAAAGCTGTCATATAACTGTCATATAGCACCATAAGGCTGTTACTGGGGTTGGAGACCCCGGTCCTAAACTGTCCGAGGAGGCTGATTCCGCTCACTTTGTGTGTGTGAGCAGCAGGGATTAAAGTCTGCAGTAACAGCAGCTGGTTACCTGCCAAAGCAGCAGCTGCTGCAGCAGGAGACATCAGGTCACACAGAGGCCGACGCTCCTAGAATAGAAACAGTCAGACATGACACCACAGAAACCGTCTGCAGCTTCATTTACGATCTGCCGGTGACACGTTCAGGAGATTTCATTCTCCTTTAATTCTTCCACTTCTGGAAAACACCTTGACACACCGCAGGGAGTTAAAAATCTGCCCCTTCGCCATGATAAGAGCCACACACTTCAGTGTTAAACGACTGCATGTAGGTGCCGGATTAAATAAAAGGTCAACGAGCTGCACAACAAGCAGAATGTCAGCTGCACCATGGCAGCTGCACCATGGCTGTTAATATTTAATTCAGGACCTGATGAAAACTCTTAACATGCAAACTGATCCAACATCTTCCCCAAGATGAAAAAAGACAAAACATAAAATGTTTTTGACAAAATACAATAAGGTTTGGTCCAAAATCGTGAAAAAGATGATACCTAAACTGGCTTGGGCAGGAATCATGCAGTATGACTTTTGGTGGTGATTCCTGTAACCATGGCAACATAGTTGCCATTTTAGTGGAAGATTTTTGCCCCATTCATTCCCGATGGGAGAGCCTCTGGAGGCTAGAGTGATGGCATCATTGGAGGGTAGTGGTTCAGAAAATTGCTCTGAAAAAGAAACTTGTAACTCAGAAAGATGGCCACAATTTAAATTACAATGATGTTTACATCAAAACGTAGGCACGTCCGTCCCGGTCGTGCCTATATAACACCAAAACTGTTGTATGATGCTACGATGAGCAGGAGTTCAGGGTGTGTTTCAGCCCTTTTTTATACTTTCTGAGGACATTTTGTCAGTTAGTGATGTCATCAGAGCACATGCAGTAGAGAAGTTGGTCACCATAGTGAGCTGGTCAAAAGTTTTCCCCTAATAACTTTGAATCTAAAGCTTCCACAACCATAAAATATGGTGGGCATCATGTGGAGGACCTATCAAATTAATTTCATGATATTGGGGCCCCGCCTCCTGAAAGCTGATTGGTTCATGGTTTTTCCAAAAATAACTTTGGATCTAAAGGTTGCACACTCACCAAACGTTTTGAGAGTGACAAAACGAACACCCTGCAGCATTTTTAGCCATTTGGTGGTTATGACGGCCACAAAACGCCTTTTCGGTGCAATTAATTCCCACGAATGTATCACGGCTGTTGTATGAGACCGCAGCACCAACTCACGAAGGGCAAGAGCCCAGACTCAACTCTTACAATTTCTTCAGGAATTGTCTAGTTCTAATTAATGTAACTGTATGTTGCATAATTCATTTTAAAGGATGTTTTGTGCTTTTTGTTTTAGTTTAACAGAAAATTCAGCTTTTAATACTCAATTGATCATTTCAGATATTTTTTACAAGTAAAACCTGTGAAACACTTTCTGGTTTCAGCTTTTCAAACATGAATGATTCGTGTTTGTCTTATTGGTACATGACAAATTTTATATCTGATGTAATTAGCATATTGAAGATATTAATGTTTTTTGTTTTTTTTTACAGTTTTCTTTTCACTTTAATGACTGAGAAAATAAGTCAGACTAAACTATGATTTAAAAATTACTGATAGTTATACGGTTACATGGTTTTGTCAAGAAGGTGTTTGCAACATTTGTTTAAATAAATCTTCATTTATTAATATGTTTTTACATATAGTGGCTCACACATGAATTCATCCCCCTTTCATTTTAATAACGAGGACTCATAAGTTTCTTAGAGCGGGACTCAACAAATTCTGAGAGTTGATGCCTCTTTGTTTCAACCTGTTGAACAACTTCCTTCAATTAAGAAATCTCTGTTGCATTTTTTAATGTGTTTGTGTGTTTTTGGTTTTGCATCATTTCTGTGTTTGCAGCATTTGTGATGTTTCTTTGAAGAACATGTCTAAAATGTCAGTCAGTCAGTCATTTTCTATACCTGCTTATTCCTCATTAGGTTCGCAGGGGTCTGCTGGAGCCTATCCCAGCACGTTACAGCAAGAGGCAGGGATACACCCCAGATGGTCGCCAGCCAATCGTGGGGCACACACACCATTCACTCACACACTCACACCTACGGGCAATTTAGAGTCTCCAATTAACCTCAGCATGTTTTTGGACTGTGGGAGGAAGCCGAAGTTGTCTAAAATGTATGTAATGCTATTTATGAAATATTTTTTAAAAATTGTGAAAAATATAGCAACCACATTTGATATTTTGTGTTTGGCCCCGAATTTAATTTCGGTACAATAATTATTACACTGTGATTGTCAAGATCACACATTTTATGAGTCACACATGACTGATAAATGAGCCATTGGACATTGACCAGTTCAGAGAGCGGAGGAGACTGAACTCTAGTTCCTAATAACATTTCATTATATCACATTTTAGGTAAATGTAAGGTATAAAAAAAGGGAGGGAATGGTTTTGTTTGACAGCAGAGGTGGACATAGTACATAGTAGAAATTCTGAAATTAAAAACGCTAATAATAATAATAAGCTAATAACAAGTAAAAGTCCTGAATTCACAACAAAATGTCGTACAAGCATCAATAGTAAAAGTAGTCATTATACAGAAGATGTATAATTATATTGTGTTTTAGTTAATCAGTGCAGAGCTTATCGTATATGTATTAGGTATATTTATTTCCTACACTTTTTATTGAACATTTTACACAAAGTGCATTACACACAATAAAAAAGAAAATAAAACAATAATTTAAACAAGAAATATTAAAATATTTTATGTAGTGAAGCGAAGTAGCACATGGAAATACTCAATGTACAAGTCGCTCAAACTACAGTACTGGAGCATTGGTAGAAGGCTTTAAATCCCACACAGAGGCTGTGACCTTAAACGCATCACTGCACTGTTTTAAACTTCTTCCTCGTGTTGTCATGATCAGATGAAACCGTGACTTTGAACGCATCACTCACACAGTTGGCAACATGTAGATACACAACACGGGCACACGGGCGCGTGCGCGCGCGCACACACACACACACACACACACACAAAGGTAACTTAGCTTACCGGCTGGCATCCTGCTAACGTCCCGCAGCGGTCCCGGTGTCCCCGGTCAGTCACTGGGCCTCCATTAAGCTTCAGCGGGCATCGAACACGCGTCTCTGCGTCGATAAAACAGCTGTATGAGTTCAAACGCTCAACACGGACACACAGAGGCACGCGGACCCTCATTAACGGGCTAAAGCCGCGCGCCGGGTAGCTACCGGTCATAGACCTGTGCGGGGCTTTAACCGCAGTGTCACCGGCTCAGCGGAGCCCGGACAACGCGATTCAGGCGCTGACAGCGGGGTTAAAGTGACGCGTTAGCGGACATACCTGCGGAGAAACGGCGGCGGCGATCACGGTTCACTCCTACGTTACTACACTGCTTCCTGCTTTACGGTGACAGACAAACACGGAAGTGTGTGTGAGAGCGGAGCAAATCCAGAAACTCCCCCCCGCTCCGGTGCGACATCTGCGGCCTGAACAGGCTCAGTCAGGGGGGGACAGGGAGGAGGAGAGGCGGCTAATTATAGAATGAACATTCCTACACACAGCAGCAACATATTACACATAAATCAGAAATTATGAGAAAAAAAGATGTCATGAAAACAAAATTATGACACGAGACAATATTATGACATAAAAAGACAAAATTATGAAATAAAAAGATATTTACAGGGTAGTTGGTAAAACATTGGAAACAAAGGAAAACATGAGATAAAAAGACAAAAAATTATTAAATAATAGACAAACATACGATAAAAAAGACAAACCTATGAAATAAAAAGACATTTACAGGACAAATGGTTAAAACATTAGAGATAAAAGGGGAAACATACAATAAAAAGACAAAATTATGACATATCAAGACAATATATGACATAAAAAGACAGAATTATGACTATAAAAGACATTCTTATGAAATAAAAGACATTTACTTGACACTAAGTCATGAGAAATAAAGAAAAAACAAACAAAAAGATATATTTATTTGTATGTATGTGTGTGTGTTATTCTCAGCTCGGCTCCTCTACCAGAGGCCTGGGAGTTCTTCAGTATCTTAGCTGTTCCTAGGACTGACTCTTCTGGACTGAGGCTTCAGATGTTGTTCCTGGGATCTGATGGAGCCACTCTCCAGTTTAGGGACATGCACCGAGTTCTCCTACGACCACAGAGATCACACTCGCCTTGACCTTACACATCTGTTCCAGCTGTTCTTTCAACCCTTGATACATTTCAACCTTTTTGTGTTCCTCCTTTCTGATGTTGGCATCAGCTGGTATCACCGCAACTATCACCACTGTCTTCTTCTGACCTTTGTCCACCACCACTATGTCTGGTTGGTTAGCCTGGAGCTGTTTGTCAGTCTGGAAGCTGAAGTCCCACAGAACCTTGGCACTGCTGTTTTCAGCCACTTTCTGTGATACGGCCCATTGTGATGTGGGTACTTCTATTCCATACTGGGTCCAGATGTTCCTGTACACTATTCCAGCTACTTGGTTGTGCCTCTCAACGTATACTGACCCAGCTAGCACCTTACACCCTGCCACTATGTGCTGGATTGTCTCAGGGGCATCTTTGCACAGTCTGCACCTTGAGTCTGATCTACTATGGTAGATCCTGGCCTCTATGGCTCTTGTACCTAGGACCTGTTCTTGTGCTGTAATGATTAATGCCTCTGAGCTGCATGTAAGTTCAGCCTTTTCCAGCCACTGGTAGGTCTTTTTGATATCACCCACTTCTTCAATTTGACGGTGGTACATTCCACGTAGGGGCTTATCCCTCCAAGTTATCTGCTCCTCTTCCTCTGTACTATCATTGGGTCTCTGCTGTCTGAGGTCTTCACTTATGCATGGTGAGGTGCTTTCTTGTCTTGATATGTGTGGCTTCTATCTCCTCATATATATATGTTTCCTCTGACAATTTAGTGTAGTAAAAATAAATCACTTTGGCTCTAAACGAATGTGATGTTGAAAGATATTTACTTGTAGATTTGGTTGATGATGAAGACGTCTAGTGATCAGATTGATCTCAGCAACAACAACATGTTTCATGCTGAGTGTGAGTAAGACCTGCAGCAGTTTCCTGAGTCACATGATGTCACCTCATGCAGATGATTCATGATACAAAGATCTGTTCACGGCTCAGCTAAAACAACATGCTCCTTGCTGAGCAGGTCTGAAGAACAACAACAATCAATACCCTGATTGACTCAAACATGCATCTCTGGCACTCAGACCAAATAAATGTTTTTTTCAAAATAAAATTGCACGTTATAGATTCTTTTATTGGCACCAACCTGTTTAATCAGCATCTTGATGTCACATCTTCAGGTGATGGAATATCTTAGAAAAAGAGCTGCAAGAATTAATTGCCAACCTTTGCATTAATGACCAACTATTTTGATAATTGATAAATGGATTTGAGTCATTTTTAAGAAGAAAATGTCCAAATTCTCTGGTTCCAGCTTCTCTTCTCTGATTATGTTGTGTTTTTTTTAATCTTCTAGTTCTAGTAAATAGTAACTGATGATCTTTGGGTTTTGGACTGTTGTTTTGGACAAAAAAAATGACATTTTAGGTTGAATCTTGAACACATTTTACACCATTTTATGAACCAAACAACTAAACGATTAATCATTTCAATAATCAATAGTTTGTCAATAGATTAATCCACTATCAGAATATTCATTAGCTGCAGCACTATTGTATTCAAATCCGCAGTTCATTCAGTCATTCATCTTCTATACCTGCTCATTCCTCATTAGGGTCACATGGTCTGCTGGAGCCAATCCCAGCACATTGCAGGAGAGAGGCAGGGATACACCACAGATGGTCACCAACTTATCATGGGGGTCTGCAGTTCAGTGCCTAATAAATGTGGATTTTCAAACTAAATCTGCACATTTTAGTTCAATCAGCATCTTGATGCCAAATCTGTCAAAATAAACAGTAAAATTATGAATTATGTATACAAATTTTATTCCTGAATGCTAACTACATTAATATATGTCTCAGATTCTTATTCTTATTTTATTTTTTAACCTTTGCATATTCGTTGCCAGGGTCATTGACCTTTTTTTGTAATTTGGTGCCATGTCCTGTTGAATCTGTCCACATTCATCATGTCTATAATAGAGAACATGTTCAGGCTAATTAGTCTAATGAAGGAAACAAATATTAATGGACCTTAATGATGGCACCAGAGAATATGTTGTCATTAACTCACAACGAGACCAAACCAACAGAGGGTAATTATCCAGGACGCTGGTGAAAACACCTCACACCGGAGGTGTGTGTGTGTGTGTGTGTGTGTGTGTGTGTGAGAGAGAGAGAGAGAGAGAGAGAGAGAGAGAAAGTGTCCTGTTGCTGCTACTGGTTTGTAGTGTTTAAGCTCTTAAGGACGTTTGCGTTGCGTCCGATGGACTTAAAGGTGATTAAAGGCTTTGGGCCACAGATGGTGAGTGAAGCGTCTGTTAAAGTCAAACGACAGACAACAGTATGACAGAAAAATGACATAAAAAAGATCCTGTTTGTGTAATTCCTCTAATGCAGGAACATCCCACATGTGACAGAGGTGGATCCAAACAGGCTTAAAGCAAAGCTGGAAAGAAACATCACTGACCCAACACCAGCAGATTTAGCTGTATGATTAGATGAGCTCTATGATTTTACTTACTTACTAATTTGTTAATTTGTTTTATTGATCTCAATTTTCTCCCCTTTTTTTCTCATGTTTATTTACTTTCCCATGAGTGTCTTTTTATGCTATATTTTTTTTAGGTCTTTTTTTTAATCTTTTGATTTTAACCCCTTTTCTTCTGTTTTTACTTATTGCATCCTAAATGTCTTAATATTGTCATATTTTTCTCATAATTTTGTTTTTTTTTCTTGTGATTCTTCCTTTTCTTCCTCATGTACTTAAGCGTCTTTTTATGTCTTATGTTTTATTTTTCTTATAAATTAGTTATTTGTTGAGGCTTTGTTGACTTTATCCTCCTGCACTCCTGTTGTAAATCTATGATGAAGATGTCTAATCTCCCAACAAGTGAAGTCAATGAAGCATTAAAACAATCAGTTTTCTCATTAGCTGTAAGATGGCAGCTGCTTGTCTGGCTGCTCTGGGATTTATTCATTCATTTATATTTGGCGCAGTGAGTCAGAAGCGTGTTGTTGTTGAGTGTGGGAACACTCTTGACACTTCAATTTTCCTGCATTCTGGGATCAAAGCTGCCAACAACTGATATTTGTTGCTTTTAATCTTCAAATTCAACTTTTTCGGGGCTGGAAAATGCCGCAAATACTCAGAGATAAACTGTGGAAGTATAAGAGGGAAGAGAAAATCTAAGAAGATGAAAGAAACGTCAAGAACATGCAGCTGAAAAAACAAAATAAAGAATTATGTAAATGTGAAACAGAACTGAGCAGCAAAGCCTCAACAAACAGTGAAAGTCTCATGTTTTATAAGATCCTGACACTAACAGTTACTAACAGAATCTTTGAATTCATGTTATATAATTAAATTGATTATGAATATGTCTTATTTAAAGAGTTTTATTTAAGTAAAATGATCTTTTTGCTCGGATAGACCATTTTACGACAATTAAGTAATTTTCTCTTCAAATCCACAGTTTATTTCTACTTCTTTAGCTAAAAAAATGATAAGTGAACCTGTTTTTTTATAAGCATAAAAGACAGTATCAGTTCATCATTAATTCAGAACAACACAAAAAAACTGAGCTGGGAAACTTGCCTCAGATCAGAAGATGGTGGTTTTAATAGCAATAAACAAAACTGAAGCCAAAATGTTTCCTCACTTTGTACATCCCTTTACATGCAGAAACATATTGGATCACTATCTTATATGATGTTATACAAGGAATTTTTCGGTGGTGTTGTAAATTGAGTGAAGAATGTAGCCATGTAGCAATAAAAATAAAACAAAACCTGGATTAATCTGGTTACTCACATTGGACTGCTATTATTATTTTGAACACTACTGTAAATGAAGTCTTGAAAGTTGATCCAAACATTTCCTACAAATAGTCCCCAGCACAGACGACAGCGTATGTGTGAGTGTGTGTATGTGTATGTGTGTGTGTTGGGGTGCTTTTAACTTGTATAGCACTTTGTGCTACATTTTCTGTGTGTAAAGTACTTACTAATACAGGACTTTTTTTATTCTAACATGTGTTAACTTGACTAAGAGTGAGTTATTATTTTTATTTTTATGGGCCATTCTAAAGAATTGGAGCAAAGTCAGAGTTAGAAACATCTTGAAATAAATGAGAAACATCTTGAAATAAATGTGTCTTTTCCCCAAAACTTTTCATGAATGTTAGTTGTATAATATCCAAGGTACTCATTTCTAGTAGTTGTACAGTTAATTGTCATTTTGTATTTTCATACAGTTTTGGAATATTTTTCCTCTCCCAAAATTTGTCACTACTGAAACACAATGAAATATCACATGAAAAAAAGACATATTGATCTATTAAAATTTTGCTTACATTACCTTGTAAATATATATTTTATTTTTCAAAATTCTCAGGTAAATTAAAAATTATATAATTTTAACATTTTTTCACAAAAGTGTGATTTATCAGAATAATTGGATTTTGAATCCTACTTTTCTTTGAAAAGGGCATAAAGTTATTCATAATGATTACAAACTTAAGGATTCATTAGTTTTAATACAGATTTAACCAAACACCATCACAATATCTTAGTTGATAATTCAATACTTTATTTTTGACAAAACATCCCATGTTTCGGTAGTGACAGCACATCTGGGATATCTGAAAATAAGAGTGCTTGAATTTCAGATAGTTTCGGTCTTGACAAGACTACAAGTGAGAAATCATAACATGTTGATTTTTCTACCTAAAAAAGAAAACATCTCACAATATAAACTGTTTAAGTGCTAGGAGGCGTGTCCCTGGAAACAGCTACTTCTTTCAAGGTGCGGTCTTCATTTGTAATCCAATACACTTTCTGTCAATTTCAGCAAATATCTCTTCACAAAAACATATGTTCATACACAGCAGGTAAAGGGCAAGTAAAGGGGAGTATCCACCAACAGAGGGAGGAGTTTACATTTTGTCAATACCGAAACAATCATGTTACTCCCGAAACGTCACCACATGTTTCGGTATTGACTGTTTCGGTAGTGACAATTTTAGCTATCTTTGAGCCATGCAGCCAAAATATGAGAGGGACAAAGGAATACTTCCTGATAAAAAAATTAGAGGTGTGGCTTAAATCAGTCTTAGCCTATGGACTAAAACGGTAGTGTCAAGAAAATGAGGGACAAGATCTTTTACATACCTTTTCATGATTTACAAAAAGTAGATAAAATCAATTTACATTTTTACACTTTTACATAGGGCAACACGGTGGCGCAGGGGTTAGCGCTGTTGCCTCACAGCAAGAAGGTTGGAGACTTTAAAAAAAAATTGGAGACTCTAAATTGCCCGTAGGTGTGAGTGTGTGAGTGAATGGTGTGTGTGCCCCATGATTGGCTGGCGACCATCTGGGGTGTATCCCTGCCTCTCGCTGTAACGCGCTGGGATAGGCTCCAGCAGACCCCTGCGACCCTAATGAGGAATAAGCAGGTATAGAAAATGACTGACTGACACTTTTACACTTCAAAAAGACACTTGTAAAAACAGTAGAAAATTTTACAAAAATCATTACGCTATCATTTTCATGAATTGAAATTTAGGAGTTGAAATTTAGGAGTTGGGGTTGGGGACAGTCACCTCCCAATGTAAAGTACCCTAGAAATTATGATTTTATATATATTATGCATACTTAAATATAATTTTGGGTTTCAATAGATAATTACAGGATCTTAGTAAATATTGAAAATTTGTATACTTAAATGGACAGCAGTTTGCACCAATTCAGTAGGATGGCCCCTTCATTTGACTAAAAATTAGACAATTGCAGTTGGATTCTTACCCAATAATACCCACCCTAAGATAACAGTTGCAGCATAGCCCAACCTATGATTGTTTGCTTTAAGTAAATGTGGCTGTGTTATTATTATGTTATGCAACTCACAGTTTATATACTGATTTTTACCCTTTTTCACCTTTACCAAATAGAGTGCTGCTCTTCATCTAGCAGCACTCTACCTGGTAAAACCCACATAGTCCGACATCACTCACTGAATGATTGTATCACTACTAGATTTCACCAATATAAGTCTATTACCTGAAGTAACATTTCATGCAACAAAGCAGCTGCTAACAACAGCCTTAAAGATATGGCTGTTATTACAGAGAGCTGCAATTGATAGTAAGTCTGTCCATCCACTCAGAGTGCTTTACTAGTTCTTAACTAATTCTAACCCATTTGTACTGATTTGTTCTAATCTCTAACCAAGCAGGAACATGAGGATGACCTACATCAAATTCTGGACGATACTTCCTCCCTGTTAATAATAAGCAATAATTAATAACTGAGTGAGTGAAAAGGAGCAAGATGCTCCACAGAATCAGCAGCAGCCACCTCACTTTCTCATAACTTGAGACAGATGATCAGAATAAAAAAGCCAAACATGTTGTCAGTTAGCTAACAGGATGCTAACAGGCTACTGGCTGTGTTAACCCGCTACTGTATGAAATATTACTTAGACATTATAGAATAAGGGTGTGGATTTTTTTTTATTACTTAGAATTGCCTAAATGATAATTTTGAAAAAAGATTATAAAATATAAAAAAAAGGTTGTTTCATGTTATATAAGTCAATGGGACTCCATTAGGTTGTATACAATAGGAATTTTTTATTTTCATTTGCATATTGTTGCCAAAAGGCATTTTTTTGGTATAACAGAAAAAGACTGATTAAAATTGAATTAAATGTAAGAAATAAATGAATAAATAAAGTTTACCTACCCTAGAAAGTGAGTTAAATTTTGTATTTGGTGAAAATGGTGAAAATTCTGATTAAAATCCAACCTTAAATACAACCAAATATCCATGAGGAAATCGAATATCCTGGTCATGTGACTTCATAAATTCAATGTCCTACAAAAATAAAAGTTCTCTTTACATGCATAACTGTAAAACCACTTTATATCACAGCTTTTTAGAAAAATGAAGATGAAGTAATGGTTGCCATATGGCAACACTATGCATAGAGGGTTAATGTTAGTATTGTTATGATGGGGTTATATTTAATCATATTTTATGTCTGTCACTGAAAAGCAGTTGTGAGTCTTTCTGTAATGTCTTCATCTTATGTTTTCAGTGTGTTTTCTTTCATCTGAAAACTTGTAGAGAAAACAGCAGCAGCCTGAAGGCAAAAGCACTGGATTTCATGTTTGAAGCTAAAAGCTTCGACAGTAAACGCATTCCAGGCCAATGGAGCATCTGTGGTATTTTGTTTTTATTCGATAAGGAAACTGGTCAAAACCTGCAGCTTCAGTCTGAAGGATCTAAACAGCTTGTTGCTGCCGGTCAATCACTGACAAGACGCAAGAATTAACATAAGAGACTGTTTCAGATCAGCACAAAACAGAACAGACAGATGATCAGTTACCATATCTCTCACCTTAGGGGGCAGAGTTGAGCTGTTTTCTCTCACTCTCAGACCACATCACACACATTTGAAGCCTCTAAAGCTTCCACTGCAGGGATTAGACCGAAAGTAGAACATGAAGAGTATGTTCACTGAGAAAAAGAAAGACAAGTTTTTTTCTGCACATCAATAAAGAATGAAGAATGTCTGAAAACAGAAAAAAAACAAGCAGAGTCATGGCTTCATTTTATCAAAGCTTCTCTGAAAGATTTCAAAAGGCAGAAAAAAAGATAAGGGTTTCTGTTCTATAAATATTATATCTGTAAGGATTCTTCTTCTTTCTAAATCAGAGGTGTCAAACATGTGGCCAGAAGTGAGACGCTAAAGGGTGCAATCCAGCCATGGGATGACTGAAAGGGCTTCTGTGAAGTTGTGACATCACACTGAGAGACAGAAACAACCGGTTATTTCTTGAGCTGAAGCTTGACAGAGGAGATGATTTTTGGTTCTTAAAATCACGTATAAATCTTGTTAATGACATCAAAATGTCACTTAAAACCAGGAAAAGTTTTTGGTAATTTGCTTTGGACAACAACATAATACCATATATGCATTTTCCATGCATATTTATGATTAATAATGACTGTTTCTGATCATTTTGTGTCATCAGTTTTAATGTTAAACACAATTGCTTAGAACCACATACCTTTTAAAATGCATTAAACAAACTGATATTGCTGCTATTAAAGCAAGAACAGATCAGTTATGTGTTGTACACACGCACTAACACACCTATGTATACAAGCTAAGCTAACGCTATAGAAAAGCTAGCACCCAGTCATATGGAACAAGCTAAGTTACACAAACAGTAAAAGTAGTGACTACTTTGAATTTCACTAATTTCACATGACAATCAACATACTGGTCATGTTTTAGTTGAACCAAATGTCATACACACGTGTGTTAGTGAGTGACACAGAGGGTTAGGCCCATTTTAGCTGAAACCATGTGGCCCATTTTAGCATTTTAGAGGGGTAAGATAAATTGGGCCACTAAGATAAACATTGTTTTGTTTTTTGTTGCTAATATACCAAACTGACAGCATTATTTCTGATTGATGCCATAAAAACAGATATCATGCATAGTTTATGTGCATGTTTTCTTAATAGATTTATCATCCGTATAATAGTTTAGTTAGATTTGTTATACCAGGCTACTTACCATGCACATTTTTGGTTCAGTCTAGATTTGAAGTATTTCTTCACTTACCATAAACTAATCAAATCACCTGTTATGTTATGGTTTCCTTGGAGAGAGAGAGAGAGAGAGAGAGAGAGAGAGAGAGAGAGAGAGAGAGAGAGAGAGAGAGAGAGAGAGTTCAGACCCAGAATTTCATAAGTCCAAACACAAAACACCCTTCTGGAGAAAAATAGAAAACAGAAAGTCTCAAAAGCACAAAAAAAAAAAAATCATGATGGAGAAAGTATCAACAGAAAATCACCCAAGGGGAAAACACTCTAGATTTACAGGAACTGCTAGAAAGAGAAAACCAAAAAAACAGGACTGCAAAAAATCACTGGCAGCACCATACAAGAATTTACAGAGGGAAAATGAGCGAGGGACTCAAGGGCAGGGAGATCCTTCTCTGGAGTGAAGATGAAGAGGCTGTTGGCTCCGATACAATCATCTGGCAGGTAACAGACTCAGTCACCATGGTAAATGTCTCCTCCCACATGAAGAAGCTCTTCAACATGGATTGTCCATTAATTCTCAATCTGATTGACATCCAAGCTCAAATTATTAGAAACACTCACACTCACACCAGAGAATCTTCAGAGGCTGGATATCCTGTCAATTATTTACAGATGAATATCTGTTCAAACGCTACCGCGTTTTCATCAGATGGTACAGTATATTAGAGCTGTCATTTTAACGCGTTAATTCGATTAATTAATTACGCCACAATTTAATGCATTAAAAAATTTAACGCAATTAATTATGAGTATCAACGGTGGCGAGCTCAGGGGTGAAAGTGAGCTGGAACTGTCCGGAACTACATTCCGTTAAAAGATTCACGACCGGAACAACGTTCCGTTAAAAAAGGAGAAAAAGGTCCCTGTCAAAATCCCATGTTAAATAAAGAAAACGCTGTACTAAAGTCACATTAGTTACATTATCTGAGTGCTGGAACAATTCCAGTGTGCTCGTTTGAGTGTAATCTACGCTGTTTCGGTGCCTGTCTGTTGGCGACAAGTCTGAGCGCGTCTGTGGTTGCTATGCAACGCGAGGCGAGCCGAGCTGAACAAATGCGTTTCTGGTTGGCCGATGGACACGTGGTCACGTTATCAGCATCGCTAATTCTGATTGGTTCAAACCACACGTTTGCTCTCACAGAGCAAAATTATGTTGGCACCATGCAGCGCAAAATATACTCCTTCTATTATTCATTTTTTAAATTGCTATATTGAGCTTAAGTGCCTATTTGAGACAGCCTTATTTTATTTCAGAATTTTATTTATTTACTAACTGAATCGCTGTATTTGTTATACATTTTTGACAGCTTTATTTTATTTATTTAACTGTATTTCTGTATTTGTTTTACATTTATGAATAATGCACCTGGCCTAACTGGTTTAATGTGCTTGACCTTTACTTTTGGATTTAATTCATGAAGCACAGTTCACCGATAAAAAATTAGATTTCAGATCTTCTCTTCTTACTGTATTCAATTGATTAGTTATGCACTACAATTTTTAATATCCTAGAATTCAAATTCTCTATCAGGAGACCTTTCGCAGATATGAAATTAAAATGCGATTAATTGGATTAATTAATTACAAAAAATGTGATTAATTTTTGTAATCGTCTGACAGCACTAATATATATATATATATATATATATATATATATATATATATATATATATATATATATATATATACAATCATGATATACTGTATATATAGGCCCACTTTGCAGGTTTCTGACTTCTTTCTGTTGGCCAAGACAGAACTGAATGTTGTTTAGTTTTTTTTTTATTAATATATTATTGAGTGTTTATGCTCACATTTTCACAATTTAAATGACTATATGTGATATATATATGATACGTATAAAATAAGAATGTTTTAATACTGCATCAAGTTTTAAAGTGGGGAAATAAATGAAGGGACAAGTTACACCATCATTTTGTTCAGGGTTTAAAGTTTATAAGCTTATTTAAAGTAAGTAAACAAAGTGAGGTGCAATCATAGCCTACCAAAATATGCCTTACCTATACTTATTACGTTTTTATATTTCAGTTTTAGTTGCTTCCAACTTCACCTCTCCCTGTTCGATTGCCCCTAATAAAATCCAGATTTTTATTCCTATTCATATTCCTACTATACTCTGTGAACTTGCTTCTCAGTGGAATCGTCCATTCTAACTTATAGCAGTCTTCTCCCACGTTGCCTCTCTCTCCTTTGCTGCTGCAGAAGTGTTATTGTTATGACAAAACATGTTCGTTCTCTCCGTAGGCTGCATTAATACCGTTAGTCCTATATTGGTAACTTTTTTTTCTGCAGTCATGTCTGTTGCCATGGTTACTCATGGTAACGGTGCGCCATTGATCATGGCTTTTCAAAGCGTAACTCAAGGTAAACATACTCAAAGTTGATTGAACTAATTCAGATCAGCTGTTCTGGAATCCCCCCAGATCCATGATATGTTACTAGTCAAGCACAGTTATGTCAACAGTTCGAAATCCTTTTTTTAGAGTCATTGTCTCTAATTTCCAGAGGGACTGGGACCCCAAACCTTAAATGGACCATTTTAATTGATATCACCCTAGTTGTTGTTTAATCTGTTAAAATAATCCTGTAGCCCACTGAAACATATAAAAAAATGATGAGAACTGTTTAAGAACAGATGCTGACTCCTGATCTGGCCTTTAATGACACCGAATACTAAATCCAAAGGTGTTGCTATTGACACCTGCAGAGATGTTTGATGTCATCCAGTCAAACACTGGAAGCTTTTAAAGATCAGATGCTGAAAACTTAATCAAAGACGTTGGTGGTTCTTGATGTTTTCCTTGTCGCAGCTTTTTCTTCTGAAGTCTTTGTAAGCTCAGTCGTCTCTGATTCACGTCATATCGGCTGCAGCTAAACAGCACTTTGATTTCTCCTCCTCCCTCAGCTGGTTGACATTTATCTCACAAACACTTGACATTTGGAGACTGAATCCATGCACACGCATGTATGTGTGTGTGTGTGTGTGTGTGTGTGTGTGTGTGTGTGTGCAAACTTATAACACACACACACACATTAGCAGGTGGTTTTCAGAATTGGTTTGGACTGAGATCAACTTTGTGCTGAAACCAACATGTCAGTGTGAGCCAGTAAATGAATACATTAACGCTGACTAATATTTATCAAGCTGACTGACAAGAAAACTCTTAACGTCTGACCTCATCTGACAATCTTTATCTTTAGTTTAGTATTGTTGTTATCATATTAGGAATGAACTCCTGAGTGGTGCCATTTCATTTTGAGGGTCCTAATATCAAATAATTACACAACAAAACAAATTACTAAAGAATAAACACACATGGCCAATATTGTAAAATCCTCAACCAACTGGACTCAGACCAGTATAATGATTGAAAAACATGATAGTGAGAAAATGGAAAGATGTAGAAGGCCTGGTATTTCAAGACTGGATCAAAGAGTTAGGCAAGGTAGCTGTGTGTGAAGGAATATATAAAAATAATTAGAAATGGGGAATGTTTTTAAGACTGTATTCTTTACGGGGTAGATCATGGATCATTGTGGTCTGTTTTGGGGGACTGAGATAGAAATGAAGGTGACAGTGGACTGGATGTCATGCTGGCAGATGTTTTTGGGAAGTTTACTTGTGGTCAGTGAATTTCACCCAGATCCTTCATACCTACAGCAGTTAGACTCAGATCCTTCATACCTACAGCAGTTAGATTCAGATCCTTCATACCTACAGCAGTTAGACTCAGATACTTCATACCTACAGTAGTTAGACTCAGATCTTTCATATCTACAGCAGTTAGACTCAGATATTTCATACCTACAGCAGTTAGACTCAGATCCTTCATATCTACAGCAGTAAGACTCAGATCCTTCATATCTACAGAAGTTAGACTCTTCAATGCATCATGATGTTGAGAGTCACTCAGATCTTACCCCCATGATGCACAATCCATCACTGCAGCACTTTATTAAAACATGAACAAATATTAATCATACTGTATTTACTTCTTTAAATACCTCCATCTCAACCATAATGCATGATACATACTGTGTATGCTGATACTGGTACATTTGTACTCTATTTCTTCTTCTGCCTCTAGATATTTTCTATATTCTTTATAAAACTGTTATCTTTTATGTCATTGCTTCTCTGTATCTGAGCTGTGGTAATGCAGAAATTTCCCCGATGTGGGATCAATAAAGTCTAAAATCTAAAATCTAATCCATAGTGGTTGTTTCCTGGAACTGGACAATTTATCACATTGAGCATGGACTAACGGACCTGTCCGGGACATATTATGTATATATTTTATCTTATTTTCTATTTTTAGGTGTTATGAACAAAATAAGGCGATGGAACTGAATCTTGACTTTGCTTTATTCTATTTTTCCCCACTGTTCTTTTAGTAAAATCTTAAAAATTTGAAGATCAATAAAAAAATGAATCATAATGAATAAACACACATCGACACAAAAAATAAATAAGAAAATATGATTCATAATATTAAATAATAGATAGATAAAAGATTAAAAAAAAGTAAATACTTAATTTTAAAAAATAACTAAATAAAAAATAACCTGTTTGTAATTCCAGATAAACCACAGTGATCACAGACAGTTGAACTGTCATCAGTCATCTTCTATACCCGCTTATTCCTCATTGGGATCACATGGTCTGCTGGAGCCAATCCCAGCACATTACAGGTGAGAGGCAGGGATACACCCCAGATGGTCACCAGCCTATCATGGAGCACACACACTCACACCTATGGTGATTTAGAGTTTCCAATTAACCTCAGCATGTGTTTGGACTGTGGGAGGAAGCTGGAGAAAACCCACCAGACACAGAGAGAACATGAAACTCCACACAGAAAGGTCCCAGACCGAGGTCTTGTGACCTTCTTACTGTGAGACAACAGTGCTAACTACTGCACCACCATGCCGCCCTCAGCTAAACTGTATTATAATAATATAATACTATACTATATAATAATATAAAACTCCACTGTCTGTTGTATTCGCCTCATGATGAAACCTGCATCTTCTTCTGCAGAACAATTATTTAATGAAACCAACAGACAGGAGATGGTGAAGTGCTAATGAAAGGAACCATAAATAGAAATGTTGTAATCATATCAGGACAGAAGCTAACTGAGGCATTAGCATATTAGCATGTGTGTTGTCGCTCAGAGTTAATCTCAGTTGCTCCCAGTCACTCTGCTAACTGCAGGATTCCTGACACCTGAGCCGAGTGCTGACAGGCTCCGTAATAAGACGAGACAGGTGATGAGTCAAAGACGACGTGAAGTGTTTTAGTCAGGTGATGTTTCGCCCACACTATGGAGATCAATAATAGATCAAGAAAACAGTGTTGGAACCATTGTAACATAAGGAGATCCTGATCCTGCTGTAGGAATCAGCCCCAGTAATGAGGTTTCTCTTCAGTTCCTCTCCTGTCCGCAGCAACAGGAGGTTTGGGTGGATGGATCAGTGCTTTGTTTGTTTATGTCTGAAGCTGAAAAAGCTGCAGGAGACAATGTTCAATACCACTGTTAAGTGGTGTTTGTCCCTCAAATAGGTGTGTTTGTAAATATTAAAAAAAACAGTAACGCTCATATCTTCTTCCTCAATTACATATTATTGAGATATTTGTGGCAATATCTGCACAGATCCACAAACAAATACAGTTGTCTTCAAAATAATAGCAGTGTTTTTTAAAAATGTGAATAAAGCCAAAGCCCTTATAATAATTTTTATTTTTGATATATTGGGCACACTGCATATAAATAAATCAGAATGTGAAGAAAACTGTGTCATTTTTTAAATTATTTAAAGGAATGTTAGTGTAAGGACTCTCCTTTGACAGTTTTGGACTGTTTCCTGTAGCCCTCTGCTGGATGGTGTGTGTTTCCCGGCTCCCTCCTTTGTTCTCCTCCCTGACAGTTTTTGTGCTCGCCAGTTCCTCCTTTTGTTTGGTTATTGTTCAGCTTTCTGCATGCGTGTGCTGACTCTGTGCTATGGCCTATCCCCTCAGCCTTTTCCTGTTGGTAATCCAGATTTTTTGTGTTTAATCCATTTTTTTGACTTTTTCTCTGGGATTTTGCTTTTGGTTTGGACTGTTTTTTTTTTTTTTGGTACTAGCTTTTCTGGGGTTCACCTTGAGTAGGGTCCTCCTCACGTCCACTGGGTCCAGTTGAAGTGTTATGTTGTCTGGACTGATGTGGTCTTTTGTAAGAGTTGTGTTATTTTCTTCAAACTGAAGAAAGGTGTTAAGAGAGTTGAGGAAATCTGTGTTGTCCTAACATAGTGGGGGGGCTGGCTTGCAGTTTGTGACTGACTGGATGCCTTGCCAGAGGTGTGAAGTAGGAGTTGATTTTCTGTCCATTGCTTGGCTGCTCTCACGGTGCAGGTTGGCCCTGGCTGCCTTGAGGGCCTCGTTGTCCCCAGACTTGGAAGCAGTGTTGCTCTCCGAAGCTCATGTACCTCCCTGGTGAACCAGGATTTTTTGTTTGCTCTTACTGTAATGTCCTTGGTGACGGTTACATCTGCTATGCATTTTGTTATGCATCCAGCAGTGGCGATAAATGACATGTCCGTACATTCCCATACCGCTTCCTGGTCTCTGGTCAATGCATTTCCCCATAGACGCTGAGCGTCTCTGAGAGTGAATGGGGCTTTTTTTTTTCATCGCCTCGAAACTCGGCGCCCATTGGATAAATGCTGAAAATTAGAACCCGCCCGAATGCTGAGCCTCTCTGGGAGTCAATGGAGTGTGGGCGGGGCCTGGACGGTGAGCGTCCACATGCTGATTGGAGGAAAATCAGAATGTAGTACTGATGCATGGTGATTGGAGGAAAAGCAGAATGTAGTTTGACTGACAGGTTTCAAAACTATATAACGCAGACACCCCCAGGTTCCAAAGTCATTTCAGGGAGATGTTTATCGATCGCGTCTCTCTCGCTCGCTCTCTTGCTCGCATGCCTGCGCAATCGAATCAAAGCGATCCACGTATAATGCACGAGTTACTGTTTTGCCTGCACGTTCTCACTCGCACACTCGCATAGTATAATATCCGGGATAGTTTACCCGACTCGGCATCACGGAGCCGGGAGACTTGGCACGTCTGCATGACGTCACCTCAGCTGCATGATTTCAGTCCCATCGTGGATTTTCGATGTGAAGTCAAATGAGAGACTTCACATCGAATGAGAGACTATTTGTTGGCTTTTCCAGAGTGAAATAATTCACTCTTACACTGTAAATAAATCACGTATTTCATTGTTCTATAAATATTAAAGTTTCCTTGTTCTCATTGTTATTGTTCTAGTTTTAATGACCTTTTCTTCGATAGTGCAATCATACTCCGAGTGACCAGCTAGCATCATGATGGGAAACAATGCTAACATTAGGCCAAGTCTCCCGGAAATTCTGGTAAACATCTCGATAAACGACAAACATCTCCCTAAAATTACTTTTTGGAACTTGGGATGTCTGTTAATAACACGTTTATGATGTACGGCAAATATGAGCTTCCCCTGTTTGAAAGATCACAAATTGCCGCTGGCATCCAGTTACTGCTGGCTCCCTGAAAAGCGTCCACTCTGTGCTTTTTTTGATTCAGGCGCTGATCTGCTTCACAGCTGGCGTGTTCCGTAGGCTGGAATTAGCATAACAGTAAGATGGTTGGATGAACTCAGGTGGGGCTGTGGAACTGCTCTGAAAGCCTGTTGACTTGGTCAAGTGTGCTGCAAAGTTCACATTCTTGTGATATTGTGGCAGTACTGTTTTTAAATTGGCCTGATTAAAATTGCCAGCGATTATGTAGACCGAGTCTGGCTGTGTTTTGTAGTGTACGCACAGACTGGTACAGAATGGAGACTGCTTCCTTCGTGTTTGCGCTGGGTGGAATGTAAACAGCTGTGATGCTGACGGTGTTAAATTCCCTCGGCAGGTAGAACGGGCAGCAGTTGATGGTTAAAAACTCAATGTTCTCTGAACATTGGCTTGTGATAAGTGCAGCGTTTGTGCACCAGTTGTCAGGATCCCATGACAGCCTTGGACTCTCTCTGTCGCCCCCTGCTGGCTGGTCTGTGTGTAGCGTGTTGTGATATTCCATGTGCCTGCCCTGCCCCTCCTCCCTCTGTTCTCCTCCCTGGTTGTGTGCTCACCTGTTCCTCATTGTGTCATGATTACCTGCCTTATTTAAATCTGCTTGTGTCTGTGTCCCTTTGTCTGGTTATTGTTGTGTCTGCTGTGAGTGTGGGCCTACTCTGTTCTCTTGTGATAATGTTGGCCTGTTTTGCTGCTTTGTTTATCTTATTTTTGTGTGGACTTTTTTCTGGGATTTTGCTTTCTGTTGGACTATTTTTGATAACCTTTTCGTTACATGCCCAGGCACCTTCGGTTTCTCAAATAAAGACATTTTGGATTGAACACAACACTGTCTGCTTTTGGGTCCGTCCTTCAAAACCTGCCACCAATTGTTGTTTATGTGAGTGCACACACCACCTCCCTGACATTTACCCGTGATGGCGTGGTTTCTGTCCGCACGGAATGTTGTTAGCCCTTCCAGTTTAATGGCGCTGTCCAGAACAGAGATGTGAAGCCATGTCTCAGTGAGGATGAGCTCGTTGCAGTCTCTCACCTTTCATAGTGTAGTTAAATCCAGCTTGAGGTAGTCCATTTTGTTTTCCAGTGAGCGAACGTTGGATAAGAGAATAGATGGGGTGCAGTGCTGTGGGGGTTTCTTTTCAGTCTCTTTGTGGTGCCAGCTTGACAGCCCTGCTTGCTAGTTCCAGCACACCTCCGACTCTAGCACAGTTTCCTCTTCCGCTTCAGCTGCTACCAATTTCGGCTGGTGTGGCAGGGGGAGCTCGCTGTCTCGGAGGCCCCATTGTCTCACTGGGGTATGATTCCTAGTCCGAGTTTGAGTTTCTCAAACTGTTACTAGGTTGACACCTGAAAGATCTTCTGTGTAGTTGTTGTTTTTCAGTCCAAGTAATGTACTCCTGTTGTATGTGATTCTTGGTGGTGATTGCGACGGTACGGACATAACATAAAATGAAAAATATTGAAAATATGGCATAATATATCATCATATATTTGTTGATCACTCTGTGCATTTACAAGTATTAATGAAACAAACCATAAGCAGTTTTTGGGTTTGGCAGGGTTTCTACAGAGGAAGCTACATCTTCCAGATGAAACCACAGAATCCAGAGGAAACTACAGCTAAGGATATCGTTTCATAAAACACATATCCATGTTTTTTTTTTAAACATAACATTTCTTAAAACATTAATCCATGTTTTTTTTTTTATATATATTGTTTCTTAAACATATGAAGATTTTTGAAACTGCATAATATATTGTATCCTGTTTTATGGTGTAGTTTGGTTCAGGTTACTGTTAGAAAAGGTCATGTTTAGGTTAAAATGATCAAATGATGTGTGAAATGAGGGACAAACACCAGTTAACGGGGTGTTGAACATTGTCTCCTGCAGCTTTTTCAGCTTCAGACATGAAACAAAGCACTGATCCATCCACCCAAACCTCCTGTTGCTGCTGACAGAAGAGGAATGGAAAAGAAACGTTGACTGAACTACATTACCACCAGTGTTGGGGGTAACGAGTTACAAAGTAACGGATTACAGTAACGTTATTACCATCACGGGTAACGAAGTAAAGTAACACGTTACACTCAAAATATCAGTAACTACATTACTTTACTAAACTTTAGGAACGTGCTTTCCTGCGTTACCCAAACCACTCTTGTCAGTCTGAAAAGTTCTAATATGTTTTAGTGGTGCATGCATCCTGTCCGTCGTTGGACCTGCCTGTGTGCTTGTCTGGGCACCGTTGCCACAGCAACCGGATTTGAGTGCGTTGAGTGACGTAGATGCTGGTGTGTAGGAAATAGTGATGGGAATTGTCGTGTGCATGTGTGCTATGTTGTTATTTTGTATGTTATTTTAATAAGGGTAATAATTATAACAATAGTTTTTATTATTAATAATAATAGACCTGATCCGACCGCTCACACACACACACTTTTTTTTTGTAACTACCCCAACACTGATTGGGGTTTTGCAGAAACAGAAACTGTCAACATTGCTGACAGGTTTGTTACTGGAAGAAATAAACCACACAAAGTTTGCATATGATTATATTTATGTTTTTGGTCTGACAAGAAACCTGCTCTGAAACAGCATGATTCTGCATAAACAAAACTTCACTCTAATATAACATGTAGTGTCCACTGATCTGATTCTCTTCAGCCTTTTTTTGGAGGAAATGTTTTAAATTCTTGGCTTGTTAGCTGTAATTTGCTAAATATAATAAGGTGTGTTTGGTCCAATGCAGAATAAAGTTATTTGCTATTTGCAGTTACTATATATACAGAGCTTTAGTATACAAACATTTTACTGTCAGAGGTATTCTCATGTCTCTGTTTGTGGATGACAGGATAAAAAAATGACCTGCGGTCAATGAAGATAATACTGAATGCTGACAGTTTGTGCAAACACAGAGATGAGTCGACGTTCCTCTTCTCTCAGCAGCAGCAGGAGGTTTGGGTGGATGGATCAGTGCTTTGTTTTATGTCTGGAGCTGGAAAAGCACACCTTCTCATTCAATGTGTTTTCTTTATTTTCATGACTATTTACATTGTAAATTCTCACCAAAGGCATCAAAACTATGAATGAACACGTTTATGGTATTATGTATGTTATGTATTCAATTTTCTTGAATATAGCCACCCTTTGATCTGATTACTGCTTTACACACTCTTGTCATTCTTTTGATGAGCTTCAAGAAGTAGTTCACCTGAAATGGTTTTCACTTCATAGTTGTGCCTTATCAGGGTTAATTAGTGGAATTTCTTTCTTTATCAATCAGAGCAAAGGGTATTTTGAAGAAACTAGAATATGAAACATGTTTTCAGTTATTTCACCTTTTTTTGTTAATTACATAGCACCATTTTTTGTTTTTGTTGTACTTGAATACTCAACACATATTCAACAGATTCAAAGAAGACATATTTAAGTTGTGATAAATTTTTTTTCAAACAACTTGTGATCTTCATGATCATCCAGGGTATATATCACAAAACAGTAATTATTACTGATTTAATGCATTTTTTTGTGAATTCAACACTTATTTAACTTGTGAGACCTATTACACATTTTTTTTTCAAACAACTTTGTCTGAAAAAAAAACCTAGTGTCTTTGAATCACATCACAAGTTAAATGTTTTAACTACCGAACTAACTCATTAACTAACAGCTAAAATTTTTAGGTGACATACTTCCATTATAGTGGAGCTCCATTCCCCATAGATCTGCAACCAGACACTTTTGCCTAAATCGGCACTCATTCATGCATCACTTTGACCATGTGAATGTCTCCAAGCCACAGATTAACACCCCACATGCACCTATATAAGAAAAAAGTTCAGCTCAGAATTTGTTTTTGCTTTAATATCTGGATCCAACAGAAGCCCAAATACTCTCTATACTGTTGTTTGTGTTTTCTAAACTGTCAAACTGTCTTTATTGATAACGGATCCAACTGACAAACACATTCAAATTAAAACTTTTAAATGTCTGCTCTGATATTTATTTATTTAACATTCATGTGATGGAAACTTCAGGTTGTTATCATAGTTTTTCCTCTCCTCACCACTACACTTCATCACTGATGTTATCTGTTTGCCACAGAAACCAATGAGGAGGAGAATCCATTAGTCTCGGCAGTGCAGCTGCATGATTCTGTCTTTCATACCGTAAACACGTTACAGAGAGACATTTTACCCTCAGGGCAAAACAACAGCTCAGTAAATCCACCACCTCTCAAAAAAAGGAAAGCTGGAGTGTGTGAAGGTTTTTCTTCTCCTTCAATCAGCCTGTGACACAACCTGAAAACACTTGCAGCTGTTATTATTATTTCTCTCTGCTGAGCTTCACTCACCCAAGGCTCCGAGAGGCTGAAATCTGGAAAAAAAATGGCATCTTGAATCATGTCAGCGACAGAAGAAAAGAAGAAAAAAGGGATGAAGCTGAGAGCTGGAGGCGTAAAAAGCAAACGTAGGATTGTTTGTATTTGCAGAGACGAGTCTGCTGCTGTTTGTTTTCAGGTCTCAGCCTTCAGTCATCGCCATGGAGCTGCAGGTTAATGCTGCATTCACTGTTAATGTTGTAGATAACATGAACCGAAGGGATTTTTCTGTTATAATCTTGAAATTATAGGATTATTAATTTTGAATATGACAATTACAAACAAGGCACATTTGTATATTTATTCAAAACAAATCAGAGGGCGACACGGTGGCACAGGGGTTAGCACTGTTGCCTCACAGCAAGAAGGTCGCAGGTTCAAGACCTCCTTGGTCCGGGTTCTGGGACCTTTCTGTGTGGAGTTTGCATGTTCTCCCCGTGTCTGCGTGGGTTTTCACTGGGTACTCCGGCTTCCTCCCACAGTCCAAAAACATGCTCAGGTTAATTGGAGACTCCAAATTGCCCATAGGTGTGAGTGTGTGAGTGAATGGTGTGTGTGCCCCACGATTTGCTGGCAACCATCTGGGGTGTATCCCTGCCTCTCGCCGTAACGCGCTGGGATAGGCTCCAGCAGACCCCTGCGACCCTAATGAGGAATAAGCAGGTATAGAAAATGACTGACTGACAAATATTCAGACTCAGTGTGTGCAAAAGTACACAAATGACAGTAATATATGTAAAAAAACAAAACATAATAAAAGCTGCAAGCAGTGATGAACAGGCCCTCACGCGTCTCACGTTGCTTAAGTTACATTTATGTTAACTTACATTACTCTTCCTTTACACATGTTAACACATATTTTACGCTTAAGTTACTCTTACATTACACTTATGCTTACATTAGCTGACATTACGCTTGCTCTAACTTACGTCACTCTGAAATTACTTATGTTATGCTTGCATTCAAATACCTTACACTTACATTAACTTACGTTATGCTTACATTAACATACCTTACTTTAACTTATGTTATGCTTTTGTCTTATGCTATATTAACTTACCTTATGCTTCCGTTAACTTCCATTAAGCTTACATTAACTTACCCTACGCTTACTAAGCTTTCATTAACTTACGTTACTCTAATGTTAGACACTTACATTAACTTACATTATACTTAAGTTAACTAATGTTCTGCTTATGTTACTCTTATATTATACTTACATTAACTTATGTTATGCTTAAATAAACATGCTTATTAACATTTACATTATCTTACATTACTCTTAACGTTACTTATTATCAAGCCTTTAGTTTATGGTTCCATTTCTAAACAAACTTCCTATGACTAGTTGTTAATAGTTCTTGGAACAAGAAGAAGAACAAATATCAGGTAACAACTTGTTACCAGATAGATGATTGTTGTTTACATTCAATCATGACATTTGTTGACAATAATAATAACACAGCAAGTTTCCACCTAGGTGTTTTTAATGTTTGCATGTGTCCAGACCACCACCTGTGATTCATATACACAGTAATGCATTAATACAGCTGTAAATCATGTTCTGTTCACACCTGAGCCGCCATGACAACCTGATACCCAGAGTCAGAGGAGAGCAGCGTCCTCTTACTTGTTGTTCTTGTTGTTCTTCCTGTGGTTTTGTGTTGTTTTATGGAAGCTGCTGTCTGTAGGTGGCCGTTCTCCGGCGTCCTCAGAGCTGCTGTCTGCATTAGTCTCCATCCAACTGTTCCCTCACCGGCTGCCGCTTTCAGCCTCAACGCACACTCCCTCACTCACTTCTCCATGCTGGTTCAGCCGCCACGCGCCATCTGCTCCCACCAGGAGCGGCTGATTGATGCTCCGCCTGTATAAAAGGCACCGGGATGACTCATCGGCTCCTCGCCGCGATGGCCGCTGCAGAAAGAGAGAGACTTGTTGTTTCAGAATCAAATCAGTTTCCTCCAGTTCTTCCAGCTCAGACTCTTCTGAAGCTGTAAAGCTGCACCATCACAGTAAAGCCTCAAACTGCAGGTTTTCAGTCGTCCAGTCAGAGGACGTTTCTGAATGTCTGCGAGTGGCGGAGCAGCTGAGACAGTAAATGACGAAGTGGTTTAATTGTTTTACATCCTGACTTCACACTCAACATTGACTCTTTCAGTCTTCATTAATACTCAAAGTGTGATGTGGATCAGGTGGAGACGTCCTGTGATATGTGACACAGACAGATTCCTCACTGAGTTTCTTTATTAAGCAGCTGAAATCCAGTAAGGTGATGTTTGTGACAGTTTGACTTTCTCTCAGGTTTCATCACAACAAAAGAAAAGACTAATTATTAAGTTAATCTGGCCTTTAAAGTCTATGTGAACCAGTGGCGACTGCGCTCAGACTGCACCAACGGAAGCTCAGCTACCCCTAAAATGTCAAAAAATAATTGGTGAAATATGCTTTATTGTGTTTACATTTCATGGAATAATTATGTGCTAAAACACATTCAACTTTAGTTCACAATCAGCTACTTTTCACAGGTCACTGACGCAACTTTTCTTCTCATTCATTCAGCGTCAGTCATTAAACAATTAAAAAATTAGAATTTACATATCATCTTCATGACTTTTTCTTTCTTCAAAATATTTTATTAGCATCTTTTTCTAGTGTTATTGGAGATTGTCCTGGTGTTTGTCTTCTGTCTCTCTACTCTTACTTTCTCCAAGTAAGCAGCAGCTAATCAAACTAACAGCATTATTTCTGACGGATGACATCAAGACAGATATCATGTATAATATTTCATGTGCATGTTTGTTTTTAATAGATTTATCATCCTTATAATAGTTTAGTAGCACTGTTGCCTCACAGCAAGAAGGTGACAGGTTCAAGACCTCCTTGGTCCTGGGTCTGGGACCTTTCTGTGTGGAGTTTGCATGTTCTCCCTGTGTCTGCGTGGGTTTTCACCAGGTACTCTGGCTTCCTCCCACAGTTCTCCTCAGGTTAATTGGCAACTCTAAATTGCCCGTAGGTGTGAGTGTGTGAGTGAATGGTGTGTGTGCCCCACGATTGGCTGGCGACCATCTGGGGTGTATCCCTGCCTCTCACCGTAACGCGCTGGGATAGGCTCCAGCAGACCCCTGCGACCCTAATGAGGAATAAGCAGGTATAGGAGATGAGATGAGATAATAGTTTAGTTAGATTTGTCATACAAGGCTACTTACCATGGACATTTCTGGTTCAGTCTAGATTTGAAGTATTGTCTCACCACCATAGAAACCATAAACTAATCAAATCACCTGTTACTAGTCAACCACAGTTATATCAATAGTTTAAATCCTTTGTAGTGCACAGTTGTGTTTGATATAATAGCAATGTGTTTAAAAATGCGATTAAAGCCACAATTCTCATAACAGTTTTTTATTTCAATGCAGTGGGAACACTGCATTTAATATCCTAAATCAAAATGCAAAGAAAATGTGTAAATGTCACAAATTAATCTTTGAAATGTTGTGTTGTACACCTTATCACTAACTCTCCTGTCATTTCAGTTCCTGCCACCCTCATCAGTCCTGCAATTACCTCATTCCCCTCACCTGTGCTTCCCTGCCCATCTCCACACCTGAGCCTCATCAGCTCCACTATATATACCAGTTCAGTCTCACTTACTCTTTGCCAGATTGTCTAGTGTGTTTGTGCCTAGTTTTCCAGCGGTTTCCCCACATTCCTGTTGTTCTGCCTGCCTTCTTGGATTTGCCTGCCTGTCTGCCCAGTATTGGACTCTTGCCTGTTTGACCACGAATAAAATCGTTGGACTTTGCATATCAGCTTTTGAGTTGCTTTTTGAGCTTTTTGAGTCACTGTATGAACTGAAAAATTTTAGCATTCTTAGATTTATCATTCCTGTGACTCACTACAGTAATATTTAGTAGGGGTGTGGCGAGACACTCAGCTCACGAGACGAGACACGAGATTGGGTTCACGAGATCGAGATGGGACGAGATTTTAAGAAAACTAATTTACAAATTATATGAATGCCTGGACAACAGACTTTTATTTTACTGAGTTGCACATGGATTTTATAATTCTGTAAGCGTTAACTTTTAATGAACTTATTCCTTTTAATGAACTTCTTCCTCTAGAAATTCAAACTAAAATAGAATGTTATAAAAGTTAAAATATATCGTCACCCTCTTAAAATAATTGCCTAAGTCATTTTTTTACAAAAATGATTTTTTTGCCTAAATCATCTCCTCATGATGCTGGCCACCTCTGGTAAAATTGCCTACATCCTCAGTTAAACAGATCATACCATTCTACCCCTTTAGTATAATTGCCTAAGTCAAGAGTGTGACTTGGGCAGTTTTATTTTGCCTAAGTCACAAGACAATGTGACTTAGGCAATTTTACAAGCTTTTCAAGATGGTGGCTGATTCAAGAAGAAGAAAGTTCTACACAAATGCTGAAGTTATTTCCATGATTCAGGGCTCCTCCCATATTGGTAGGTGAAGATATTTACTATAATATACACAAGGCCATAAATATTACATAATATTTCATCTTTTTATTCAGACTTTTTAGTTAAAATTTCAGTTTAGGAAAACGCTAAAGCAAAAAAGCACAAAAAGTGGAAAGGCTCCAGAATCTATGACTTTTACAAGTGATAAACTTTCTGGTACCTCTTTTATGTCTTATTAAACAATATTTGAACAAACAGTATTGATTTGTGTCTAATATTATCCACAGTACATCATACAATTAAGAAAGATTTCAATACTGTATTGTAATCTGCAATCAAGAAAAAAATCACAAAGGAACCTCTTTACTTCTGTGCTTTTAAAAAAATGAAAATTTCAGTTAAATATAATATGAGTAATCATAACATTATTTGACTGGTATTATAGTATGCCTGTCCTGCTGTGTCTAGAGGCAACTTGAAAACCATTTCGGGAATCCTAGATGTAGCTTAATACAATTGACAACAAGGCAATTCATGTTTCTCAGAATGATCACACATTTTTGAAGGGTTTAAATATTTTTTTTTCCATTTTGGTAGGAGATGCACTTGACAATAATGACACCACTCTGTCCTCATCTACTGAGGATGACAATGAGATTGTCATTAAAGAGATGATGCAGCATGTTGATAATGATGCAGCATCAGCTCCCATGGATGATATTAAAGATGCCAAGCATCTACACTCTAAATCTGGACCTAAGAGTGGCAAGCAGACAAAGGTTGAACCTGTTGTCAAGGATTTCATTAAGAACTGGTTGAGGGACCTGCCCAGTGTTGATTCACACTACCATAGAAGCACAGCTACCTACAAAGACAAGAAGTTCCTTTACCCAGGCACAACCATCTCTCAACTACATTGTGACTATCAACAGGCAGCTGCAACTGCTGGAGTGAGGGCTGTTGGAGTCCAATATTTCACAGCTGTGTTCCATGAAGAGAACTTTTCCATATTTATTCCACAAAAAGATCAGTGTGATGTTTGTGTTTCATTCAAACATGGAAATATCAGTAAGGCTGTATATGATGCACATGTCACCAAGAAGGATGAAGCGAGGCAAGAGAAATCCCGGGACAAGGATTCTGCTAATGAAGAGAAGTCTGTTTGGACAATGGACTTACAAGCTGTGGTACTGTGCCCAAAAACCCAAGCCAGCAGCCTGTATTACAGAACAAAACTGCAGGTCCATAACTTTACCATTTTCAACTTGAGATCAAAGGAAGGCTACTGCTACATTTGGAATGAATCAGAAGGTGACCTGTGTAGTGAGGTATTTGCACATCTTCAGTATCGTCATTTTGAAGGTGTGATCAAAGACCATCCAGAACTCAAGGAGATCATAGTGTGGAGCGACGGTTGCAGTTATCAGAATCACAATGCATGTGTGGCAAATGCATACTCTGAGCTTGCAAAGATATATGGGGTACTAATAACACAGAAATACCTTGTTGCAGGTCATACACAAATGGAGTGTGACAGCATGCATAGTACTATTGAACGCAAAATAGTTGCTATCTATCCCCAAGAGACTATGTCGTCATACTCCAGACTGCAAGAATCAGACCATCACCTTACCATGTAAAAGTGCTCAAGCACGATGAGTTCCTGAAACTGAATGGATCTTACTTCAATAGCATCAGACCAGGCAAAAAAGCTGGAGACCTGACTGTGCATGACTTGCGAGCCCTTCAGTTTAGCAGTGAAGGCAAGGTCCATTTCAAACTGTCCTTCTCAGAAGCCTCTGTGTGGGAAGAACTGCCACAAAGGGTACAGGTGACAAATGGGCCAATGGCATGGATAAGATTGTTTCCATGTGCTCTGCCAATCAAGGAGAGAAAGTTCCAGGACCTCCAGTCAATGAAACCCATCATGTCATCAATTCTTTGACAATTTGCCACACTAATAGGCATCAGTCAAGAACCCAGAAAAGAAGAGCTGGAAGGAGAAGTGAAGAAATGCACATGCCTCCTCAGCATTATGTTTAGTTAGTTTGTTAGTTATGCTTTATTTCTGACAGAGTTGAAGGTTTAAAATTGCCTAAGTCACAAAGGCATGTTAGAAAATTTGCTTAAGTCATTTAATTCTCTCATGTTCCATGTTTGACTGACCTTGTTGTTTGTATGTCAATAGGCATCTGTTGTTATAACTGTTTTGATTAAAATTGTTAGTAAATACCATATATTCAACAAATGGTTCAGTTTTTTGTGTTTCCTGAAAAATCCGAAAAAATGACTTAGGCGATTATTTTAAGAAGGCGTCGATATAGAAAAAAAATTATACATTTGTCCTTTTTTCAAGTGCAAACAATATGTGCAAAACAAAAAGTTCTTCTCTGTCAGCAGGCGCAGTTGTTGATTTGAGTACTGAGCTGTGGTAGTGCGTAAATGTCTCTGCATTGTGCTCGTATTCACCGCGCTGTACGACATTGTTTGCATACAGTGTCTGCATATTGTCTTATCAGTCACTCTCTTACCATTTATCATTTCTGCCGGGAACCCAAAATGCTGCCAAACAAATGATTTAAAAGCGGCGGGGGCGTCGTCAATAGTAATACCAGTGTTTTCCGTCATTCTGGCTGCTTGCTGGATAAATCCCGCGAGACAAAATTTTAACGCGACGGGCAATCTCGTCAAATCACATCTCGCGAGATCTCGTGTGACGAGATCTCGTCACACCCCTAATATTTAGCTATATAACCATGGTTTATAAAACCTGCTTCACATCTGTGTTGCATGGACTCGACCAACATATGGTTCCTATGAACAGATATTTCAGCCTCATAATTCCTCTGCATTTGTTGTTTTTGGGTCAGAAACCCAGAAACAGCATTTTTGATGTCAGTCCACAAGTTTTAATGGGATTAAGGTCCAGGGATTGGGTTGGTCACTCCAGAACTTTAATTTGTTGGTCTGCAACCAAGATGCTACCGGTGTGTTTGGGGTCAGTGTCTTGTTGAAACTCACATTTTGAGGGAATTTCCTCTTCAGCATAAGACTACATGACCTCTTTGAGTATTTTGATACAGTAAAACCTTTGTCTTTCTAATAACGAGGAAGCAGTTTGCCAAAGAACACTTCAAGTGGCCTAAAGAGAAATGGAGAAATATTTTGTGGACTGATGAAAATAGGATTGTTCTTTTTGGGTCCAAGGGACACAGGCAGTTTATCAGAAAACCATCAAACACTGAATTTAAGCCACAGTTCACTTCACTGAAGACAGTGAAGCATGGTGCCGCAAGCATCGTGATATGGGAATATAAAATAAGATAAGATGAAATAATCCTTTATTGGTCCCACAGTGGGGAAATTGCATTAGCAACAGCAGTAGAGACAAGAAAAGAAAAGATTGCACACAGAGACTCTCTCTTTCTCACATATAGGTTAGATGTTGCACATATATTGCACAGTAGTAGATTATTGCACATGATAAATTATGTTACAGAAGCAGTAACAGTGGCTTCAGCAGTGTTCGTTGTAAAGTCTCTAATCTCTCCTTCACACAGTGAAGATGGATCAGTCGGTCATTGAAGCTGCTCTCCACAGCAGACAGTATGTCCTGCAGGGTGTGCGACTCATGGTCCAGCATAGATGTCAGATATTTCTCTTACTCTGGTGTCAGGCCTTTTTATCGCATAGAAGGGATCATGGATCAGTTTGCCTGGAGTGGCCAACCCAATCCCTGGACCTTAAAGCCATAGAAAACTTGTGGGAGGACATCAGAAATGTTGTTTCTGAGTTTCTGAGGCAAAACCAAGAAATTCAGTGGAATTATGAGGCTGAAATACCTGTTCACAGGAACCAGAAGTTGGTTGAGTCCATGCAACACAGGTGTGAAGCAGTTCTCAACTAAATATTACTGTAGTGATTCACAGATCACTAAAGTCATCATGCTAATTCCTGAATAGTTTTCAGTTCATACAGTAAATATTGGAGTTAGTAAAAAAAATGCAGACACTGCTTTTTTTTTCTAACAGCCTAATATTCATTTTTCTTCATTTTCTTCTTTTCTTTTATTTCAAGTAAAAAGATTTACAGTTTTCTTTATATTTTGATTTAGGATATAAAATGCAGTGTTTCCAATGCACTGAAATAAACATTATTGTAAGGACTTTGGCTTTACTCATGTTTTAAATACACTGCTATTATATTAAACTACTGTATATCAAGCTAAATTATTCTCAGAAACACTATTTGAGGCCACCCCTTGTTTTTGAACTTGTTTCATGTCTGCCCTGTAACAAATGCTTATAGTCAGACTTAGGAGCTGTTAAGTCATATCATTTAATTTATTCCAAGTATTGTCAACATCAATACATTTACTTGTAATTGTTTACAATCAGTAACAAAACATAAAACCGTTTCAATTCACCACACCCACCTATTTTAATATATTGTCTTATTTCAAGAAATCGTATCAAGTTTCAATAATCTTACTGGCAGATAATTTGATTTGTTTCTAGTGTTTTATTTCTCAAATTTAAATGTTTATTTCTTGTATTTAGACGGGCAATTTTTACAGTGCTGAAATCGAACTTGGAACTGGAACTGGGCGAGCTGATCTGAGCTACAGGTTCACACCAATCACCCATCGTGACAGTTTAACCAATGAGATGCTAACTTTTAGTTTATCATACTTTTTAGTGTGTTGTCAAAAAGGTTTCAATACTAAGAAGCTAAAGATTTAATATTATCATCTGTCACAGCAGAGACAACAACTTCATCAATAAATCGATTTTCTTCCTGTGCATGTAGACTGGGAGAAGAACGTGTAGACTGGGAGAAGAACATGTAGACTGGGAGAGGAACGTGTAGACTGGGAGAGGAACGTGTAGACTGGGAGAGGAACGTGTAGACTGGGAGAAGAGCATTTAGCCTGGGAGAAGAACGTGTAGACTGGGAGAAGAACGTGTAGACTGGGAGAAGAGCATGTAGACTGGGAGAAGAGCATGTAGACTGGGAGAAGAACGTGTAGACTGGGAGAAGAGCATGTAGACTGGGAGAAGAACATGTAGACTGGATGAAGAGCATGTAGACTGGGAGAAGAACGTGTAGACTGGGAGAAGAACGTGTAGACTGGGAGAAGAACGTGTAGACTGGGAGAGGAATGTGTAGACTGGGAGAAGAGCATGTAGCCTGGGAGAAGAACGTGTAGACTGGGAGAAGAATGTGTAGACTGGGAGAAGAGCATGTAGACTGGGAGAAGAGCATGTAGACTGGGAGAAGAACGTGTAGACTGGGAGAAGAGCATGTAGACTGGGAGAAGAACGTGTAGACTGGGAGAAGAGCATGTAGCCTGGGAGAAGAACGTGTAGACTGGATGAAGAGCATGTAGACTGGGAGAAGAACGTGTAGACTGGGAGAAGAGCATGTAGCCTGGGAGAAGAACGTGTAGACTGGATGAAGAGCATGTAGACTGGGAGAAGAACGTGTAGACTGGGAGAAGAGCATGTAGCCTGGGAGAAGAACGTGTAGACTGGGAGAAGAGCATGTAGCCTGGGAGAAGAATGTGTAGACTGGGAGAAGAGCATGTAGCCTGGGAGAAGAACGTATAGACTGGGATAGGAGCATGTAGCCTGGGAGAAGAACGTGTAGACTGGGAGAAGAGCATGTAGCCTGGGAGAAGAACGTGTAGACTGGGAAAAGAGCATGTAGCCTGGGAGAACGTGTAGACTGGGAGAAGAGCATGTAGCCTGGGAGAAGGTGTAAACTGCGAGCTGAAGGACTAATCAAGCTCTAACCATGTAAAGTACTGACTGGGAATCATTGCAGTGTGTTTATATGTGTACAAGCTGTGATTTATTCTGCCAGAAACATTGTTAGTTAGCTCAAACTAGAGGGTTAAATGACAATACTTCTCATTATCACCTGTTTAATGCTTGACATTGTTGCTTACGTATTCGATAGATTTAAGAAGAGTTGATTGCATCATACTTTTGATTGTGTTTCGTTTGTAACAGCAGGATTCATTGAATATTTAATAATTCAAATATTTTAAGAATAAAAGCAATTTATATGTATTGTCATCACTGTTAAAATTCGATGTTAAAGCAATTAATGTCAAAAGATAGTTTGTTAAAAATAAATTCATGTTAAAATTTGGTTAAAATGTGTTAAAATTCATGTTAATAATAATCAATGCTAACAGTTAGTCGTGGGGCACACACACCATTCACTCACACACTCGGGCAATTTAGAGTCGTCAATTAACCTCAGCATGTGTTTGGACTGTGGGAGGAAGCTGGAGAACCTTGAGAAAACCCACCAGACACGCGGAGAAAATGAAACTCCACACAGAAAGGTCCCAGACCCAGGACCAAGGAGGTCTTGAACATAACAAATTAAAAAAACAATAATTAGTATTTAAAAATTGGTTCCTCATAAAAAAACAATGATTTGAGTCCAAGGTTCTCATCTGTTTCCTAACAGAGATTTGTAGTTTCCCCCACAGAGAATCACTGATACTTTACAGGCATGTTAGCGCTAAGCTAGACTCCACAATCAACTGGAAAAACAAACTACAGAGGAAGAGAAATGTGTTTCTTCCTCCTCCATCTTTAATTTGTCGCCCAGACATGTTTTCGTATCTTGAAAGCCACAGCCCCCAGTTGCCTCGCATTGTGAAAGCTGAGCTGTGATCAAATTCCTCATTGAGATGCAGATGAAGAAGCTCAGATGGCAGCTTTGGAGCCAGCCGCCGGCTCTGTTTGTTCTCCTCTCCGTGATTTCAGCGACTAACAGGATCTCCTCCTCCTCCTCCTCCTTTTCACACAGCTGCACAGACACTTTACCTCTCAGTGGCCTTATTGTGGTGTGAGAACCTGTGTTAAACCACTCAGAGAAGAAGAGCACAATCACACAGTGTTGGTACATAATATCTCTGCTGCTAAACACACTCACAAGGGTGGAAACACAATGAGAGGGAGACAAATATAACTCTGAAGTGTTTATGAGCAAATGAGCACAATCATTATTTCTGCTGATATTTGTTCTAATTTGAGATGCTCCTGAACTGCTCTTTGTGTCAAACTACATGTCAATGGCATACAAATCTGATTTTAATTTAACTCATCTGTGTTTCTGTGGTTCATTCCCATGTCTGACATTTTCCCCGGATATGAAAATAACAGCCTGTTAAAAGAGAGAAAATGTTCCTGTCTGCATAGGGATGTTATCAAATTATTAAAAAATGGAAAGTGACTTAAAGAAAAAGACATCTCCATGTTTTCAATGCTTCGTGGAGTCTGAAACCGAATAAATACCAGTACTCCTTTAAAACATCAGATATAATTGATTACTAGAAACTCAAATTGATGACTATTTAAAATATATGTAGTGGTTCTGTAGTGTTGTTATGATATATTCACTACACACAGCAAGTAGTGGAAAACTAAAACTAAAAAAACTACTACTCTGCATGATTCCTTCTTGGAACACTACTATTTCCCTACAGAACTCTACTGTTGTGTCATGAGTAGTGTATAGATTACACATTTACTACACAATTGCTGCATGTGATGACACAACCACTGTTACACAAATAGGTTTTATGTAGTAATTCAACAGGAGTTTCTCATTAGGGATCATCCGTCCACATTTTACTTTTCTGTTTTACTTTATGTAACAAGATCAAACTCCTAAATTTGTTTCAAAATTCTGTCTGTAATTTCATGTATTTTTTTTTGTCACAGGTGCAGAGAAAGGTGCAGTATTACCGTATTTTCCGGACTATAAGTCGCTCCGGAGTACAAGTCGCACCAGCCATAAAATGCATAATAAAGAAGGCAAAAACATATAAAAGTCACATTTTTTGGGTAAATTTATGTTGTGAAGCAGAGGTAATTAGGGGGCAATTGATTATTTATCCAGTGGGTGCTGCTGTGTGATCATTGTGGCCGGTAAGAAGGTTTACTGAAGAAGAGTGAAGTTTCTGTGCATACGCGAGTTGTCGTTCTCCCTGGGGCTGGAAGGAATGTATTCCATCCAACACCAAGAACAGACATGTCATTTAAAATTTAAATGACAAACAATTTAAAATAAGAATAGAGGCAACAACAGGTTGAACAGTATGCTCACGTTACACAACACAACTGAGAACGTGTCTGGTATGTTAACACAACATATTAAGAGTTATTCCGATAACTATAGCATCAATAACATGCTAAGAAGTTTACCAAAACCATCCGTGTCACTCCAAATACCCGGTAACTAAAATCCAATGAAATCTTCATCCTCGGTGTCACTTTTCATCAACTCCTCTAACTCTGGAATGCGACGCTTCCTCTTCTACGTTGCTGACGTCAGACGCCATATTTTACTACTTGCAGCTTGTAATCTGCAGAATATGATTTTCTTTTCGGTGCCGTTTTTGTTAAGCCCTTCTCAGTTGTTTTTAAAAGTTACCGCCAATGATGAAATTATCAACACAAACCTAGAGCGCCCTCTTGCGGTTTAGTGTGAAAATAACATATGAAATGATATACCGGTAATAATGTGTTAATAATTTCACACATAAGTCACTCCAGAGTATAAGTCGCACCCCAGGACTAACTATGAAAAAAAACACAACTTATAGTCCAGAAAATATTCTGGAAAATATATTCTAAATACCGTCAGTGTTAGCATGTATAATTAGCTTATGCTGCTATATATCCACCATCCAGGCTTTTAACTGCACATGTTCTACTGCTCTGCTGCCTAGAAAAATTACACAACCAAGCACTGAGAAAAGGGGTAATTTAGACAGTAACTGACTCAGCTGTGGAGAAGAAAACAGCAACTTCAGCATCTCTTTGAAAATCTTTGTCCTGAAATGCTGCACAGGAAAACAAGGGAAGTTAAGTCAGGAAGAATGACGAAAGCACTGAGACTGACTGCTGTGGTTTACCGTGAGGTTGGCAAACAACAATCTGGCTGAGTGGTTGTTGTTGTTGCGCCCATTTTCCCTTTGTTCTCAACAGACAAAGAGCCTCACATGGCCTTAACTACACAGAACAGCCACCACGGCAGCCATCTTTGTAGTTCCCCTACAGACCCGCACACACACACACACACACACACACACACACACAAACACACACACACACACACACACACACACACACACACACACACACACACACACACACACAATTTCTCTAATTTCTCTACTCTGTTTACCAGAGAATTTTTTTTCGTGAATCCAGAAGGCATCAGTTGCCATGTGACATGTTACCAGTCAGCCGTGCTTTTCTGAGAATGACATCCATGCGTTGATTGGCTGCATGGAGAACTGCTCCCACTCTCACAGGAAGTTGAGCGAGATTCAAACATGACATGACTGATGTACTCTATGAAGACCGAGGCAAATGTATCATTTTGTGACTTGGTGAACCAGAAAAACATGTTTTATTTCAATTATTTTATTATTTATTTTATTTATTTATAATATATTATTTTATGTTACAACCTGGCAGCATTATTTAAGTTTAAATGTGTGTTATATGCACATCATTATATTTATAACCTGGCAGCTAGTGCTTTTTAAGTTGAAAAAAAAAAAGAAATTTGTGAATAATGGCGGTACCTGTATATTACTTTAATTGTTATGACGTGAATTCATATGTCAAAGCTGTAACTTTCATCTTTTTAACATGGATGGATGTAATTAGAAATGTACCCATCATTTTTCTCACAGCATAGTCAGATCAAAGTGTCAAAACACCTGTTAATAGGCTCTAGAATACAGTAAATGACATTTTCTCTGGTAAAGATTTTCTGGGGGAGGACCCCCAGACCTCTCTATTATATTACACCACATTTCAAATGCTTCCTACACCCCTGTAATCAGTTACAATTAATTTGATCATTGACAATTTTCCTAGAGTGGCAGCAGAACACAAAAGACAATTAATAATAATATTATTATTACCATCATCATCATTAACTCATTGACTGCCAGCCATGGTCAAGGCAAAGAGGTCCATACTATCAGAGTTTTGGGGAATTTTTGCAAAAGATACAGAGAATATAGAGTTTAAGACTACTTAAACACTGGGCATATCTAACAAAACTTTAGATTCTTCTTTCATCAGAAAAAGAAAAAAATACAATACATAGAATACAGGGGTTTTTCTGCAAAAATACTTGATTTTGACTAAAAAACAGGGCCAACGTTCATGGGCTCTGAGGAGTGCAGGAGCCGACTCACGTGGGGCGGCTTGGTCCACTTTATAACTGCTTGCAGTTCTAGTTACTATTTTTTATTGTTCTATATGATATGGAGAGAGTGTCTGATAATATCACGTGTCTGATGCTTCCTGATAAAACCAATTTGGTCACTATCAATTAATTCTGGCATAAATGAATTGAATCTTCTGGACAGGATTGATGCATATTGCTTATAGTTCTGGTTTAGAACTGAAATTGGCCAATATGAACTCCATGCCATTTTATTCTTTCCCTCTTTGGGCATGACACAAAAAATCAGCTCACTTCATGTGGGGGGATATGCCCTGTTTATCAGTGTCCAATTAAAGGACTTCAAAAGTATTGGATTCAGCTCCTCTAAATATTTTGTACCATTCAGCTGGAAGTGCATCGCTTCCTGACGTTTTATTATTTTTAAATTTATTCAGTGCAGTTTCAAATTCTTTTTCTGTAATCTGTGATGTTAAACATTTATTGTGATCTGCAACTGTAGGTAGATCTAGGGAGTCTAAAAAAGTTATGTTTTCTTAATTTGAAATCACTTCCCCACTGTTGTTTTGTTTTGAAATCACTTCCCCACTGTTGTTAAGATCAACAATGTTTTGTCATTAAGCAGACTTCTCCAAAGTGAGTCTCCAAATAGTTTTCTTCCATCTACTGTCTATATATATATATATATATATATATATATATATATATATATATATATATATATATATATATATATATATATATATATATATATATAGTTTTCTTCCATCTACTGTCTATATATATATATATATATATATATATATATATATATATATATAGACAGTAGATGGAAGAAAACTATTTGGAGACTCACTTTGGAGAAGTCTGCTTAATGACAAAACATTGTTGATCTTAACAACAGTGGGGAAGTGATTTCAAAAGTGATTTTATATATACACACACACAGCACCTTAGTTTGAGAAGTTACATTCCTCTTGCTGCATGTTAGCTCTGTCTAATTTGCCATTTTGAACCAGTCAATTCAAGGAGCTATCGTATAATGTTGTTATTACTTAATGGAGATAAATATAGTGAAATGAAAAAAAATTCCATCCATTTTGCCTGGTGCCTGCCTTCACTGTGCCTAATCTCCCTAATTAATCCAAAGTTATCAGAATTGTGTATTAGAATTCCAACGCCTCATTTATGACCTGATTTGAATTCGTTGTAGAATGTGTTTTCAACCCTATTGGCCATTTATGCTCATCACATAGCCAGCTTCCATTCTTATAAGATATACATTTCACATGGCATCTCATTTTACAAGACAGAAATAGACAATTTGAATGTTATTACTTGGGTTTTGAATGGCTTTGGTCACTGTGAGTTTCCCCTCTTCACTGGCAGATTCTTCCATGTTAGCTGTGTTATCCTTTGTTGTTTCTTAACCCTTTCCCCTTTTTTTTAACCCCTGCGATTTTGTCTTGCTTCTTGTCCCATGCTTATTATTGTCCCAAGCCATATTAGTTTCTTGTAATAGCTATATTTGGTGTTTGGTGGGTTTTTCTATTGAATTGACTGACAGAGCTATTTACCTCCAGCGCCATCTTGGGACGCTCATTATAAGTGTGTGTTCTGTGTTTGATCGTCTGGTTGTTTCCCTCGGTGTGAAAAAAGATTTTGATGCTGTGTTCCCAGCTTGTGAAGTAGTTTTGTAGTTTTGTCTGCATTTGGGTCTGTCTCTGGTGTAGAACCTAACAAAATTCTTCATGTCAGAATATTGTCAGAGGTCATTTGACACCAATGAGAACATATTCATTCATTCATTGTTGACTTTATAGGTGGGTTAGGGTTGTAAATGTTTGTATAAAAGACGATGCTGAGCCAAACATAAATTCATCACAGCACAAACTACATTTATATGACATCATTTTCATATTGTGCAGTTGTTTAGTTCCTACAGAAGGTGAAGCAAACAGCAGACCAACAGGAGCTAACATCTGCAGGACACTGAAATAATTACTGAACCTTTGCAGCTGCTGGTGAGTAAACTGAAATAAAACCATATTGTAGATGTCGATTTAAAGACAGATCATCAATCTCCCGTGGAGACGACTCTAACTTCTAATAAACTTGTTTGTTAAAGGGTCTGTTTATTAACTCATAATATATCAGTATAACAGTTTTTGATTTTAGGCATAAACACATTTTGTCCTAGATTGATTTTTAGGTCATTTTAATCGAATATCAGCTTTAGTTTTTACTCAGCTCCATAAAAAAAAGATAATTTTCTGTGATCTGACAAAATTCTGTCCCACGTCTCAATAATCTCATGTCTGTAGTTATTATTGTTAAAAAGAAGATTCTGATCCAGATGCCCAGTGAAAGCTGTAACTAATGGATTTGTTAACAATTAGGTTGATGGAAGGAGGCTTATCTTAAAACCTGGATGTTAATAACAGGAAAATAAAGAATTTAAACACAGTTTGTAGTCTTTTTTTCTATTATTAAACCTGTGTAATTTTGCCTGAATTGTAAATTATCTGTGTTTGTGTTTTGCTGTGTGTTTATGACCCTGCGGTTGCAGCATCACACAGGTCATTTAAACAGAGTGGCGTCTGTCCGAGGCCTCTCAGGCAGCAGTTAGTGCCGTGATTACACTTTGTGATGCCCGTTTGCTGGAAAGGAAGATGGACATAAATGGCTCCATGGGCCTCTGCAAAGGGAACATATGCCCTCTTTTGGAGATGAGGAGCCTTTTTGTGCTGCCATTAGCCTGCACAAAGCGCTGCCTCAGGCCGACGCTTGTCCTGTACATGAGGAAACAGTCAGAGGAGAAGAGTGTTTGTCTTCCGGCAAAACAACATCCAGTCAGCAGGGAGAGATTCAGATATTCAGCTACTGCTTAAAGGACCAGGCCTCAGTTTTTAAAGGTGCTGCTCATTAATGTTGCTGCTCATCAATTGCAATTACTGATAAAAAATCATGAATAACAGCTTTGTTATCTTAAATCTTTCTAAAACCACTCTGACTTTAGACTCTTTTTAAACCGACCTCTAATGATGACATTGATGTTTATTCTTTGAGATTTGGACCAAAGCATCATCTCCTTTTTGTTCTTCAGTTTTTTCCTGCTGCGTCCAAGTGAACTTGACTCTGGGTTTTAGATCCACAACATCTGCAGGACACTAATCAAGGAAGTAATTATGTATATTCATAATATTAAATTATATATTTGGTTTAGTTCATAGATATGGAGCCACTTGTAGAAGTTATAAATAGTATTATTCTATTACATTACACTAATACATCACCAACTATTTTGATAATCAGTATAGTTTTTCTCTAAATTGTCCTAGTTTAATGTGTCATGTGGATTATCTTGCTGTAATATGAACTCCTGACTAACTAGGTCTAGATCATGGGGTTCTGCTTAGCTCTAGAGCTCTAGTCCTAGAAAAGACCCAGACATCAGGCTTCATCCATGCTGATATACAGACGGGGGTTAATTAACCAGCAAAACTTGGTTGGATCAACTTTCCACACTTTAACTAAGTCTATTACTGCAGAAAAGCTGGATGTCTAAGTTCTTAACTATTACTTGATTCCTGAAAATTGACATCCCTAACAGGATTTTAAGTAGCAAAGATCATCTTAGTATAGTTTTACACTTCTTTTCTCCAGCTTCTTTCTAAGCCTCTCCTTCTCCTCTTTAAATGGCTGTGGGGGGTGTTGGTGGTGACTGTATAGTAGTGACATCACAACTTCACGTAAGTCATGACTGCTTGTTTTGTTTTGAGGTACAGTTTCTGAATACAGGCTGTGTATGTTCTCTGTGGATTGAGTGTTTTTTTAAACATGGAACCGTATTAATATACTCTTTCCTGTCATACAGTCAAATATATATAGTGCTCTAATAAATCTACGGTATAAAAAGGTATTCAATTAAACTAAATTTCCTAATTTCTAACCCTAACCCTATTTCAATAAAATGTAAAAATGTGTGTTCTAAAACGTACTAAACATACTATATATATATACACACATATATATATATATACATACACATACACAGAAGGCAGCTTTAAGTCTAATATATTAAACTCCAGCACTGGGAGAGATAATATTGACTGGTCCTGGTGCAGTGAGGCTTTAGGCCTGAGATCAGTGGTTGAGCAGACCTTTGCTGCTTCACTTCCATCATTTATTCACAGCATTGACACCTTCACCTTCACCCATATTAAACATGCAAATCCACAACTCCTGTTTTTTCCTTTCACCCACCACATTTCTATATTCTCCTGCTGCGTTCTATGCTTGTGATAATTATACGCTATGGTGAACAATCTATTGTTCCTCGCAAAAAGCTTTTTATTCACTGTCCAGTTATTTCTGCATTTTTAATATCAACAGCACATGTTTAAAAGCCGCCCCGCCACACCCTGTCAATCACAGGATCGTAGTGGCTTTTATTTATTCACACGTGGAGGAACCTGTAATTAAACCTTCACTGGATGCAAAAAAAAAAAAAAAAACAGAAACAGAGCAGGCAGATAAAAAGCTTTTTCTGGTTATGACCCCTGCAAGAAGTTCACAGGTTAAATCTCTGAATGCATTAAACCTACAAATTTCTCAAATCAAACAAAGGCAGATAAAGTTCAGATTAAAGGACAGCTTCACTGTTTTTCAATGGTTTTTCTCCTAGTTCTTTGACCTACTTTGTCATAATTTTAATTTTTAATCTCATAATCGTGGCTTTTTTCTCTTTTAAGACATCACTGAAGCTGATTGAAACAGTTTGTAAACAAGCACTGAAATTATTGGATAAAAAAAAACACATAAAAAACACAATCATCATCATTGTCAGATATTTAAAAAAAACATGATTGCCTAAGTAATAGAGTCAGTGTATGTAAACATTGTTAAACACACTGACTCTATTTTGATTTACAAAATCTTTTATGACAAAGCAACTCCTCCATTACCATTTTGTGGCAAAAAACCCAAACAGATGAGCCAGATCAGCTTCTAGATGTGACTGTAATTCCTTTTAGAAAAAGAGCGTTTGGTCAGGAAACATTTTCTGTTTGTGCTTCTCAAACCTGGAATTAATACCACACAATACATGAACTCCTGACTCTGACTTCTTTTACAAATAATCTCAAATTTTGGCTACTAGCAGAACAAAACTGTTACTACAACCATGCCTAAAACTCCAGCTGTTCTTTTCTAATGCTGTAATCTTTTAAACTCTTAATGATCTTCTTTTATTTTTCTGTTTCTCACGTTGGTGACATCAACCTACCAGTGGGGACTAAGGATGGAAATTAGCTGTTGGCTATAATCTTATGTGTTAAATATGTTCATTGATAGGCATTGTGGGTGACATTGTGGCAGGGGTTACCGCAGTTGCCTCACGACAAGGTCACAGGTTCAAGACCTTTGTCTGGGACCTGTTCCCGTGATAGGCTGGCAACCATCTGGGGTGTATCCCTGCCTAAGTACATGTACATTGTATAGCAACCATCTGGGGTGTATCCCTGCCTAAGTACACGTACATGTAATACGCTCCAGCAGACCCCCACTACCCTAATGAGGAATAAGTGGGGACAGAAAATGAATGAATGAATGAATATGCATTGTCCCTGTTTTAAATACATAAACTTAAACTTAATTAATTAAAATCAGGATTAAAAATCAATCATTTGAAATTAGAAATGAAAAAGTGAAATAATCAAAAACTAGTTGTTAATAATTAACAACAATAACAAAGTTACAGTGCAAATAATGAAGAAATGACATCAGCAACAGGCAGCAGCAAACAGAAAAGTCTTCAGCTGACTTAAAAACAGAGAAATGCAGCAGACCTGCAGTTCTCTGGGAGTTTGTTCCAGTTCTCTGGGAGTTTGTTCCAGTTCTCTGGGAGTTTGTTCCAGTTCTCTGGGAGTTTGTTCCAGATGTGTGGACCGTAGAAACTGAACGCTGCTTCTCCATGTTTATTCTGATTCTGGGAACAGAGAGCAGACCTGTCCCAGACCATCTAAGAGGTCTGGATAAGGGATCAGCAGATCAAAGATATACTTAGACCCTAGACCATTCAGTGCTTTATAAACCAGTAAACATATTTTAAAGTTAATTCTTTGGCAGACAGGAAGCCAGTGCAAGGACCTCAGAACTAGAGTGATATAATCTAGTTTTTTAGTCTTAGTGAGGACTCCAGCAGCAGTATGTTGAATTAACTGCAGCTGTCTGATTGATTTTTAGAGGCCTGTAAAGACCCTGTTACAGTAGTCAAGTCCACTGAAAATAAAAGCATGGACAAGGTTTATGTCTTGCTGAGACATAAGACTGTTCTTGATATATTCTTCAGGTGGTAGGATGCTGACTTTGTGATGGTTTTAATGTGACTACACACAGATTGAAGCTGAGAGGTGAAACAATCACAAACAAAAACAATTACCTCAGTTTTATCTTCGTTTAACTGGATAATGATCTGGCACATCCAATCAGTGATTTGCTCAATACATTTACTCAGTGTTTGTACAGGATTATAATCTCCTGGTGATATGATGATATAAATTTGTGTCATCTGCATAATTATGGTAATTTATTTAGTTTTCCTCCATAATCTTAGCTAGTATGGGCATGTCCCAGAGTTGAACTTTGGGTTACTCCACAGGTTATGTCTGTATGTTCAGATTCAAACCACTTTAGTGCTGTACCATTAAGTCCCACCCAGTTCTTCAATTGCTTCAATAATATGTTGTAGTCTATGTCGAATGCAGCACTGAGATCCAGTAATAATAAGACTGAAATCTGTCTGTGTTTAGATGGATGTCATTGAAGACCATAACAAGTGCTGTAGTTCGGTCAAAAACCTGACTGGAAGACATCAAAACAGTTGTTCAGTGCCATGAAATTAGTCAGCTGTTTAAAAACTGCTTTGTCAATGATTTTACTTAAGAATGGTAGATTTGATATGAACCTGAAGTTGCTCATTACTAACTTGCCTTAATTGTTCTCTTTTAGAAGTGGCTTGATGACTGCAGTTTTCAGGACCTGACACAAGAGATGTGTTTACAATGTGTAGGAGATCTGAGGCCATGCAGTTAGAAACCTTTTTAAAGGAGCCTGTTGGTAGAATATCCAGACAGCAGGATGAGGATTTCAGATGTTGTATAATGTCCTCCAGGTTTTTATGGTTGATTGGATCAAACTCATGGATAGAAGTTCTAGTGGACTAGTGGATAGAAGTTCAGGGGCTAATGATATAGGAGGGTTTGTTAGCCTATCAACAATGGCAAATAGGACACATGCATTATTATTGTTTTTGCAGATTATGTCAGAGAAAAAGGATTACCTTGCATTTCTCAATTTCAAATTAGAAATATGTGGTTTCTCTTATGTCATTTTCAACCTGGGGATTAGTTTTCTTATTGGATCAATAAGAAACAGTGTCCTCTCTGACATGTTGACAATCTATAAATATTATAGATTTATTGCATTCATGTTATTCTATCATATTGACGTATTTATGTAGCAAACCCCTTAATAAAAACTGACCTCTGTTGCATGAGGTCAGCAGAAATGCCCATATTTAATACATGCCAAAGGAAAAGTACTCCAGACCAAGCATATTGTGACTCCACTCAACATGCTTTGGGGAAGATATTAAAAAACAAATGAACAAACTTGTATCAGAAATAATCTGAAAAATACAGGAAATAACAGGTAAGTCCATCTTTCCCACGCTTTGCCACTTAAACCACCACCGCGCACCCCTCTAGTTCTATAGTAGTTCTCCAGTTCTCTGTGAAAGAACAGATTCTCCACTCTGCCCGGAAAAAAGAGATCCATGTCCAAAGCAGTCAGTCAGTCATTTTCTAGACCCACTTATTCCTCATGGTCTGCTGGAGCCAATCCCAGCGCATTACTGGCTCGAGGCGGGATATAACCCAGATGGTCACCAGCCTATCATGGAGCACACACATCATTCACTCACTGGAAGCTGGAAAACCTGGAGAAAACCCACCAGACACAGGGAGAACATGAAACTCCACACAGAAAGGTCCCAGACCAAGAAATGGAACTTGTGACCTTCTTGCTTTGAGGAAACAGCTCACTTCCCATGTCTAAAACAAGTAGGTGTATTTTGATCATGATTATGCTATAGAGGTGCAGAACAAAAGAAAGGAATATATACCAATTAAGAAAACACAACGGGACAATGGTGTAACTGTAATGTATAACAGCGTGGCACAAGAGGATACACGATGGACGAGTTCACTGCTGGCAGGACCAAGAGCAAAGACCTCAGAGGAGACTCTGACTCGGCTTCTACCATGGAAGACAACTGAGCAGGTCTGGGAGAAACTGAAGGAGTACCACAGAAGAGAACCAGGAACCACGGCAAGGGATAAATGAGACATTTAATGATAATCTCCCACCTCCTATTATAATTTGGAGCAGTTTTTCTTCTTTTTTCACGGAGGGCACCATCTTGTGGCCAGCCCACTCACTGCCTAAAGTGACATGACGGCTTTTTTCAACATTACAGTATAACATACTATCTCTGAATGTAAATGGGTTGAATAATCTGGTCAAAAGAAGCGAAATGGTGGCAAAAAAAAAAAAAAAAATAGAAGATGAATGTAGCATTTGGCAGCTCTCAAGTGCTGAACATGTAAAACTTAAAAAGATGGGTTTCAGAAATACATATTTTTCATCGTACAAGAAAATGAAAAAGGCTATAATTATTTTAAATGCTGTAAAATTTGAATTTATCTCTTAAATTATTGACAGAGAGGGTGGGTTTGTTTTGATGAAAGGAAAAATATAACAAAAGGAGGTTACATTATTGAAAGTCTCTTTTTTACAAGGATATTTGAAATGATTACATCACAAACATATGGGAATTTTATTTGTACAGGAGATTTTAATATACTTCTGAACCCCTGGTTCGATGCAACCAATGGAATAAGAAAGATAAATTTGACTGAAAAACGCATAAACAAATTACTGAAAGATTTGGGACTTATTCATGTATGGACCACTATGAATGGATCAACTCCAGGATATACTTTTTTATTCTGTAAAACATACAGCACATTTAAGGATTGACTACTTTTTCATGTATAACAAAGATCTACATCGGCTAAAATAATGCAGAATAGGTAAGAGGGCTCTTTCAGATCACTCCGAGATTTTTCTATTTTGTACATCTAGATAGTAGCCAGCAGAAAAAGTGGTGACTTAATACAGGTATACTGAATGACCATACTTTTATAAGTTCAATGGAAAAGGATCTGGCATCATACATGAAGGATAATAATAATGAAGAAGTAAACCCTAGCATAGTATGGGATGCAACTAAAGCTGTCCTCAGGGGGAAATTTATACAGCTCGAACAGCTGCACAAAAATGATGAAAAGACAAAAATTTGTTAAAAACAGAAATTAACAAACTTACAGAAAAAAAATAGATTTGGAACAGACACATAATACATGAAAAACCCATCCATTTCACAACAAACCAGACACACCAAACAGGAAGTAGATAAAATATTACGGAAGCAAGTGGAGAAAAACATAAGGTTCATAAAGTAAAGATATTATGATGGTGGCCATAGAGCAGCAAAATTGTTGGCTTGGAGTCTCAGAAAACAAGCAGAAAATAAAACCCTATCACAAATAAAACAACTAACAATAAAAAAACACTAAAGATATTATAAATCTTTATATTCTCAATCCAAGCCGTCATATCAGTAATCCCCAAAGAAGGTCAAAGTGCACTGTAAAGGATATAGACCCATTAGTGTCTTAAATTCAGATTACAAATTGTACGATACAATTCTAACAAAAAAAAAAAAATGGAACCGGTAATGCCCCAGTTTATTAATGAGGACCAAACAGGATTCATTAAGAATAGACAAACACAAAACAACATAAGAGTCGTGCATATCACTGAACAGATTAACAAAGACAAAAGTAATACTATTATTATCAGTTTAGATGCTGAAAACGCTTGTGATTCTGTTGGGTGGGAATTTCCCTATTGTGTAATGAAATTTGACTTTAGTAAGGATTTCATACATTGCATTTAGACAATTTACTCCTCCCCTACTTCAAGAATTAGGATTAATGGCAGTCTGTCTGATTCTATAACTTTACAACAAGGCTGTCCCCTCAGTCGGAACTTATTTCATTTATTAACTGAGTCCCTAGCCCAAGAAATACATCAGGAGACAGAACTAAATGGTATCTTCATAGGAGGAGTGGAGTATAAAATAAATAGTAATAGTAAAAAAATAAACATATTTCATGATTTATATGGAATAAACAGAGACCAGGGATTACTATTTAGCTGCCCAATTGAGATCTCTTGTGTGTTGGTGTAATTCGTCTTATGTAGCTAAATGGAAAACTATAGAGCTATCTTTATTAGATGTACCAATACAATCTCTGCTTGGGTGCGCATAAAAGAAGATTTCTGGCAGAAATCATTGAAGGTGTAGAAAGAGGTGATTAAAACATTTGAACTCCAAAAAGAGATCAAATTATTTAAATGGCCAGCATATGACCCTGAATTTTCACCAGCATTACAAGACCATAGATGGACATATGATGTGTTGTATGTAAGTGCTGTATGCAAAATTGTTAAAAAAAAACAGGAGCTCAGCTCAGCTTTACACATCTTTGTCAAATGAATGGATTAGGTGGACAGGTATTTACAGTTTCTTGACTATTTTATTTTAAAAAATGGAAGGCTGTATCCCAGCAGAGCCACCAGCACTCATCTGTGTACTTGTACTCTGGGAATCTCAAAGGACTTATAAGCAAGTTATACCATGGCATCACTACACTGAGTAAGGACAATGCAAACTATGTGAAATATTGATGGGAAAAGGAATTGAACTTTGTGATAACAGAAAACATGTGGCTACAATCTGATAAAGACAGTCAACTTCCACTAACTCCTGGATCTGAAGGAACTTTTGTTGGAACTCCCAAGCAAAAGTCCAAATGAAAAGATACTCAACTGGTCTGTTGGAGAGACTGTGGAGAGGTCAATGCAGACGAAGCCCCTGGTCTTTGGTCCTGCCCCCCCCATCCAGATTTTCTGGAAGGAAGTGGCACAATTAATTTCAAAAGTTCTGTGCTTTAATATCAATGCATCTTTTTCAACCCTTTATCTTGGAAATATCCTAGATGGACTATTAAGTAAAGCTGATTAATACTCTAATACTGATACTTTTAAGATTCAAGATTCAAGAGTTTTATTGTCATATGCATAGTTACACTACACAATGAAATTCTTACTCTGTTCATTTCTCTGTATAGTTATAGCAGCAGTATTCCTGCAATGTGCATTGTGCAGGAGTTGTAAGGTGCATGTATGCATGCAGTAAAGTGACATGTGAGGGGGGAGGATCAGTGTGTGAGGGAATTGTTCAGAATCCTGATGGCTTGTGGGTAGGAGCTGTTAGCCAACCTCGTAGTCTTGGCCCTCAGGTTCCTGTAGCGTCTGCCTGATGGTAGCAGTGTAAACAGGTTGTGTTGTGGGTGAGTATTGTGCTTGATGAGGGTGTGTGCCTTCCGCAGAAACCCGGTGTGGTAAATGTCCTGCAGTGAGAGGAAGACTGTTCCACAGATGTGTTGTGAAGTCTTGATCACACGCTGGAGAGCCTTCCTGTCTTGTGCTGTACAGTTGCCCTACCAGACTGTGATGGGGGTGGTGAGGTCTGTAGAAGTTACTGAGAATCTTGACTGGCTGGCATTAATACACTTAAACAACTATGTATCCTCAAAAAAATGACCTACTCAATCTGAATCCAAAAAGATCTGGGTGAGAAAAGATGGTAGAAATAGGCTGTTTATTTTGCCAATGAATGACAACGTTGAGTAGTAAAGTATATGATGTACATATATGACAATTTGTGTTTTGGATATACTGATACCACTGGGCACTGAATGTGTGTTTAAAGTTCTATATTTGTCCCTTGAAAATTGAAAAAATATTTATAAATAGAGAGTTTAAAAAGCCCAATCTGTCATATGATCATATGAAAGCAGGAGGTGATTTTATTATGAATGAAAATCCCCACCTGGTTTAAAGTCTAATTGACGATATGACGGTTGTCATGGCAACGTACGGATGAAAACGGAGTCCATCTGAATGCTTTATATCCTCAAATCAACAGTATAAATACTTCACAACATCTCAACAAGCACTAAATATGAATCATGTCATCCTGAAGCTGGCGTCTTATCAGCTGCTGACAGACGTACTCGCTGAAGTGTTTAACCTTTCTCAGACTGATGCCTCCAAACAGCCACTGTCATTTTTTAAGGGGGAGTAAAAATACCGGGACCCGGCACTGCTCGCCACCGCTCTGATAACACGGCTGCCAACGGTTGTTTTGACACCTCCTGACTTCCTCCGCGAGCTGCAGGGAACCCGATGCTAATTAGAAAAGTGACGCCATTTATAGCAGGTGGGAACATTTGACACATGTAGATCACACTTCACCGGCACCGTAATTCATATTGAGTGAAAGAACAAACACTGTTCCAGGAAAACATTCCTACATTATTTGAGTATTTTTAACCTGTCTTGTAAAATGAGATGCCATGTGAAAGTAAATCTTATAAGAATGGAAGCTGGTCATGTGATAGGTAAAAATGATCAAAGGGGTTGAAAGGTCTGCAGCCCAGGTTCAGAGGTCAAAGACATATGTCTTACTTTCTTTAAGTTGTCTCAAGGCAGCTGACTATCAGGAATAGGAACAAATGGTCAGCTGTTTTATAGGTTTGACTAGGTATGGACACTCCAAAATGAAGTGGACTCAAGAAAAGTATAAAAAGAAGAATTTTGGGTTGAATAGAGAGAGTTCTCCTATTGGCAGAGAGGCTCTATTAGATTCATAATCATAAAGAGAGATCTATGATGTGGCCTCCAGCGATGCTCTTGGATTCTGCATGTTTTTCACACTGTTCTTTTTGGAATAAAACTCACAAGAGAAGATGTGTCAGCGGTGACTTCTTTCATCAGCACATCAAGAAACAACAGCCTTTTGACCTAACTTGTCTCCATTGATCAGATGGGCTCCTATGTTGTTGTAGTGACTCTGACCTTTGACCTGTTAGGTGTTAATAATACTGTTAATCTGTCTGTGGCTCCTGGAGCCTCCACATCAAAGAACCCCCCCCCCCACACACACACACACACACACACTCAGGATCAGCATTATCACATCTGCTCCAGTGTTCAGTAAATCCCCTTCAAGTTATTAAGGGAATGAGAAAGATGATTATCGAGCATAAGTCAGTGTGTGTGTCTGTCAGTACACTGGTGTGTGTCATTGTTGATGTGAAGTTTGTGTGTGACGGCATGAAGGCTAGAGTCCTGTGAGCTGAACCTTGTCAGGAGCAGCAGCAGCAATTTGTCTGTTGTTCAGATTGAAGACAAAAAGACCAAAAAAAGACAAAACACTGGGTCTCTGTGTAAAATCTGTCTTCTCCAAAGAAAAAGTCTCAGCGTTAACATAACTAAACTACACATCCATCGAGCAAATACAACAAGCTCTCCATACCAGAAGCAATCGAAACTGCCAAACAGATTTTAACAGCTATGGCCACAGACTGAAGCTATACACCAAAGAGTCCCGGAGAATAGAATAGAACAAGCTGTTCTCCACTAAACCAGCCAAGGTGTTCTCTCAGTCGCAGGGAAAGAACAACCGGTCAGACCCACCAAGAGCTAAGGTGGAACAATACTGGAAAGGAATATGGGACAGAGAGGTATCACACAGGCCCAGTGGCTAGTGGCAGAAATCCAAGAAAAAGTGTCAAAGACGAAGAGCTGGACAGCACCAGGCCCCGATATGATCCATGCCTACTGGCTGAAGGAGCTAACTGCATTCCATGAGCACCTAGCAGCACAGATGAACCATCTGCTGAGGGACAGGTCCCACCCAGAGTGGCTAACCCAGGGCAGGACAGTCCTAACCTTGAAGGATCCCCAGCAGGGACCCATCCTATGCAACTACGGGCCAATAACCTGTCTCTGCAAAACATGGAAGACCCTGTCACATCATTGAAGCTAAGATGACTAAGCATGTGGCTCAATACATGAGCAGAGCTTTATCTGATTGATAAAGCAAGAAATTCCACTAATTAACCCTGATCTTTTTTTATTTTAATTTCAATGAGTTTTTAAAGTGAGTTTGCTCGTTTTAGTGCTTTTAGTGACTACATGTTTTGAATTGAAAATGCAACAGTAGACTGACTTTTTTTATTATTATTATATTTTTATTCAAGTAAGTACAAAATAAGAATTTTCCCAAACAAACAAAACCCACCCACTGTACCCATTTATACTGCAGTAAGTGAGAAAGGAGAGAAAAAACAAACATGCACATATAGACATAGATAGCGAAGTTGAGTAAATAAATAATATGTTTACAACTTTTTCTTACATATTTTTTAATATATTTATAATTTAATCAATTTTAAGTAATATAAACAATCAAACATTTTTTACTGTGTCTAAGTAATATTTCATGCAATAGAGAGTTAAACAAACCTTTGTTTTATACCTGTCACTTGACGCTAAAGCTGAAGCTGAAGCTGTCACTTCATTGATTGCTTGATTGATTCTTTCCGATAAAAACAGGGCAGTGCTAGGAGCCAATTTATGATGCTTACATTTTTCAAAATAACAGACCAAAATGTTGTTTCATTAATTTATTTTAAATTTTTGATTGTAAACCTTTATTGATATTGTTTATGGTCAGCTATCTTCTGTGATCACTGTAGCTTTGATTCTGATCATCATTTCACTGGACATTTTCGCTGCAGCTGCAGTGAGACGATGCTGCGGCCATCGTAAAGATGAGCAGCGCTGCAGCTTTAACAGGCTGAGCAGGACATAGTAAAGAAAGGATTTGATTTTAATATGCCGGGATCAGCCGCGAACATCTCTAACATTAATATACCAGACTCTGATCCCTGAATAGAAATAAGATACAAATGCTATAAATCCACATTTGAACCTTTTCTTTTTACTACAATATCATATAAATATTTTTACCTTTTGTTTATGTTGTTATCTTTCTGTTTACCCATCTGGTTACAAGGAATAATCTGCTACCTGCACACACACATACACACATTCAGTTGCAGACGCTCCACATTCGGCTGGTCAGAGGCTGTTTTTAGCCTCATTCGCCCTTCTGCAGTCTAATAAAAACCACGTCATCAGATTCTCTGAGGAAGTGTGTGTGTGTGTGTGTGTGTGTGTGGGGGGGGGGGGGGGGTGATAGAAGGAGGGCTGCAGTGATAAAATCAACAATGCCATCTTTTTTACTGAATGATAGAAGGATAGATGTGTTTTATCTTTAATGAACTGATGGTTTCTGTGCAGCGTTACTGTAGAGACTCAGGACACAAAGCTTTTCTCTTTGCTTAGAGCCCAGATATGAGCAGGAAACAGCACCAGCTGCCAAAAGACAAAGGGGAAACATGCAATATTCCAAAGCACTGGTGGCTGGTGAAAAAAAAAATTGGGGGTTGTACTGGCGGATGATGATTAAAACACAACAACGGCCAGGTCATTCTGCCTCTCCTGGGTCATGGTGTTTTCTGAGAAAGTTTCCACCCTTTTCATAGTTGAGAAGCACCTCTCAGCCTCAGTTGTGGTCACAGGTGTGATGATGAGGATCTATAAAAACTGACTGAAAACTTTCTGAAAAGACACCTTCAAAATTGTTCTCCATGTAACAGTTCTACCGCAAGATGATCAGTGAAGGTGGAGGGCCATGTTACCCTCTGTTGCTGCATGGTTGCTGCATGGTTTTCATCCAAATATCTTGCTGGTATTGACTACTACAATTACAAAAATATTTGTAAATAATTTTCATATACCTGCTTATTCCTCATTAGGGTCACATGGTCTCCTGGAGCCAATCCCAGCACATTATGGCGAGAGGCAGGGATACACCCCAGATGGTTGCCAGCCAATCTTGTGGCACACACACCATTCACTCACACATTCACACTTACGGGCAATTTAGAGTCGCCAATTAACCTCAGCATGTTTTTGGACTGTGGGAGGAAGCCAGAGTACCCGGTGAAAACCCATGCAGACACAGGAGAACATGCAAACTCCACACAGAAAGGTCCCAGACCCAGGACCAAAGAGGTCTTGAACCTGTGACCTTCTTGCTGTGAGGCAACAGCGCCAACCCCTGCGCCACTGTCACCCCTATTGAAAAATGTAATGATCATATTACTGACCTATTACATGATGTTTTTTTGTCCTGTTCGAGTTCCACGTGTGACAAACATGTGGTAAAAAAGTTCCAGAAAGAACTTAAAAATCCTGGTGTTCCAGCAGCATGGCAGCAACACCGGGGTCTAAGTTACCTGAGTCTTGTATGTTCTCAAAATACAGAATGAGATCATTTCTGTGCTCTAATACAGTGTTGATGGCTCGTCTGTGAAAGTTCCATCTGACATTCCTGGATGTTGGCAGTGTATGGCCAAGAACAACTCTAAGCTTCGATGATCTGGAAAAAAAACTGGCAAATCCTCCCAGGTCCGGAAAAAAAATCACTTTGGAAATGTGAAAGGTGACCTGGTTGAGTTGTTGTGCATAGCAGTGGATATAGTGGGCATTTGGGTACACATCTTTGATTTTCCTCTGAATACCTGCAGTGGAACCTTGGCTTCATCACATTGGCTCCATTGCAGCTTTTTTGATCCTAAGGAATGATGGCAGCAATACATTTTGTTAATGCAGTAGCAATGGACTCTGATAATAAAAAAGTATTTTTACTTCATTACTGTATTAAGTAGTTAACTACTTATGTATTAAGTAGTTAACATAAGGGCATCACTGAGCTCCGGGACAGTCTATGCAACCTGGCAGTGTCAGATGGATTGAAACATAATGTCCCAGAGGTGTTGGATTTAGGTCAGGTGAGCATAGGAGCCAGTCAATGGTATCAATGCATTCATCCTCCAGGAACTGTATTGTGCATTGTCCTGCACCAGGAAGAACCCAGGACCCACTGCACCAGCATAGAGACAATGGGTCCAAGGAATTTTCACAGCAAAATGATAAAAAATGTCCTATTGTGATTTTCCTGCCTTTTCATTTTAATTCAAATCAGTCCTAAATGTTAAATTTTTTACATTAAAATAGCAAAGTGGTCTAAAAATGCATTCATTTGCTTCTGTATTGTTTATTGGGTCAGAGGTGCGCCGCAGAGATTTCCAAGTGTTCCCTGAGTTGGAAAAGGTTGGGAAGGTTGGGAATCCCTGGAATATGGAGTTTATAGCCGAAGCTAGTTTAAAGCTATATTAAATACTTATTAAATCAATTATATCAATTATTTCAGTTGGGAGGGCATTCCTCAATTGAAGCCCTTTTACTGAGTAAGACCATTGGCCAAAAGCGGTGTTGCACTTTGCTACTCTAAGGTTTACCATTGGGAGTATATTATAGAGAGAGGGACTATGGCTTTTCATAATTGGGCAAAAAGGACCCAGCATTAAGGAGGAGGGAGCCTGCTCCTCGCTCGTTTAAAAATGAGCTTCTCGCTGAGCCAGCGGTGCGTTCAACGACCAGAGCAGCGTGGAAATTTACAGCAATTATAAACAATGAAAGAAGCATGCACAGAAAGACTTTTTCTTTTTTAGACAGGCTTCTTTTCAGAAGTAATTAAGGTCCAGTTAAGGTGGAGTTTAATGACTTTCCTGGTTTGTAATGGGTGGGCGTGGTATGTGAGATGCCAGGAGTCTGTGTGACAAGAGCCCTCTGGGACCAGGTGCACAGGGGCCTTTGGAGTGTTACTCCAACTCTGGTGGTGAATATTTTGGCAAGAAAAATGAATTAAATGAAAAAATATATATATTTAATAATATATCTGCAGCGCTCTGACAAAGCCTGCTCTTGTAAAAACATACATTACATAGATGAAGAAATGGATTTTCTGTAAAGTAGACTGATGAAGGAACAACTGCTAATAAAATGAAGTCATGGGAGGAAAATATCAATCAGACATTAAATAAAATTCTCTTAAAGGAGCAAACATTACATCTAATGTTACATAGATCTTATTTCACATTGAGCTGGTTTCAGATTATTCAACAGTACCATCAGTGATTAAGTAGCTGGAAGTTGCAGTTACCTTGAAGTTGCCTTGAAGTTGCAGCTGAGCTGCAAAGTGTAAAAATGAGAAGAAAGTCATGAGCCACTGATCTGATTACTGTGATCTGAATGAGGACAGTGTTATAGAGGCACAGATGGACAACTGTAGGACAATGGTTTCAGCGAGGAGACTTGAGAAAACGTGACCAAATTAAAGAAGTAACTAATGGTAAGTGCTTAGTTTAGCTACACAATACTTGTTTTTCTGTTTTCTGTAAAAGCTGAAGCTCTCTAGAGCAGGTTAAGAGAGCAGCTGTGTGTGTCTATGTGTCTTACTTAATCTTACTAATTGTTTTGTATTTATCAGGCTTCTTTCCGCTCTCTCTTTAACTGTTTTATTAAAATTAAATAAAAGAAATTTTAGGACAAATTAAATTCCTACAATGATTTATTACAACGAAATATGTAATAATAATATAAATAATAATATAAGTAATAATAATAATAATAATAATAATAATAATAATAGAAAGAAATAATATAACCTATTATTGAGTATTGAAACATCTCATAATTTAGCCAAAACTTTTTGATAACTTGATTTTTAATTTTGTCATTTTGTAAATGAAAAACATGTGGTTCTGTTTGGCAACTACACACAAACTGTCTAAGGATCTGGAGAGAAAGCAGCAGAAACATCTTCAAAATAACTCAATAGCCATTAATGTCTGAACTTCTAGCAAAAAGTATCAATTTTTTGTGTTTCTACAACAGTTTTCCATCACTGACTTAACTATCTTGAACATGCATTTCACTAGTTGCTATTCTCCAAGCTCATTTGTCCTTTTTTTCCTCCAGCAAATGCCTAATGAAAGGATTACTTCATTAAGTGTAGTGTATTTTCGACCTCTTAATTTGCTTAAATATATATTAATCTAAAGATCTTTGCCTTTTCAGAGTAATAATACACATTTGGATATGATTAGTAACCTACAAACAAAGTTGTGTATTGTTTCTTCCTGTCTTGCCATGTGAATGTAAATCTTATAAGAATGGAAGCTGGCCATGTGATGATGGTAAAAATGGCCAAATGGGTTGAAAGGCCTGCAGCCCAGGTCAGAGGTCAAAGCCATATGTTGTACTTTCTTTAAATCCAGAATATATAGAGGAGTGGACCTAAGAACAGTAAAAATGGAAGATTGTTTTTTTTTGGGGGGGGAATAAAACTCTTTGTGCACAATAGAAGACGTGTCAGGTGTTGACTTCTTTCATCAGCATGTCAAGAAACAACAAAAGAAACAACAATTTTTCTTTGTAGCTGCCATGTCTCCTGTTTTGTCATTGTTGTCATCTGTTTGAGTGACAGGTGTGTCTAAGCTGCCAGGGTGTAACTTTGATTGACAGGTAGCATGAATCAATCACATTGGATGAAAAATTTACCGAACACACAGATTCACCATGGATGCAGAGACCTCTGAATCTTTAAGGAAGTAGCGCTGCCCATCGCTACTTAAATATATAAAACAACCCTGAATAAACCCAATATAGAATGGAAAGAATGTAAACTTAAGACCCATTGTATGAGTGAACACGGAACAGATGTGGTAATTACCTTTTATTACGTAATTTATGTTTACTGTGTCTATACTTTTTCCCTGAAACTTTGATGACACCCCCTATTAACAAGCTGCCACTGTTTAGCTGGAAGCTAAAAGCAGAAGAATAATATGGATGCAGGCAGTTGGTTGCTGGTTGATGGGGCAAAAAGGCTAATTTGCACTGTTGAAGCTTCAGACAGACATGTTTAAATCGGAGGAGACTGTTTTATTCATACAAGTCAGCAAAGCAATGACGTTTCTTTTATGATTTCTGATGCAACAAAAACCTATGATGCTATCTGTGTTGATTACAGTCAACTACTGAAGCTGATTTACATAGGAAACCCATGTGTTTGTTTTACCATGTTGTGGGGTTAGAGCCCAGACATAAATTAACTATTCCTGCTCAGAGGGTTTAAAGATTCAGGATGTTTTACATCACTGCTGATTACGGCTCATGTTTTTGTGTTAAACCATTTTTAAATCAGGATGTTTGATTCAGCCCAGTGGTGAATTCACACACCAGCACAATCTTTTTGTTTTCTGCCTGCAGTAAAAACTGATCCCATAGGGTGAGGAATGTTGGTGTCAAACATTATCAACAGGAAAGGCACAAAACAACCTATTGATTTTCAAAAACACTACCTCCCTGCAGACCCACAGTAGAAGAACAAAAAACAAATCAACAAAAATTAAGTAGTTCATTGACCAGTTGGTGTCATATGTTGGCTCAGGTTTTTTCTATAGCATCAATAAAACTTTTTGTCTATTTTATGGAGGTAAAATGTCACAATTTCTTAGTGAATTTAAATCATAACAAGATAAGATGAAATAAAATAAGATAAAGTAAGATAATCCTTGATTTGACAGATAATGGAGAAATGTAGAGCATTGCAGCAACAAACACAATATAGAACCTCAGTGCAAAATGTAAAAACAATAAGTAGACTTTATAAAAATAATCAAATATGAAATATGCTATTATTAGTTGTAATTGCATTTGCATTAATTGCATTTTAATCTCTGTTAGATTATTATTTACATTAATTTCATTGTGTAATTTACCATGTAGATAAAAAAAAAATCTTAATAATAATCTGCTTCTATGTCTCATCAACCCAAATCAATCAATTAATCAATCTTTTTTTATAAAGCACTTTTCATACATAAAAATGTAGCACAAAGTGCTATACAAGTTAAATCACCCTAAGCACCCCCCCCAACCCAACGACACCCACACCCCACAATTCTCTCTCTATCTCTCTCTCTCTCTCTCTCTCACACACACACACACACACACACACACACACACACACACACACACACACACACACACACACACACACACACACACAGACACACACAGACACACACACATACACACACATTGGCTGAGTACAGAGGAACCATGTGAAGAAACACTGCCATCTGTGCTGGGGAACGTCCATGGCTCAGGACAGAACACCACAGTAGAGGACCACCACAGAACCACAGAACCACATAACCATAGAACCATAGAACCATGGATCCCCCACCCACTCCAGCTGAGAGAAGTAGCATCTCAGCCCCTGCCAATCAGCCCCCAGCACAGAGGACAAACACTGGATGTATGGGAAAAATAAAAAGATCACATAAGAACATTGAAAGCTACAATGTGCATGTAAAACATAAAGGGATGTTTAATACAAAACCCAAATAAAAATTAGGATAAAAGCCCAAATACATTTCTGCTTAGGTCTCAATTTGTCCTTTGGCCAGGGGCAGCCCTGCTGACAGGTGAAGTAACTAAAGTAACTGTGTGTTGTTCTGTTTATACATCCGTGGGTATTACAGAGATTATTGCAGGATCTCAGGATTTTGCAGGTGGCACCAGTGAATGCTGCTTCTTGACCAGAGCAAAGCTGTGATAATGATGATGTTACACTTCCTTTACATGTCCTTTTCATGTCAAATCAGGAGTCAGGTATAAACTATCAACGGTCAACAGTGGTGATCAGGAGGTATATAAAAACTATATAAGTTAACCCTGAAATGAGGGAAACTTTGATTTATCTATTCCAGAAAGAGGCTGAACTGAAACTGAATCTGTGAACATAACCTGCCGCTGGCAGATTTACTTGAAGAAACCCTGAGTTTCTCCCTATCTCCTCCCACATGAAGAAGCTCTTCATTGGATTGTCCATTAATTCTCAATCTGATCCACATTGAAGCTCAAATTATTAGAAACACTTTACTTCACCAGAGAATCTTCAGAGCCAGGATATCCTGTCAATTATTACAGATGAATATCTGTTCAAACACTGCCACTTTTCATCAGCTGGTATAATCTTGGTGAATATATACAGTATATAGATTAAAGTAGGATATATAGGCCTACTTTATATAGGGTTTTATGGGCTTTGAGTTTTTAAAAATAACACATTGAGTGTTTGTGCTCACATCATCTCAATTTAAGTCACTTTAATATGTATAAAATAAAAATATGTAAACATGGTATCAAGAGTTACTGTTAATGTTCCAACATTTAGTTTGTTCAGGGTTTAAATTACTATTTGAAATAACCACAGAATTAATATTTACTTTATACTGAATATTTACTTGTTTAAGAGCCTATATCAATTAAATCAAAGTGGGTTGCAGCAATAGCCTAGGAAAATATGCCTCAACCTTTTGGAATTATGTTTTTATATTTCATTTTTAGTTGTTTCCAACTTCTCCTCTGCTCAGTTGGATTTTATTCCTATTCATATTCCTACTTGCTGCTCAGTGGAGTAGTCCATTCTAACTTATAGCAGATTTCTCCCATGTCGTTCTCTCTCTACTTTGCTGGTGCAGCACTGCTACTTTTACGGTGAAATATGTGTTGGTTTTCTCTGTAGACTGCATTAATACCGCTAGTTATATTGTGGTAAAATAAATTAATATTTTTTTTCTGCAGTCCATGGTATCGGTACTCCATTAATGATGGCTTTTTGTGCACACACAAGGTAAACATATTCAGAGTTGAATGAACCAATTCAGATCAGATGTTCTGGAACCAGATACTAAGAGTAAGTTAACTCAGAGTTGAAGGAGAAACTTCAAGTTTGTTAAACCTCCTGTCTGGAATATATATAACATAACATTTTGTTGTACCTGCTACTCAGCATAACAAAAAGGGTTAATTATTCATTCAATTATCTTCTATACCTACTTATTACTAGGGTCATAGGGGTCTGCAGGAGCCAATCCCAGCGCATTAGAGGTGAGAGGCAGGGATACACCCCAGACAAGTAGCAGCCTATCAGGGAGCATAGTTAATTATTCATAAACAAAAACTTAACATGTACCAAGGCTTTGTGTCTGTGTGTGTAAGAAGCCAAGGTCACAGCTGTGTTCTGCTTGAGATCAGCTGCAGCATCAATAAACAGACACATGAGAACAGACTCAATTATTCATCACTAAACTCTTTTGTCCCCAGTTAGACAATCAATACCTGCTATAATCAACTTTCCAATGAAACACAAACACACATACTGAGTTTGTGCTGAGATCTGCAAATTCTGCAGATTATGAGATTATAATAATAATAATAATACATTTTATTTATTAGGCACCTTTCGCAGCCTCAAGGTCGCCTTACATGAAGTATATTAAAAACAGTAGTATTGTTTAGACAATACAAAACAGAATAAAACACCAATGAAATCAACAATACATCAAGTAGAATAAAAAGAATAAATAAAATAAAAAAAAAAGTGAACACGGGAGGGAGAAGTAATAGCTAATAAATACGTGTAATAAGTAGGAGTGATAAAAGTAGTTAAATAAATAGAGAAAATGACTGTGTATATACATATATACATACATACATACATACATACACACAAACACATACACATATACACAGAGTAATTGGGCTAAGCAGTGGGGTAGGCCAAGGTGAAAAGGTGGGTTTTTAGTGCAGCTTTGAACTGGGTGACGGTGGAGGTGTTTCTGACGTGGGGAGGGAGAGAATTCCAGAGGCGGGGGGCAGCATGACTGAAGGAGCGATGGCCGAATGTCTGAAGGTGGGCAGCAGTGACAGATAGAGTGATTGATGGGATATGGTATGACAAGAGAATGGACGAGGATGGAGGCTGAAGCAGGTGTGAGTGAGGGGTGGAGGCGGTTGATATTGCGGAGGTGGAAGAAGGCTGTCTTGATGATATGGTTGATGTGGGCCTGGTAGGATAGTGTGGAGTCTAGGATGACACCTAGACTCTTGACCTGTGCTAAGGGGAGGATTGTGGTGTTGGTGAGGGAGAAGGCGAGGTTATGGGAGGTGGAGAGTGTGGATTTGGTTCCAACGAGAAGAATCTCAGTTTTATTGCTGTTCAGTTGAAGTGAGTTAGAGGCAAACCATGTGTCGAGATCGTCCAGACAGTGTACAAGGGAAGTGAGGGGAGAGGAGGGGGAGGGTGAGGTGGAGAGGTAGAGGCCAGGGAACCAGAGTCAGCAGCGAGGAGGAGGTCATTGGTGATTTTGATTATGGGATTCTGATGTTCATATAATAAATAATATTTACACAACTTTACCTTAAAATAACATGAAAAGAACATTTTGACTGTGAGGAGACATAAAAAATCTGAGTCGGTGATTTATCTGCACATTTGGTATAATCAGGGCCGGCCCGAGGCATAAGCGAACCAAGCGGTCGCTTAGGGCCCCCAGGCCACTAGGGGGCCCCCACGAGCAACAGACGTCCAAGAAGAATAGTGCGCATTATAAAGTTGCGGTAACTGATTTTATTTACCTGATGTCATTGAACGCACCACAGCTTCCTAGCGTGACGAACGGGGAACGGACTCGTACATTTTGTGCGTTTCGCTCCAAGCCTGCAGCAGCTCAAGGTCCCCCGCCGGTCGCCTCCAGTTTCTGTTGCGCCCGCTCCAGGAGATGGCGCCGTGCCGGCCGCCAAGGCCCGGCCCTGCCACGATTTACAAACGGCCATCTTGCTCATGAAGGGATTTCTGTGGCTAAGCATGTCGCAAAAACGAAACTATCGCTCTGGCACCGAGCAAAGAAAAAGGAGGAAGCTTGAAGAGGAGAAAAACAGGAAGACAAAGGTAGGATTGCATGTTCAATATGACAATATTTTGTCACAAAGACTTTGGTTCAGTTTATGTTCTGGAAAAATTAGGTAGCTAGCCAGGAAAGCGCACCTTTGTTTGTTTGTTCAATTTAAGCTTTATTGTTAGCTTATGTTATTTTTGAAACATATATATATTTATTCCTGTTCATGTTTCCTTTTTCTTTTCACTGAATGATTTTTGTTTGAATGAATGTGTCCGTCTTCCAGTAAATCCATTCATAAAGTCGAGGGAGTAGGCATTTAGGCCCCGCCTACTAATAAAAAACCTTTACTCCATTCGCTCTTATTACATTACTACTTCATAAAAATGACAAATATTTTTGCCAATTTTGCTTTATGTTTTGTTTATTAGTTTATTTACCAAAATTTCAAATAAGTTCATCATAAAAGCAATTTTGCTGTGTTTATGAACACTAACCGTGGAATTGCATATAACGGTCAAATGGACCACTGCAGCGCCTGCAGGTGGTGTTAGAATGCGGCGGTCATAGTGTCCACATTAACATCTCAAAGCGCCTCCTTCTTGATAATTGCTTTTAGATTGCCAATCTCGCTATCTGCTGCAAATGAAATGTGCAGTTCCCTGTCTGTGTGAATAAATATAGTAAATGAAAGTAATTTACTCTGTCTCTGTACTTGTGTAAAATTTTACAGGGACATTGCTGAAGTTTTTTTGGAGCAAAAACAACTTTACTCACCCAACCCACTGCTGGTGCCTCCTCAGTTGATGATACAGGGAGTGAATACTGATCAAAGGTTGCCTCCAGATCATGGATGAACCACGTTTCTTTTTTTTTTTTAGATTCGGGTGGTTGTATGGTTTTAAAACCTATAGCTTTATTTTAAATATAGCATGATCTCTTACGATGATGTCATAAATGACTTTGCCTCTAGAAAAGCGAGGAAACAAAGGTTCTAATTCAGTGTCTTTAACACAGGACAAAAATGAAAGTGAAATTAATATGGCACACAGATACACCCCCAGTTGTGTATGTTTTTTCTGGCTGTATCTAACTCTCCTGTCATTCCAGTTCCTGCCATCAGTCCTGCAATTACCTCATTTCCCTCACCTGTGCTTCCCCGCCCATCTCCACACCTGATCCTCATCAGCTCCCCTATATATACCAGTTCAGTCTCACTTGCCCTTTGCCAGATTGTCTAGTGAGTTCCTGCCTAGCATTCCAGCGTTTTCCCCACATTCCCAGTTACCTGTTATTCTGCCTATTTCCCATTTTTTTGAACTCTGCCTGTTTCCTGGTTTTTGGATTCTGCCTGCCCCCTTGAATTTGTCCGTCTGACCTGCCTGTCTGCCCAGTATAGGACTCTTGCCTGTTTGTGACCACGAATAAATCTTTGGACTTTGCATATCTGCTTTTGAGTCATGCTTTTGGGTTCTGTGCTGTCTGAGCCGTTACAGTATAGTTTGCTCCACAAGTATGGTTAAAAACAGTCAGAATGACAGTGGTATGTTTTAAGCAAATTACATATTATGGTAATCATAGTGGATATGTTACATACATGGTGTAGCTTGTAGGATGATGAAGCAAGCATCCGATGGAGGTGGTGGTATGAGGGGGCCCCTGATGAAATTTTGCTTAGGGCCCCTTAAGGACTTGGGCCGGCCCTAATGTCTATTTTTATTTACAGTCACATTCATTTTGTTTGTTTGATTTTCTTGTGATGAGTTTATACATTTATATTTAAATTTATTTTGTATTTAATTTTACTTTTTATATTTAATCATATAATTTAGTATATGGTTCAGTCACAAATAATATTTGACAAAATGAGAAAGTCAAAAACCTTTCAGTCTACAGTTTAAAGAAGCTTCATCAAGTCTCTAAATGTACATTCTGTGTTCTTGTTGCTTTCTTAATATTTAAGTCCATTTGTCAGCAGCAGTAATGTTTTGGTTTGGACTTCTGGTTTATGTTGGTGTCCCATGGTCTCCTGTCCACCCGCCCTTCATCGCTGCCCACCTGATCCCTGATTGTAATGATGTCCAGCCGTGACTTGTTTGCTCTCATGTGCTTGATATTTAACTCTGTTAGTTCTCAGCTCTGAGTCTGATCATCTGGAGATATAATCCGGGAAGCAGGTTATGTGAAAACTCTGAGTTATCTGTTCCAGAAAGAAACTGAAACTCTGACTCAGTCCCCATGGTCACAGAGTCAGTCACCATGGTAACAGACTCAGTGAACATAACCTGCTGCTGGCAGGTTTACTTGAAGAAACCCTGAGTTTCTCCCTGTCTCCTCCCACATGAAGAAGCTCTTCAATATGGATTGTCCATTAATTCTCAATCTGATCCACATTGAAGCTCAAATTATTAGAAACACTTTACGTCACCAGAGAATCTTCAGAGACAGGATATCCTGTCAATTATTACAGATGAATATCTTTTCAAACGCTGCTGCTTTTCATCAACTGGTATAATCTCGGTGGATATATACAGCATATATATATATATATATATATATATATATATATATATATATATATATATATTAAAAAGTAGGATATATAAATATGTAAACATGGTATCAACTGTGAGGAGACGAGTTCCACCAACATTTAGTTTGTTACTATTTGAAATAACCACAGAATTAATATTTACTTCATACTGAATATTTACTTGTTTAAGAGCCTATATCAATTAAATCAAAGCTGCAGTCATAGCTTAGGAAAATATGACTTACCTTTTTAGATTATGTTTTTATATTTCATTTTTTGTTGCTTCCAACTTCTCTACTCTGTTGGATTTTATTCCTATTCATATTCCTACTATGCTCTGTGAATTTGCTGTTCAGTGGAATAGTCCATTCTCAGAGTTGATGAACTAATTCAGATCAGCTGTTCAGGAACTAGATACTCAGAGTTTATCATCTCAGAGTAAGTTAACTCAGAGTTGAAGGAGAAACTCAGAGTTTGTTAAACCTCCTTTATGGAATAACCTCCTTTGTGTTCCTCTGCGCCGGACGAAATTCTTGACTCTGTGTTCCTAGACTGTGGAATAATTTCTGATATTTTGTATTTTTCTTGATTTCTTTTTTGTACCTTTTGGAATCACATGTTGATCTTCTATGTTACCTTGACTTCATTTAGCAACTTTTCAAACAGCAAATGTGCAGTGTTTGAGACGATGAACTTTGAATACATCGGCCCACAAACTTGATCTGCATTTGGGTCTCAGTCTCTGAAAAAAACTGTCAGTATGTTATTTCATTAATTCATTTGTTGTATTTTACTGTTTTTGATGTTTATATATCTATTTCCATATGTCTAATGCTTTTCCAACACTAACGTTTGGCAGTGGTTTGAGTTGGGTCTTTAACCCTTTATACTGTATATCCTGACTCCTGTCATCAGTAGATATGGTAAAGTGTTTTCTCTATAAGCTGATGATCCATTCACTTAATAAAACTCCAGAGAACAAGGCTCGCTGCAGTTAAGCTTCTTAACAGAGTTTAGTCCTGTTTGCAGGCGAAACATTAAAATGCTGAATATGTTGCTGCTGTTCACAGTTTTGTTTGTGATTTTAATATTTCATCCTGTTGGCAGGACATTGTTTGTTATTAGTAGGGATGGGAATCGAGAACCGGTTCCTGTAGAGAACCGGTTCTGTGTTATTCAATTCCATGGAATCGTTCGGCAGTTTATCTAATGATTCTCTTATCGATTCCAATCAGCATGAATACGTCATGTAACTTACCCAAGTTAAGCACAGTGGATTCCAAAAAGCACGAGTAATTGCGTGATGACGTTATGCCAGTTTGGCACATTGTAAACAACAATGGCGCCCACCAGAAAAAAATGAAAAAAATGGCAACACACAACTTGCAGTCATTGATAAAATGGACATAACAGCGTCGGGAGGGAACACGACAAATATGCACAAACATGGAGTAACGTTAATGGAGTGTCGGAATCGTAAAAATCATATCAATTCCCATCCCTAGTTATTAGGCTGTTAATGGGCAGAGCAGGTTTCCTCTGGTGTTTTTGTTGTGAGATTTGTCTTATTCAGAATCGATCAACAGAATCTATAACAACAAGTCAACATATTTCTTTGATTGACATCAATGCTATAAAAATCATTTCACCACTCTGAGATGCTGTTATTTATCTGTTTGTTTTTTATATAATGAGCCCTCCACAAGAAATTACTACTGGAAAAAGCAGATTCAATAATAAAAAACTAATTATTTTTATTAGAAATGATATAATGAGAACATTTTAATTTGTTTATTTTCTTGATTAATCGATTAGTTGTTTTGTCTATAAAGTCAAAGATGACTTATTTTTCCAGCCAAATAGTCATTGAGCTGTTTGTTTCTCACCTTTCTGGCCTTTTAACCACTCAGATTGTTTAACAAGTCTTTATTCACCTGATCACACACATTCACACACTCTCATATATTCACACACATTCACACATCACACGCGCTGATGTCATAGAAGCTGCTGATCTATCATAAAAAACACTCACATGTGGCTGAGGACACTTTAAAACATGGATCAGTGGGAATCAAACCTGAAGACTCAATTAATGTTGCGTTGACCAAATTATTGATTACTGGACTAATTACTATAGCTGTACATTCCTCTGATTGACCTTTGACCCCTGTCATGACACCAAACCACTGATGTAATGATTTAACCCTCAATTACTGCAGGTGTAGTGAGTCAAACTTTAATCAAACAGCCAAAGAGTCAGATTATTTTTTTCCCGGTTTCTGGATCTAATGTGAATAGCAGCAGAATGTTCTGGCCTCAGTTCAAACTGAAGCACACCTTCATTCAGCTGATAAAAGCCGACAAAGCTCCGGTTACCCTCGGGTCTCGGATCTTTCTTACTTTTAATTGAGCCACTTGATCAAAGAGATGAAACACACTGTCATTTAAATTTCTCTCATTAGCCTTTAAATGACTCAGCAGCAACAGGATGGTGAGTTTTAAGATGGAAATGAAGCAGCACCTCAGTCAGTTTGTCTCTGAGAAGCTGCTGATCTCCACTGTTCAGGGCAGCCGTGACCTTTGACCCCTCAGACAAGAGATGCTGTGATGAGGGTCCTGACTCTAAGCATGTAGGGGATTAATCTTTCTTTAATTCCTAAATGAAAAATGTCTCTTTAATCCTTTGAGATCTCACACTATGATCACATAAAGAACAATAATAAACTGACTCCAGCTTCTTTAAATCCTTGTCAGGTGACTTTAAGAAGGGGGATTCTCCAAAATCAAGTTTCAAAATAAAATGTTTCCCAACATGGAGGGAAAAACACAATTTATTTTTATTTATTTCATTTTAAGATTAGAAACCAAACTAACATCAACCATCTCCTGTGCTGTTATCTCTGCTGAGATAATAAAAAATGAACATGTGAACTGTGTGTGTGTTACAGCTTTGCAGGTGGTAGAAGGTTGGTTGACATCGCAATAATTTAATATGGAATTTTATTTTTATTTCTGATTATATAGTTTATTAACTCTCTATTGCATTAAATATTATTAGACAGTAAACAATGTTTTGAATGTTTTTATTCTTAACATGGCCTAAATAATAGATATATTAAAAAATATGTAAGTTCAAGCACTAAGATATTTCCATATTTGCCATATGGAAACATCTATTTTAGCACAACAGAGAAAAAAAAAAGTGAATCAAATGTAAAAAAAAAAAAAAAAAAGATAAATAATGTTTACCTACCCCAGATTCCAGATTGTGAGTATCCATGAACAAACAGGATATCCTGGTCATGTGACCTCATACATTGTATGTCCTTCAAAATTAAAGCCCCCTTTTCATACCTGTAAAAATATAGATTTTGTATCACAGCTTTTTAGAAAAAATGAAGATAAAGTAATTGTTGCCATATGGCAACACTATGTAATAGAGGGTTAATAACAAAATAGCAACATCTAAATATAGAAAAGGAGACACAGAGGACATGAATTTATCATCGTTTCTTCAGTGTGTGGGTGGTAAAAACAGCAGCTTCCAATAAGAGAAGCTTGCAGACTGCTCCTGCAGCTTCGAGTGAAGAAACCAGACAAAAAGGAGAAAAGGTCTTATTCTCTTTCAGAGTTATTTCAGACACTCTGCTCACACTTTGCTGTCAACAGCCATTATCAAGTCCTCAAAGTTCCCGACATATGAAAGCTTCTCCTGCGTTGACCTACTTTCTGTCCCCGTGACCCGCTACTTTGATTGACAGGTGACGAGCCCGGTTGTTCCGGGCGACGGTAGTTTGCCAATTAAAGCCAAAAAAGGAGCAGTCAGGGACAGAAGTGGAGCAGGTACAACTGTGATTAGAAGCTGCTCCCTTGCTGAGATGATTCAGAAAAAAAACTAAGCTGTCAAATCATAAAAGATCAACAAAAAATGACTAATTAACTCACATTTTCTTACTCATGGTGCAGACAAGCAGAAATGAAAACCAGGTTGTGTCTGTAGGGAGAAACGTGTTTAGCAGGAACATCAACAAATACATGGTGTTTCTTTTACCACTTTAGTTACTCAAAGGGATAATTAACATATTCATTTAATCAACAAGTATGTGAGCGTTAAACGGTTGAAGTGCCTCAAAAAGTCCAGTGTTACACAAAAATAAAGAAGAGTCAAAAATCACTTGTTGTTCTGTTTTCTCACAGTCCTCATAGATAAGGGGAAACCTAAAAAAAAAATGGTACTGTTCCAAATTTCCTGCTACAGAAATTGTGAATGAACCAACCAATGCATTATTTATTAATTTATGTGCCCTATATTACCTAACAAGTGCTGGGTTGTTTGACATTGGCCCCACCCATTTCTGCTGCAAATTCATGTCACTAGGTCACCACATGCCCAAGAACTACTTTTTAAACTCCTCCTATAGTTTACACACCATCTGCATAAAACTTTGCATATAGATTTTCCATATGAGTCAGACATTAGTTACTAATTCTGAAAATAATTTCGACATCCAAAAAAATCAAAAAAGGCGCTACTTATAACCAATTGTTTTTGCAAATGAAACAAAACACATATTGTTTTATCTTAAGACAATTGTTCCAGATGCTATCCAGAGGCTCTGTTAGGTTATGTGGTGATTGGACAAAGTTACCAGGATTTATTATAACAAACATGTTCAGCCTTTAGCAATACCAGTGCACTTCCCACTACACTGTATATCACACCCCAAGAAATTATGTACAGTTTTTTCACAAAATTAGGAAAATTGACAAACCTACTTTTTCGAACTCCTAAAGTTTACTCCTACCCTAACCATAACCCTTGTTCCAGAGGTCATCCACAGGATCTGTGTGCTACAAACACAAATCATGTGTCTGAAAAGTTGCTCAGACTCGTATGAAATTCACTGAGGGGCACTCCTGAGGCCAGCTCACATCACATAAAGTTTGTGATGATGCACCGAATCACAGAATTTATTAAAACAAATCCAATTGGCCGCATGTTCTGCCTGTCGCAGAACCAGTGCAGCTCACACTGCAGTAAATAGCACGGCTCAGAACACATCCTGACATTCACTCCAAACCCGACGTCATCTGAAGGGCCTGACTAATACCTGGAACAATCATCCTTATCTCATAAGGTTCAACTTAACTGAACGTGTTCCTCATTGCTCCAGTAAACAGGACGGTCCTTAGATAGGACAATTAATCTCAGTCTGTGATTCTCATGTCTGTGAAGTAAACTTGATTTTAATGTTACTTCATTAATATATTTATTAATTGCTCAGATTAAATAATAATAACAATAATAATATTTATTGTTCTGTTTTTCAGCTTGGTTTCTTTCATTTTTACTTTTTATAGGTTTTAAAATAGGTTATTATTATATCTTATTATATTTTATTCATACTTGCAAATTGTTTTTTATATATATCTTCTCATATTATTGGTTGGTTGCTGGTCTGAATTATTTTATGTTTGTTTCACTGTTTTTATCTGATCCTAATAACTCTTCCACAGGGATTAAGATGTGATTCATAAATAAAGTTGTTGCTTTGCTGCATCTTAATCTTCTAATATTGTTGTCTTCTCTAATAGATAGAAACACATGTTGTGTTCTTATAATGAGTCAGTTTGACATTTGAGCTCCAGTGGAAGGATCTAGAACAGGCTGATTAAATTTAATACCTGACAGCCAATCAGAGCAGAGTATTCACCCTGATCATTGCACTAATTAATATAAAAAACTATATTTTCTGTATGAGGCCACAGACATGAGAGAAAAATACAGTTTTTTTTTTCCAATAATACAAATCTTTAGAAAAAATGGCCAACTTTGTAAATGTAGAACAATTAAAACTCTGTAAAACTGGATTCCATAAAAATGATAATGTTACTGCAGAATCCTTTCATTTCTGTTTTTCTTTTCTAGAGCTGCTGTGCGATATGAATATTTTCCTGTTTCCCCTTGTTGGTGGAAATTGATTCTCTGATAAAGCCTGATTGATCCGATCCTGATTGACCAATGGAGGAACATAATGAGAACATGTTTAAGTAAAACATCACCATGGCTTCGGTTCATTTACTGATGTCTCAGACAGACAAACCTGCAGTCTCAAGGACACGTGTTCAGTCGTCTCTTCCTGCTTCTCTGAATATTGCATTTTTCTCCTCAGCATTGGTATAAACGCTGTGATATGAACCCGGGGTTCTTGCTGTTTTTTCTGTAGCTCGTCTATATTTCCTCCGTTGTCTCCAGTGAAATGATTCTCTGTCCACATACATTTTGTCCTGGTTGGACTCAGCCAGACGGCAAGTGGCGAATTGTCAAACAGATGAAGGCACAGGCTGTGTGATGACGACGTGGGACGAAACGTATCAATCTTCTGCAAATCCTCTCCACAGGATCCTGGAGATCAATAATCAAGATGTTAAACTCAGTGTGTCGTAACTTCAGTTCAGATTGTTTATCAGACCTGAGGACAAAGACAGCAGTTTAATACAAACCTTATCATCTTATTACCTGCCCTTTACATTAACAGTTGAATTATACCTTAATGGCCACTTCACTGACAAGCTGGATCAATCTTTTCAGTGTATGTTCATAATTTTAAATAAAGAAATTTGAAGAAACAAATACTGGAAAAGTGGCGATTGTCTTACAGGCCAAAGCAAAAGTATAAAGCTACAATTAACAGCTATTCTGATTGTGGATTAATTAGTTGTTTGGTTCATAAAATGGTGAAAAATGAGACTTTCAGAAGTTTCTAGTGTTAAGATTGTTTTATTTATCAGTTGGATTCATTATCAATAAAGAGAGACGGTTTCCAAAGCTGAAGATTCAACCTAAAATGTCTTTTTAGTCCAGATCAACAGTCCACAACCCAAAGATCATCAGTTTACGATTATAAATGTCAAGCCCAGAATAAACAGGAGACTCAGGTGCAGAATGATCAGATTTGCGATCTGGTTTACTACCAGAACCGCAGTGAACAGGCAGCTATGAAAATTATGAACACAACAAAAAACATTCTATCTTCAAACTATGACTAGCTGATCTCCCTTACTGCTCTCACTCTATGAATCATCAGAACTAAACTAGAACAAAAAGTGCTTCACCAAAGTGGGAAGGAATAAGGAATATCTAATACAATTTAACCAATACAATTTCACTCACCAAGGAAGAAAAAACAATCTAATCTTCCTAAGGATAAACCTGCCTAGCTTCACTACCTCGAAACAAAAGACAATCCCAAAGGATGAAAAACTACCAGAAAAAAATTAATATGAACAGAAAACGATCCCACAGGAGGAAAATCACAGACTATAAAAGCATGCAGTTATTAGACTAAACAGATACAGGTACATGGAGAATGAGAGGAAGCGTAAACGAGAGGTTTAGAGTTAGACTTTCAAAATAAAACAGGAAATGCACTCAAGACAAAAACCCAGACAAGACAACCTCACCGCTGTGACAATAAAAGACTCAAGAAACTAGATAACAGATCAGATTTGAGGAGCTGGAACCAAAGAATTTGGACATTTTCTTCTTAAAAATGACACAATACGATGAGACGAATAACCAGTTAACAGTCGACTGTGAAACAAAGCACTGACCCATCCACCCAAACCTCCTGTTGATGAGAGAAGTGAAAACAAAGAGAAACATCGCCTGCCTGAACTTTCATTTCAGAAAGCTCCTGCTTCCTTCTCTACAGAAGTAAAATGTCTCTTTTCCTTTTTCTCAAACGTCGGTAGTCATTTCTGAGGAGTAAGCTCCGCCCCCTCAGGCCTCAGCCACCTGTCAAAGCTTCTGTTTGTAATTACAGCCGCTGGCGTCCAACCACAGCAAAATAACCACTTGTTAAACTCCTGTTTTTCACCTGACAGCAGTGATCAAACCGCCGTGTGTTTTTATTCTGCTTTTATTCTTCAGCTTCAGAAGAGGCTCAGACTCAGAACAGGGTTTTTTTTCTGTTTATTACCTTTTTGTTTTTGCATCTGTGTATCTGTTAACTGTTGTAATGAACTCTACAAACACTGTTTCAGGTGAACTTCACAAGCTCCACACCAGTAATAATAATAATATTTTCAAATAAAGTTGTAATAACCAGTAAATATTCAGGCCACATATCTCATCCATATCTGTTCACATTATAGAGGAGCATCACATCAAATCCTGAGCTTTAGGAACATTTGATCCCAGCTAATGTTCGCCTGTTTCAAACCGGCTCAAGTATTAAAGATGGATTAAAGACACACATGCTATCTGCAAAGTGAGATTAAAATCATGTGCGCTCTGCAAAATGAGATTAATGTTGTGACTGACAAACTATATCTTGTTTCTCAGCAGTAAATCTGGCCTGTGTGTTATACACTTGTATACATGCCTCATTCATCGCCATGGATTACACACGTGACGCGTGGACGCCGGCTGCTGCCGCTCCGCTGCTGTTCCGGAGATTTACAGCACGGTGCGGTTTTGTTTTGGGCCTCGGTGTCACGTTCTTGCATCTCATCCATCACGTCTCTGACAACGTTTATGAGACAGCAGGTACAGAAGCTGCCGCCTGCCACGCCAGCTCTTTTAATTATGTGGGACAATAAATCTGCTGTTGAGAAAACATCAGTGATCAAAAGATGCGGAGGCTGCAGAGTAGAAGGAATCCATGATTCATCCAGGACCAACAGAGGTGAAGGACTCTGTTTTTTATCTTGAAGGTAAAGTCCTTGAAAAATGATAAAAATGAATATATATATATATATATGAAAATATATATATGTGGTGTATTTGTGTGACAGTGTGAGGCACATTTGATGTTTGTCAATTTAAACAACAAAACAACAAGCTAATATTACTGTCAAGCCTCTGAAGCTAACGTTAACCCAATGAGTGTTTGTTTATATACATTTTACTGTATTTTATTTGACACAATTTTGACATCCATAAAAAATTCTTTTACTGCTTTTGGAGAAATCCATGATTCATCTAGGACCAACAGAGGTGAAGGACTGTTTTTTATCTTGAATGTAAGGTTCTTGAAGAAAAAGTAGCCTGAGACACATTTGATGTTTGTCAATTTAAACAGCAAAAGAACAAGCTAATATTAATGTGGAGCCTCTGAAGCTAACATTAGCAAAGAGCCACTGAAGCTAACTTTAACAAAGAGCCACTGAAGCTAACGTTAACCCTGAGCCTCTGAAGCTAACATTAGCAAAGGACCACTGAAGCTAACGTTAACCTTGAGCCTCTGTAGCTAATATTAACCCAATGACTGTTTGTCATGTGGATATATGTTTTACTGTATTTTATTTAAAGAGTCTGACAGGATCTTGACATCCATAAAACATTCTTTTACTGTTTTTGGAGAAATCCATGATTCATCCAGGACCAACAGAGGTGAAGGACTGTTTTTTTATCTTGAATGTAAGGTCCTTGAAGAATGATAAAAAAGGTTTATAAAGGATTATAAAATATATATGTGGTGGATTTGTATGACAGTGTGAGACACATTTGATGTTTGTCAAATTAAACAACAAAACAACAAGCTAATATTAATGTGGAGCCTCTGAAGCTAACATTAGCAAAGAGCCACTGAAGCTAACGATAACCCTGAGCCTCTGTAGCTAATATTAACCCAATTATTGTTTGTCATGTGGATATGTTTTACTGTATTTAATTTAAAGACTCTGACAGGATCTTGACATCCATAAAACATTCTTTTACTGCTGAGACATAATATCTCCAGTATTTAGCATTTTTGACATTGTGTGTCACTAAGTTCATCAGACAGTGTGTGAGAGTGTAGTTTACATAGTTCTCTATTTTTCGGGCAGGTTCTTGTCAATTTGGTCCTGACCTGATTCGGGTCATAAAGACCACTGGAGCAAACTGAAGCTCTTCCTGCTTTTCGTGACCTCGTGCTGCCGCAATTCTGCTAAAAGCCTCCAAATCCTTCTGTCATTAGCAAATCTCTGAGCTCTTCTCTGATTGTTTTTGCAGCTGGAATGGAAATAGATTGATTTCATGACACATATTATGTCTCTATTTTAAAGACATTGTTCCTTCAAGTTTATTTTGTAATATATGTATCTAAAACAGAATAACTATCCTGTCATTATGTGCTAAAGCTGTGATCTTTTAATTTATTTTAAGAGAAAAACATTAAGTTCTACTTTTGCTTCTCCAGCCAGATACAAATCCCAGCTCTCAGAAACTTTACAGCCTGTTGCAGCAGGTATTTTTTTTAATTAAATCTGCTATCAGAGTAAATAACAAAAAAATATTTTAGAAGCTGTTCAGGGACTGGAGAATATGTTATATTACTTTACTGCAGCTTTAATTTGTTTTTGGAAACAATAAAACAGTTTAGATTGTTGTTCTGCTGAAGAGAAAACTGCTGCTGCTGTGTTAGTTTGCAAAGAAAATGCAAAGATTATGTAAATATGCACATATTTAATACTTTATTGCATGAAATATTAATTAGACATGGTAAGAAATGTTTTGAATGTTTTTATTACTTAAAATGGCATAAATTATAGATATTTTAAGAAATATAAGAAAAAGTTGTAAACATATACTCAGGATAGTTTTAATGCTATGTAAGTCAACGGGACCTTTCTGTATTTGCATATTGCTGCTATATGAAAACATATCTATTTTAGCAGATGAGAAAAAAACTTATCAAGTCAAAATTGAATTAAATGCAAGTTCAAGTTTTTATTTGGTGAAAATGTTCCCAAATTCTTAATAAAAGACAACCTTTGGTTGTGAGACACTTACGCTCACATGTCAAAAATCCAGGAGTAAAAGGTACTGGTAAACAGGATATCCTGGTCATGTGACCTCATAAATTGCATGTCCTTCAAAATAAAAGCCCCCTTTTCACGCCTAACTGTAAAAACATAGATTTTATATCACAGCTTTATCAGAAAATTAAGATAAATTAAGTTCCATATGGCAACACTATGTAATAGAGGGTTAAGATACTGTTGGCCTGACCTTGTTATGATCGAACATAAAATAAATAAATTTAAATTCAAAAATTATTGGCAGGAACAAAACTTTTGTTCACAAAGATTCACATATTATACATATAAATATCATATGGGACAAAGGAGGGAACAGGACATCTGGTATTAAAAAAAAAACAAAAAAAAAAACACAATGAGGGGATTCCAGATTCACTTCACTCATGACCAAAGGCTCTGGGCTAGAAGTCAACAGGTCAAATGCAGAAGATTATGAATGACACAGCAGACGACAAGAGATTCCAGCTAAAATTCACCAGTTTTATATTGTGACCACGTATCCTTTCAAGGAAAAAAATAAAGGAAACGTGAAGGAGTCATTGTTGGTAAAAAAAAGTCATCTTCTAAGATTTTCACAAAATCTCATAAAGTGAAAGCTCCCACTGGGAAATGGTGTGTGAGGAGCCTCAAGAATAAAGGAGGTTCCTAGTTTATGACCTCACAAAGGGACATTAGAGCAGCTTCCTTATTGCATTGGACCATGGGAAGTGAACCAGAGGGCGCTGTCAGGTTCCAGCTACAATATACTGAAATCAATGTGCTCTACTGAAGCTTTGATGCTTCTATTGTTGCCATGGTTTTCAAACAGCAAAATACTATTTATATATATAAATAATATGCAGACTCCTCCTGCTCAGACAACCTCCAGCACTTATTAACATCAGAGATTTAGACCGAAACGACTCGAAAAAAACAAAGAATGTCTCAGCGTTTCACTGGTCACACTGATTGTTCCTTATCAGCAGCAGAAACAGTCGGAGCAGCCTCACTGGATAATTCATTCATCATGATTCCTGCCAGTCAACATTCTCCTTCCTCTCAGCATGCTAATCCCACAACTTCAACAATGAGATGGATCCAGACAGAGTGAGAGGTGCAATCACACAGACTGAACTAAAGGTTCTAAGATGATTTCAGTTCAGTAGCAGCAACACAACATGTACACTCAAATTTCAAATAAAGTTGTAATAACAAACAAAAACTAAAGGAAACTGTTGATTTTGTTGTTGTTGAGGCAGAACATTTCTTTTTAGAGTGTAGTAAATGTGAGGGATCCTCTTACTCCACCTTGACCTCCTCCTCCTTGTCTTTGTTGCTCCTCCCAGTTCGGTTTGATTCGCATTGTGTATCGGTCGTCCCCTGGGCCCTGTTGAGAAAAGCCTGAACCTGAATGTGATGATAACGAGATCTTATTGCATCAGTTGACGTGAACATGTCTCTGATGATGTCGGGGTCACTGCAGGATTATGTGTCATTGATTGGGGGGATTGTTGCGGCGTCACGGCCTCTGGGTCGAATACCAAGCGTGACATCGACTCTCGAAGATCAATTGTTTGTTAGTCTGAGGGCGATTTGGTGAAACGATGCCTCGTCAGCACAGTTAATGAGTTAATCAGCATCTTCTTCATGTTCTTTGACCTTAAATAAAACATCCTGAAAGTCAGTGGAGAAAACTGCTCACATGTGATTTATTTTACTGCAAAGCTTTAATTACTCATATCTGTGAGGACTCTTATTTCTTCTTCTTCTCTAAAAACAACGCACTTTTACATCCTCCTGCCCCAAAAGTCACAGCTGGCAAAAGAATTATATATCGTGACATCAGGTAAATTGGACCACTTGTTGGTAAATCGCTTGGGACAATAACACAATATGCTTTTTCCATGTATATTTATGATTAGTAATGACTGTTTCTGACCGTTTTGTGTTGGAATTATGTGATAAAATATCATTTATCTGCTGTGCCATTTTTGGGCATGAGTGATTTCAGGTAAAATGGGCCAGTTAAATGACAAAAGGAAATTCACATTCAGAATTATTCATCATCAGTTTTAATGTTAAAACACAACTGCTTAGAACCACATGACATAAAACAAGCTCATATTGCTGCTATTAGTTATGTGTTGTACACACCACACACGCTAACACACCTATGTATACAAGCTAAGCTAGCACTACACAAAAGCTAGCACCCAGTCATATGGAACAAGGAGGTGACATGGTGAAGTGGTTAGCGCTGTTTCCTCACAGCAAGAAGGTCACAAGTCCTTGGTCTGGGACCTTTCTGTATGGAGTTTCATGTTCTCTCTGTGTCTGTATGGGTTTTCTCCAGGTTGTCCAGCTTCCTCCCACAGTCCGAACACATGCTGAGGTTAACTGGAGACTCTAAATTACCCATAGATGTGAGTGTGTGAGTGAATGGTGTGTGTACCCCATGATAAGCTGGTGACCATCAGGGGTGTATCCCTGCCTCTCACCTGTAATATGCTGGGATTGGCTAAGCGGATTGTTAAAATATATAATATTTATGAGAGTAATGTCATAGGCTGAACTCCTCACTCTGCTCCTGGGTCCAGAGTTTTCTGACTGACAGACCACAGGTAGTGAGGATTGGAAGACACACCTCCAGCCCACACACCCTCAACATCGGTGCCCCCCAAGGCTGCGTCCTGAGTACTCTGCTCTACTCCCTCTACACCCATAACTGCAAAGCTGTTCACCCCTCCAACATCATTGTAAAGTTTGCAGATGATACAGTGGTGGTAGGCCTGATCTCCAACAACAGGATAACAGCCTACATGGAGGAGATGGATGGTCTGGCATCATGGTGCCGGATAAACAACCTGGACCTGAACGTCTCCAAAACAAAGGAGATAATTGTGGACTTTAGGAGGGAGAAGCAGAGGAGCCATCACACCCCTCTCAGGATCTATGGAACTCCAGTGGAGAGAGTCAGAAGCTACAGGTACCTCGGCGTCCACATCTCTGATGACCTGACATGGACCACCAGAGCACAGAGGATCTTAAAAAACACACACCACCCGGACTATATACTCTTTCAGTGGCTGCCATCGGGGAGACGTCTCCAGTCCTGCAGGGCCAATACAGAGAGACTGAGGAAGAGCTTCTTCCCACAGGCCATCAGGACACTGAACTCTATACCCCCCACATAACTCCCACCCACCCACTACATACACACAGCACACTAACCCCCATCACACAGATTGTGTGACACTTCTTTCACTGGTCACATGCATACCTGTATACTGTGTATACAATATGTCTATGTATATTATGTAATATGTATAATATGTATATAATATGTATATAATATGTATATAATGTATATTTGCTTATTCCCCAAAATGTGTATATTGTGTATATTGTATTTTCCCTCAGCCACGGAGGTTATTTTCATTTATATTTTCATTCTATATTTTATCCTATTCTTTTTATTTTTATCTTATTATTTTTGTACTTGTATTGCATTTTTTTGTATTTTTGCACAGTTTTTAAGTGAGCATTGTTTTCATTTCACTGTGGATGCACATCCACGTGACAAAGAATTCTGATTCTGATCTATGAGAATAAAGTCACTATATATTAGAATAAATTCATTATTTATGAGAGTAAATTCATTAAAATTATTATTATTTATATACATTTTTTTTAATTTTTATTTTTGTCTCGTAAATATTGATTTTATTCTCATAATCAGCTTTGACATTTTCCAGTTTGTTCTGGTTCCTGCAGGCAGCAGCTCATCAATCATCTGTGAAACATTTAGAACCTGCAAGTAAGCTGCTCTTCGAAATATAGTTTGACTGATTTATTACTTAGTTAGTATCAAAGGCAGCTTCAGGAAAACATCACATCTTGCAATGCACTTGTTTTCCTGCCTGATGTAACTCACGAGTGAAGGGTCAAGGGCATCGTAGCGTGTGTGTATGTGTCTCTCAGATTCAATCAACATAAGGTAGTGTTTTCATTAGCAGTCTCAGAGTCTCAGTGTGATTATGCTCCTCGGTTTGACCTTTATTTTAAAATGTACAAATTATCATTAACACACAGCGTTAATCATGCTAATAAAGTGTCTGTCGACCTGATTCGTCCGACAGCAACACGCTGGCAGTCGTCATGTAACACACGCTACCATATTCACACGTGACCTGCTGTGACCTTGGTGATGTGGCTTTAATTTCAGATTTAATCAGGCTTCTTGGCAAGTTGCCGTGAGGGTGTTCAGTGGTGAGCGGTGAGCCACCCGAGGCAGCGCTTGCCTTCACCAAAGGTCACAGATGAGAAAACGAGCATGCTGGCATCTGGCTGCATTCATTTGGCTATTGAAGGAAAAGATGAGGCAGATATGTGTAATGTTTATAAGGAGCAGCTGTAATTGGCTTTATATCTTTATACCCTCCCAACAGTCAGTGCTTGACCATTAGATACCACTAGCAAATTACACCTGAAAGGGTTACACGTCTTTTAAATCAATAAATAAATGACAAAGTAAAGTAGACAAAAATATTCTCAAATGCTAGACATCATGTTAAGATCTAAAGAAGTTCAGGAACAAATAAGAAATAAAGTAATTGAGATCTATCAGACTGGAAAATGTTATGAAGCCATTTCTAAAGCTACGGAACCACAGTGAACGCCATTATAATGAAAAGGTAAAAACATGGAACAGCAGTGAACCTTGCCAGGAGTGGCCGGCCAACCAAAATAACCCCAAGATCAGCGGCAACTCATCCAAGAGTCACAAAAGACCCCACACCAGCATAGGTACTGCAGCCTCACTTTCCATAGTTAAGGTCAATGGGCCAGACTCCACCATCAGAAAGAGACTGGGCTGAAAGGGAGAGTTCCAAGAACAAATCACTGCTGAGCAAAATGAACATTTAGGCTCATCTCAGTTCTGTCAGAAAACATCTTGATGATCCCTAAGATGTTTGGGAAAATAGTTTGTGGTCTGATGAGACAAAAGTTCAACTTTTAGAAGATGTGTGTCACATTACATTTGGTGAAAAAGTAATGCCACGTTTCAGAAAAAGACCCTCATACCAACAGTAAGAAATGGTGGTGGTAGAGTGATGGTCTGGGGATGCTTTGCTGCTTCATGACCTGGAAGACATAAATGGAACCATGAATTCTGCTGCTACCAAAAACATCTGAAGGAGAATGTCCAGCAATCTATTTGTGACCTCAAGATGAAATGAACTTCTGCAGCAGAACAATGATCCAAAACACAGCAGCAAGTCCACCTCTGAATGGCTGAAGAAAAACAAAATGAAATCTTTGGAGTGGCCTAGTCAAAGTCCTGACCCGAATCCTGTTGACATGCTGTGGTATGACCTTAAACAGGCTAAAGCCTGTTCACACCCCAACATTGTAGCTAATCCACAGAACTGTAAGAGACTGTGGTAGGTGAGAACTGCAGGCCTCACTTACCAGCTTGTTAACAGGTGTAACCCCCCCATGTTAACCTGCCATGGGCTGAATGTATCGTCAGAGACTTTGCACTGCAGGGACTGAACCGAAAAAAACTCACGAATCACAAAACCACATGATTGACATGAAATCATCATTATCATCATTATGATGATGGTGGAGAGGAGAGAAGCAGACTGGAGACTCAATATTCCAGAGTTGAATCTCATATTAAAATATCAATATTGTAGTAATTTGGGGTAAACGTGTAGTTCATCATTAAGAGAAACACAGTGGAAAGTAACTATCCCAAGTTGGCAGGAACTATTTGTTCTTCCACCTGTGTGTAATATGGCTGAATATAAATGTGTAAAAGTTTCTCAGGTTTGTTTAAGAGATAAGATAAAATAAGATAATCCCACCTCAGAGTGGAGGTGGCCCAGGACCAGTCTCTGCAGTGTCTTCATCAGGTGTAATGTTAGAGCCACCGGCCTGAAGCTGCTAAGGTCTTAAGTGTGCTGTGTCTTGGGCACTGGTAGCACAGTTAAACACGTGAATTATTTTTAATCTTTGTTGTATGATAATAAATAAATACTAAGAAACAGTAGTGTGGTGTCTCGTCTTCATAATGAAGCTTTTAACATTATATATGTTGGTAAAATAAGTAAGTTTCCTTGTAAAATGTAAAAACAGTTTTGAAAAACATTTTTGAAAAAATGTATGAAAATGGAAAACAATGGGGGAATATGTGTTTTTTTTGTTTTAATCTAGTTTCTGTAGGACAAACATGACAAACATTCTTAACATATTCCAATGCTGTAAAAATGTGTATGATAAATATTTCAACATTTCTGTCAACATAGATTTACGTCATAGCCTGCGATGTTTCAGCAGAATAAGTCAGTATAATGTACAGAAATGCACTGAAATCTAAAATAAATGGGCTTATTTTCATTTTATATCATGTGCTTACCTTTTCAAAAAAGGCTGCTGTTGTTTTTTTATATTTACATTGCAATTATTTTATTGCCTCTGTTGTACAGTTGAGGAGGAAAGAGAAGAGGATTGTATCATATTTTTGTCTTTTTTCAAATCCTCAAAATAAAAATGAATGAATCAAAAAATCTGATTTCTTTATTGAATTTCTGTAATTTCATCAATGCAAGAAAACCTAAAAGTGAAGTTAAAGTTAAAGCAGCAAATCTGGTCCAGCAGAGTAGTCACATGGTGTGTCATTCTCACCAGGATGAGCTGCAGGGAAAATAAACATTTAATCATGAATGCTCATTGTGTATTTATAGCTTACTTAGTCGTTTTGATAGTAGGTTAATATACTGTCGCTAATACACACTTACAGCCTGTGGTGCCTTCATATGAGGCTTACAGTATAAGCCTTTTAGTTTTTTGCGACTCCAGACAGACAGTGGGGTTTTTTGGTCCCTGTCATAACTCTACCGCCACCATGGACCACTCCATCCACAACATTAGAAAACAGCTCATCGACATAACACAACACATGCTGTCTGCCATCTGCCCTGAAAGAGTAAACCAGGATTCATCCATGAATAGAACACCTCTCCAACATGCCAGATGCTATCAACTGTGAGCATTTGCCCAAACAAGTTGGTTATGACATTGAACTGGAGTCAGGTCAAGACCCTGATGAGGATGTCAAGCAGCAGATGAGCTTCTCTGAGACGGTTTCTGACAGATTGTGAAGAAATTCTTTGGTTATATAAATTTGTTGTTTCAGCAGTTTCCAAGTGGCTGGTCTCAGACTATCTTGGAGGTGAACTTGCTGAATGAGGAGGTCCTGGACTGGTGTGGTTACATGTGGTTGGCAGTTGTTAGGCTGGTTGGATGTACTGCCAAATTCTCTGAAATGCCTTTGGAGATGGCTTATGGTAGAGAAATGAATATTCAGTTCAGGAGCAACAGCTCCGGTGGGCATTCGTGCTGTCAGCATGCCAACTGCACACTCCCTCAAAACTTGTGACATCTGTGGCAATTGTGCTGTGTGATAGAACTACATTGCCCATTATGGGCACACCAACAAACTGCAGCTCCCATTCTCATCCCTAGATAGAGGAATTTAAAGTAACAAGAGCCAGGGAGGTGTTACTGTACAGAGACTCACCCAACTCCAGGTGAGAAACCTCAGCCACAGCCAAAGGTCTCTGTAGGTCCTTTATCCACAGCAGGTGACTGGCAGCTGAAGGTGGACCTGGGGAGGCAATTGAAGTATCCAGAGCACATCACCAGCACAACACTCAGGCCAGACATGGTCTGAACATCGGAGAGTTCACCCTGGAGAGAGAGAGTTCCAGAGTGCTACTGGAACTAATAATCACTTGGCATCGAGGTAACCTACGAGCAGAAGAAGGTAAAATACCTGGAGCTGGTAGAGGACTGCAGGCTAAATGGGTGGAGGGCCCGCTGTGAGCCAATAGAAGTTGGCTGCAGAGGATTCCTAAGACGGAGCCTGCACTGAACACTCAGGCTCCTTGGCATCAGGGGGGCTCAAGAGAGGAAAGCCACCAGAAACATCTGTGCCTCTTGGTGGAAATGGAAAAAATGGGGTGATACATGGTTTAGTGCGCTGCTTGGACACAAGCCAGGGTTTGATCAGACCGGCTGGGTCGCCCAGGTGAGGGTGTCTGATGATCCAAGACCTGAAACACCGCATAACCCTGGGTTCATCACTAAAGATCTGTCCAAGCTGCACCATCAAGAATAAGATGATTCAGAATAATTAGGAACACATGTCAATACACGTCAAAAGGTCTCCCGGACCCAACAGGAACGCCAACACCAATAGGAAATCAGCTGTTTTGGATCAAATAACAGATTTTCGTGATTTTCACACAACATATTTGTAGTAGCCAATTGTAAGGTTTTTATCAACGACTTCAAATTCACACTAAATCATCTTCATATGTTGGAGATGGAAAGTTATCAAAAGCCGAACAATATTTCTGGTTGCTATGATGAAAACTCCAATTTCCCTGTCCCGATAGGACGCAACAAGAAGTAACTGGAATGTGCCAATCATCTGCATGGAATTAACTTGGTGTAATCTACACATCACATACATCAACATGACATGTAATCAGCAAGTGTTCTATAGCGCCGCCTAGTGACACAGCAACTGACATACACTCTTTGGTCCGGTGTAAAAACAGCCCGAAAATTCAGAGATTGTCCTGAGGAGTAAGGGGTCATCCATCACTGTTTGCAACTTTAATTCTACTCATTATCGGATTCATGGTACCAAAAACACAATATTTTCACTTGTTAAGATTGAATTTACGGGCGACATGGTAGCGCAGGGGTTAGCACTGTTGCCTCACAACAAGAAGGTCAAGACCTTCTTGGGTCTGGGACCTTTCTGTGTGGAGTTTCATGTGCTCCCCATGCCTGCGTGGGTTTTCACCGGGTACTCCAGCTTCTAATGTAAGATAATTATATCTAAGTAGGTTTTGTACCATTCTGACACTTATTGAGATATTTCACTGACATACTGTATGCTTGCTTGTCTGAAACTACTTTAGTAAAGTTGTGTTGAGAAGTTTTTTTTCCTCTGTTTGCTGGGTCAGTGACTGACACTGGTCCTGAGGACAGAAATAGATGCAGCCTGGCATCTGTGTCCAGACTCATCTCAGACATGTCTGCTTCATAAACCAGGACATAGTTTACATAATCTGACCTGTTAAGCCAACTTTAAACAGATACTCAGAAACATGTTGGAGTCATTATCAAGTACAAGTTCATTACTGAGTAAAGGTTTGAGAAAGAGAACCAGACCATTATTAGAAACTGCTTATAGTAATTAAAAACAAATTGACACTGAATTACTAGACATCTAATCAAGTTTGTAGTTATAAATGTTAATACATCAATAATAAAGGGTTTTAATAATCATTTATGTACTTATAAATGATAATAAAATATTAATAAAGAATATGTATGTCTTTAGGTATTAATGTTAATAAATAGTTTTAATAATCGTGTCTATTGTTATAAATGTTAAAGAACAACAGAGTGAGTTTGATGCTGAGGAGGATTTTCAACATGTTTTCAGGCTTCTGCTGGATGAATCATTCCTGTAACCAAGTGACAAACCTGAACAAGCCAAACTCATTTATTCTGATTGATGCATTAGCAGAAGTGATCCTGTAATTCTGTTTCACACCCCAGTTATTTCCATCACTGACAGGAAACACCTGCACACCTTCACCTGTCCAGTCACAGTTACACATCTAACACCTTGTTATTAAAGAAACACAGTATCACTGATTTTAAAATATATAATCATCCCACATCCCAACATCCCACCAAACATCAGACGTCACAAAGACGTGCAGATGACGTCACTATTGGGTCGGTCCGTCAGCACCACATTTGGACGTCGATGGATGCGACGTGCAAAATTGGTTATAATTTTCGACGTCTAAATCAGACCTTTTTTAGACGTTGATATGACGTTCAGAATTTGGACATCATCTGAACACCAAATCGTATATTCAACGTGCAAAATTGATCCAAATTTTAGACGTTATTATTGGACTTCTTTTCGACGTTCATTTGACGTTCACATGTACATCGACTGGATCGAGATCACTGATAAAATGTATTTCTTCAATTAAATACATTTATTTGAATTTTTTGATTTTTTTATTTCAAATAAATACATTTATTTGAAGAGCCCCACGCGCTGTTCACGCGTGGGGCTTAAAAGAAGGCTGAAGTGAGTCCTCCGACCGCCCGGCAGTTGCTGCTGGCACGATCGGCCGGGCTGTGCAGCCTCCAGCGCAGCCCGGCAGATCGGCAACGGATGAGGGGCTGCGATCATCATCCTCTGATTCTTCTGTGGCTGTGAATGTAATTTTTATTATTTTTTTTTTCTTGTTTCTTCAGCTCCCGGCTGAGCTCTTTCACATTTTCTGTTAAAAATGTCATATTTTGTGCTGCATTGTGCCAACATAATTTACATGGTACAGGTACTGTTTACTCTTTTTCTTTTATGCTCGGTGACAGCAAACGCGAGTGGTTTGAACCAATCAGAATGAGCAATGCTGATAACGTGACCACATGTCCATCGGCCAATCAGAAACGCATTTGTTCAACTCGGCTCGCCTCGCGTTGCATAGCAACCCGACTTCGCGCTCTGTGGCAAACAACACAGACAGACACCGAAACAGCGGAGATTACACTGAAACAAGCACACTGGGATTGTTCAACCACTCAGATAATGTAACTAATCTGACTTTAGTACATCGTTTTCTTTATTTAACATGGGATTTTGACAGCAAATCTGAAAGAAATAAAAAATAAACCCATACAGCAGAAGCACACAACTGGAACCACAACCGTTGAACTACCCACAATGCAACGTTGCTTCCGGTCATTATTCTGCGAGAGAGAGTTGTGTCGCCTTCGCCTCAGAACTTTTAAACGGAAACTCTGCGACTTAAAAGGTAAGACCATAATGTTATTTATACGTCTCAATTCATATCCCACTTGTGCTAGTTAGAACAGTTGTCCAAACTTTTGGTGGAGCTATCAAAACTTTGGCGCCATGTTGGCCCCCGGGAACTCAACGGCCCCACAGGCCTCAAACTTGTGCTGTCGCCTAAAAGTTTGGATAACTTTCCAGTTCTTCTGCACAGGCGAAATGGCGTTAAACGCCTGGTTCAGACCGGCCGCTTTGGCGGCTGCGAGGCGGCGCCGACGCGGAAATCCCTCGCGAGCCTCGACTTTATTGTGGGTCTGTTGCTTTGTCTCAGTGACTATGTCTGGCTATGTGTTTGTGTTTGTATCAACATTACTGTATTTTCCGGACTATAAGTCGCACCAGCCATAAAATGCATAATAAAGAAGGAAAAAACATATATAAGTCGCACTGGAGTATAAATCCAGAATACATTTTGGGGGGAAATTTATGTTGTGAAGCAGAGATAATTAGGGGGCAATTGATTGTTTATCCAGTTGGTGCCGCTGTGTGATCATTGTGGTAAGAAGGTTTACTGAAGAAGAGTGAAGTGTATTGTTTTATCTATCGATAAAAAGTGAAACTCAACATCTGCGTTTGTGGTCCTTTGTTTTGATAAGTTACCACAATTTATTTGATAAAATCCAACACCAAGAACAGACATTTAAAATTTAAATGACGAACAATTTAAAATAAAAATAGAGGCAACAGGCTGAACGGTGCTGACTAGGGATGTCCCGATCCAGCTTTTTGCACTTCCGATCCGATACCAATATTGTATTTGCCCTTCGAGATACCGATACTGGTGGCCGATACCAGCCGAGCACTCGGGGGTGCGCAAGCTAAAAAATGTAATGGCGGTCTGGAGTGTTTTTAATAATGTTTTTTCAAAGTGGGATTTTCCGACAGAATAAAGACGTCTAAATAAACGTTTTATTTGTCACATTGAATGGATATTCAACATCCTGTTAAACATCTTCTCTCTGTTTAGACATGCTGGTTTAACACTTTTTTATTTTTATTATTGTTTTCGTGCGTCGTTATTCCTGCATCAGGTGACACACAGTCGAGTCCAGTCACTGGAGTCGAGCTCACATTTCCATAGATTTGCGGAGATGCGTTCCGTTAAAAAAGTCAAACTCCCATGTTAAATAAAGAAAACGATGCACTAAAGTCACATTAGTTACATTATCCGAGTGCTGCAACAATTCCAGTGTGCTCGTTTCAGTGTAATCTACGCTGTTTCGGTGTCTGTCTGTGCTGTTTGGCACGGAGCGACAAGTTATCAGCATCGCTAATTCTGATCAATTCTGGTTCAAACCACACGTGTTTGCTCTCACCGAGCAAAATTATGTTGGTACAATGCAGCGCAGAATATACGACATTTTAATAAAAAATGTGAAAGAGCTCAGCCGGAGCTGAAGAAACAACAAGAAAAAAGTTCATAAAATGACAAAATGACATTCACGACCACAGAAGAATCAGAGGATGATGAGAAGCAGGTGGAGGGGCAGGCAGAGTCTGAGGAGTCGGAGTATGATGTATCACTCACTGTCAACTGATATTTGGCTTAATAAATCTTTGACAGATATTGATAATCTGTAATATATCTAATATATACATGCCTGACTAAGTGACATGCATCCGTAACTGTGATAAAAATTGCCCGAAACCGATTAAAAGCCGTAAAAAAATCACGAGCGGCACGCGCCACATTATTTTACACGGACTGAGTTCTAGCAAGAGTTTTTAACCACTTTCACTCCTGGTGATTCTCCTGGTGATTCTCCTGGTGATTCTCCTGTGTTCTAGTTGAGCAGAATTAAACATGCTGCCTTAAGACATTTAGTTGTGTTTTTTGGAAGGTGTGGGAAATAGGGGGTGCGTCAACCAGGTAGGGATATAGATGGGGGTGCGCAGCTAAAAAAGTTTGGGAACCGCTGATGTAGGCGATGCCTCAGGTAAACTGGGAGACACTAATGCTGGTGTGCTGGAAAATGCGGACCGGATTTTAGCGAAACCACAGCAAAAAAACTGGAATGGATTATCTGAATAGGTGCGCTGGAAAACCCGGACTTTTTTAACGGATAGTTTTTTTCCTGTGCCGCCGCGCCGATACTAATACGCATATTTTTGCCAATATCGGCGGCCGATCCGATGCTGATATTGGATCGGGACGAGCCTAGTGCTGACGTTACATGATACGTCATGTAAGTGAGAACGTGCCTGGTATGTTAACAGACAATATGTTAACACATATTAAGAGTTATTCTGATAACTATAGCATGAATAACATGCTAAGAAGTTCACCAAAACCATCCATGTCACTAAAATCGGTGTCACTTTTCATCAACTCCTCTAACTCCGGAGGTAGAAGATGCGACGCTTCCTCTTCTACGTCGCTGACGCCAGACGTCATATTTTACTACTTGCACCTTGTAATCTGCAGAATTTGATTTTCTTTTTGGTACCTATTTGTTAAGCCCTTCTCAGTTGTTTTTAAAATTATCAACACAAGCCTAGAGCGCCCTCTTTCGGTTTAGTGTGAACATGTGAAATTATATACTGGTAATAATGTGTTAATAATTTCATATATAAGTCGCACCCCTGGCCCAACTATGAAAAAAACGCGACTTATAGCCCGGAAAATACGGTAATTCAAAAATATATATTGAGTTTTAAATCCCCTTTTTTACGGCATTTGGTAATGAGCATTTCATTCTAAAAGGTGTAAAAATGCAACTTTGGCAAGTATTGCTTTAATTTTTTTTTTCTTTTTTTTTGTACGTTTTTCAATGAAATTCATTTTTGTACTGTATTTCTGAATCAGTTTCGACATATAACATGAAATTACATGTTTACAGATGTCTTACTTGCGAGCATGGCGCAAACGTAAGCGAGAAATGGAGCAGTTGTTACGTGACTCAGACAGTGATGAAGATCTACTTGGGGAAGACACTAGTAGCTGTGAAAGTACTTAACCATGTGAATGATCATAACAAGTTTGACTCCATTGCCCTGCAGTAATCCTGGCAGGTGATCCTAAATTTGAGAAGAAATTAATGCAAAAGTATCCGCCTGATAAAGTTTTTCATTTTACAGGTGGGGACACAGTGCCAGCCCGCCACCAATTTCTGCTGCCAACAGAAGGTAAATTCTAAGTGCAGGTCAAGTGAACTTATGGGAACATGTTATATTTTTCTGCCCTTTGTCTGTTTTTTAAAGTTCAGTTGTAGTCCAAAGACTGCTCTCCAATTATAGATGTGATGTACTTATGTACATACCATAATTTATTTTTGATTTACCCTTTCAGTATATCAAAGGATGGTTCTGTCACTACTCCTTGATATAAGAAGTGAAGTGCGGCGTCTGGGACAGGGCACTCCTGCATCAACTCCATCAGCCAGGGTGGACAGAATGGACAAGATGGAGGAATTTAAAAGAGAGGAGCAGCGCCTCGCAGAACCAGAGGCTTTTAACGCCCATGTAAAGTCTATAAGATCAGATTATAAGAACACCACTGCACACATTCTAAAGTTGTCTTTAATATATCAGGAAAAAATTTAACATGGACTTCTCATTTTTTTCAGGTTCTGCACCTGTCACGGATTGGGGGGAAGGACACCAGGGACTGTGTAAATAAAATCCTGGACAGGTATGTTTCAGCACAAAGTTTGAATAAATTTGAATCCACTTGTGTGATGCGAAATATCTGTTGGATATTTTTTCTAGTTAAAATGCAAAACCGGCCCATGACCGGCTTTTTATAGACTGAACCCTGATTCTACACTGAAAAAAAAAGTCTGTTGGATTTACATGAAAAAAATATGTACATCGGTTCCACATATTAAAGTTATGTTTACTCAAAATGATATATTCATGTGCTACACATTACATTATTATTTGTTAAACCAACATGACTTTTTTATATTTATTTATAGCATTTATTTAATGTTAAGTCTGTTCAATTGTCTTATGCTAAAGTAACATGATTTTTTCATGTTAAACCAACATGATTTTTTTATGTTAAACCAACATGAGTTTTTTATGTTAAACCAACATGACTTTTTTATATTAATTTAAAGCATTTATTTAATGTTAAGTCTGTTCAATTGTCATATGCTAAAGTAACATGATTTTTTTTATATTACATTAATGCTTTTCTTTAATGTTAATATTAAATTATCATCAGTTGTACCGCTTTAATGTTAATATAAAATTACCAGACTTTTTTTCCTTTTTAAACTAAACATTAAGATTACCACATAAAGATACACTTTAAGATATGTTATCAAGACAGTGCATAATAAACATCCATAACTGCTGGAACATAAAGTAACACTCCAGGTCCTTAAAACATCTGTTTTTAATGACAAAAAAATGAAATCAACAGGTTAAATCAAGAGTCATGTAGTGCAAATTGTTCTTATGCACTTCCTATCATATCACTGGAGAGCAAATGCTTTTATAAATGTCTCTTAAAATAAGTATGACATAGATGAACTACAGATATTATCTGAAAAGAACATGTTTAGTTGTTGGAAAAAATCAAAAGATAAAATAAAGTGCAGTGTTGAAAATGTGTTAATGCTCCATAATCTGTGCAAGTGCTCTGTAAATAATAATGGTTTTCTTCCAGTCTTATGTATTCGCAATAAAGAAAATCACACCCTAAACCTTACAAGGGCAGAAAATCAGTTTCATTTCCATAAAAAAAAAAAAAAAAAACTATATCTAAGAAGGCACTTGGATGCAAGGGTTAAACATATTCACAAACCCCACCCCCCAAAAAGTCAAAGTAGAAGAGGTAGAGGTGAACAAATGCATACAGTCTGACAAGGAATGAAGTTGGATAGCCTTTTGAACAAATGCTGAACATCACTGATGAAACAGAGGGAAGAGGAATTTCACCAGAGTCAGGAGCATCAAGCTACCCTCTATTCAGTGATTCACTCCAAAACACGACAGTTCTCTGATAAAGTCTGTTTTTAAGGACTTGGGCTTTCTTGGAGAGTGTGTTGCCTTCCAGCTTCATGACCACCTTCTGAAGCACTTCGAAAGTGTACTTGAGTTCAGGAGGGTAGTTTAGGTTCAAAGCATACATTAGGCCAAACAACATGGCAGCAGCTAATGCAACATTATCCAACTCCTGCAACACAATCTGCCCTCGGCCCTCGAGGACAATCCCGATGTCGTCTGGTTTATCACTGGCATCTCTTCGTTTGACGATGTATATTCCAACTGTGGTCTCCTCAATGGAACCTTGGATGAGGGCTTCATCTGCTGCCTGCAGAATGTATATTCACAAAATGAAACAAAGTGAGATTACACAAACACTACATGTCATATGTGTATAAGGAATACTGAATATCTGCATTGAGTAATTTCATCAGATATGGTGAGAAATGTGAAGTTGTAGAATAAAAAAAAGGATAGGTTCTGAGGCGAGCAATCTAAAATAAGAGACAGTTCAAAGGTCAAGATAAAGCCAACAAGTACCAGGAGTAGCTCAACAAAAACTCTCAGATGACTGTTACCACAGGTTAGGTTTGTTTTCTCTCGTTTTCTGGAGGGCTTAGGCGCTGTGGTGGTGGGGTGAGGGGTGCCGAGTGTCCTCCAAGAAAATTTTAATGTGACTAAAACCTATGCATGTCCACATAATTTTGGACCACTATCAATACAATATTTCTAAAAAACACAGGTTGTAGTTTTTCACATGCTAATATTTCAGCATAGTTTTTAAAATACAGATAAGTGAAGAGTTATATAGTGAGATATAAGCAGGTTATGATGAAAAATCTCTGACCTGATATTTTTAGTGTCTGCTACTCAAACATAAATTGCTTAATGATTTTTCCTAAAAATAGCAACATTGGGAAGAAACATGTTTGAAAGCTGAATGGCATTAAAAACAATTTCCAACCTGCAAAATATTTTTATATTTTGTATAAGATTTCTGTCATTGAATGTTTATGAATTTGAATATTGATATGTTGTATGTCTTTTAAATGGCATATCATAATGTATGGCTGAAAATGAATCACTTTCCATTAATGCTTAATCTGATGATTATTTTTTCGGTTAACAGTATGACCTATAAAATGTCAGAACATAGATGGCTATTATAATTTCCCAAGTAACATATCCAAATTGCTTGTTTTATACGACCAACAGTCCAAAACTCAAAGATATTCAAATAATCATCATATATGACAAAGGAAGTCATCCTTCTTCATTTGAAAAGCTGAAAATAGCCAACATTTGGTATTTTTACTTGTAAAAATGTCTGAAACAATTAATTCTAATGACGTAACAATTGTTACAGCTCTACCACAGTGTACTTTTCAATCGTAAATAAATAATTCTAATCTAGTTGCCTTTTAAGTCTAAAATTGGTTATTCGCACGCCAACCCATTTTGATATCACCCTTATGATATTAATAAGATCACTACCATATTGATGTCCGACTAGTTGGCTACTAATGGAATTTCAATAAGTAGAGGTTTTGGAGCTTATACAAAATATGAAAGATAAAATCCAGACACACTGAACCTCAGCAATCATACTCACCACATACTCTCTCACAAGATTTTCTGGGTCCTCACTGAGGTACACGCAGAGTGCCTTGATGACGCATTCCCGGCCCAAATCAACATCACCATCCTAGTCAAGGGGGATAAGTAGAACAAGTTTTGTTAGAGCTCCTTTTCCTTCAATCAAATGTAACATCAACAAAGTTTTATTCCCCCCTGAAAGTATACTTACTTCAGCCATGGGTGCCATGATGTTCTCTGGGCATCTGCCTATTTGTCCTCCTCTGTTTTTAAACAGCTTGATCAGTTTCTCGGGGTGCACATCCAACTGCGAGAGAAATCTGGACTGCAGGGGCATTGTGGTGATGCGCTTGAATTCGGCATTTATCTGACAACGAGAATGATTACAGACATCAACATGCTATATGGCAGCAATTTGGAAAGGCATTCATTAACATTATATACATTATCATTTGTTAAACCAACATGACTTTTTAAAAATGTATTTAAAGCATTTATTTAATTAACATTAGAACCTAAAAGAAAGTAGGACTTACTGCAATTATTTTAGCTCACAATATTTTTGAAATTAACATCATCATCATGCTGAGGAATTCATTCCTTCTTGATCAAACATCAAGTAAACCAACAATAGCATTTGAATAAAAATACTCACCACTACTGCAGAGCCTTTGAAACAGCACTCAGAGCAAATGCCCAACACCAGATACCTGTACAGTAACAAAATGAAATGTTGTTTTCAAAGTAAAATTGAAAAAAAAAACACAGGGAACGACCTTGGGAGGTTGTGTATTTGCTTCTGTTTTTATTATTTACTCATTTTCATCCATCAGTATCATCAATATGCTACCATATGAGATCTGCCATCGCTGTCACCACCAGGCTCATTCCAACATTACCAACCCGAGTCAGGAGTCCTGACTGCACGCGCGCGCACGCACACACATATTGTCATTCGTTGTCATTGTTTGTCTCCCTCCTTAACCCCCCTTGTCCTACTGCTGTTGTTGTAGTTTTATGTCTATTTTCACTGTATTATCTTACTGCACCCAAAGAGACGCGCTCCAGCTTTCCTGTTAGCGACAAACTCCGCCCGACGGGGAGACGCTGGTACTCACTAGTAGCGCATGTTGAGCTGGCTTTCGTGTTAGCGACGAACTCCGCCCAACGGGGAGACGCTGCATTTCATTAGCGCACCCAGGCGAGTTTCGGCGGCGGCTGTTAGCTAACTAAATGGTGTATAGGCCCCTACACACAGGGAAGCGCGGTAGCCGCCGCGCAAACCGCAGCAGGCGCCCCCTTTGCGCGCTGCCCTGCTCCGTGCACCGCGGAGCCGCGTTTGCGCGGCGGTAACACATACACAATGAATGGGTTTGCCGCCTGCGCGTGCCGCGTTCTGTGTGTAGGGGCCCATTTTCCAGTTCGTGGGTGCGAGCGGCGACGTTTTAACCCACTATACTTTAATTGCAGTTTAGAAAATATGAATGGACCTATGTTCTATGAATTTTCATGTCCAAACACATTACGTTAGACAAAAACACATATGAAGATATTTAAGGGCTATCATTAGCATAGCCATCGAATGGTAGAAAACGTTAGCATTAAGATTGCCTCGGTTTTGCTTGATATTACCTGCAAATAAAAACCTAAACTTTGCATAAACAATGCAGGTAAACACTCTACCTCTAACGCTGATAGATATTTGATAGATTTTAATTACCTTTACCGTGTGGAAAGCTGTCCAAATTCAGTCAATCATCCGCAAGGAGGGAAAAGATGGCGGCGCTGAAAAGTCCACTTCGACAGTTTTTCTGTCCTTGACCCCGCCTACAGGAGGCGGGATTTCCCATTTCCGGCTGATGAAACATAACTATTTTCTTTCCTCTTTACATGACTGAGACATGCAGATTTTAAATCGCTCAAGATTTAAATGGTTTTACAAGATTTAATCATGTATCGAAGAGAAATATGAATCAATTATGAAATGTATACGAGTTGCATATTTGTAAATTGAACAACCCTCCATCTTCCATTTTTTCAGTGTATACATTGCTGATATTACAAACAACACCCCATGAGCTTAGCTCTTCTTGTTTTTTTGCCATGACTTTTTACTTTGTCTTATTTAATCCATGTAGAGTAGCTGTTGTTGGAATTGCTATATAGATATAATATGAGATTAATATCTGTTGGGGCTGGACTAAAATGGAAGAACATCCAAGGGGATCTGATTTTTTTTTTTTTTGAAAATTAAAATACCAGTTATATCACTCAAATGTATCCACTTAAATTGTAGGCTCCTTACCAATGGTTTGATGGCCAAGTTCAATTTAAAAGGAACGGGTAAAAAGGACAAGATAGGGTTTGAGAAAACCTGATGCTACACAGCTGTGTTGGGTAAGACCATTCAGTATTTCATGTTTCATTTCATCTTAACAGTCAATCTTTTAATCCTTTGAATTTGGCTAAATGTGTTGTGCCAAATCTGGTGTTACAGAGAAATGATGACTGCACGTTTTTACTTTTTCTCCAGATGTTGTCTTGAGGGCTCAGGCCAACGCAACAGAGGGGGCCATTAAACAGGCTGTTGTGGACCATCTGAAGCATGCACCTTCAAGGAGGGGGGCAGGGAGGATGCTTAGTCTTTTAGTAGTTTGTTTTATTTTTGGTGTAAATAGTTAATAATAATATATTTAATGTTAAATTGATTTTAAATATGTCATTTCTACTGTTCTTGAATCAACAAAATGTTTTTTTGTGGCAATTTTAATGACAATATGGTTTTTCTGCATTATGTCAAGCTTATACTGAGAGGTTGTAGGTGCTGTTTCACGTTTCAAAATTATAATTACAGAAGTGTTAATACTAATTGTAATGCAAATATTGGAATTGGCCAATTTTGACCCCACACCCTCTTTTTTTTAAACCTCAAATGAAGGGATAGAAAATGATAGGCAGCAAGTTGTGATTGTATATAAAAACCATGCATAACAATCTCCATTTGAAGGTAAAAGGTTTTGAAACTAAACAAAATGCTTGGATGGATGATGTGATTATCAGAAGTTGGGTTGATCAAGGTGTTGTTCAAATGTAATGTAAAGATCATGTGGACGTCATGATCTGATGTCAGAAAACTATTAAATAGATATTTTTTAGAAATTCTGCACGTCCAGATGGCCGATGTGAAAGTCCGAATTGGAGGTCGGCAAAACGTCGGAAATGGACGTCCATGCGACGACGGAAACGGACATCCATGCGACGACGGAAAAAGACGGAAAAAAACCTTTCATTCTGCACCTCCTGACGACGTGATTTCAACGTCGGAAAATTACCTGATTTCGACGTCATTTCAACGTCTCATTGCGCAGTGGGATAGAAGGATCATTGGTTAATAACAAAAAAAACAACAAATATATAGATATCCATGACCGGCTAATGACCATCTGGGGTGTATCCCTGCCTCTCACCTGTAATGTGCTGGGATTGCCTCCAGCAGACTATGTGACTCTAATGAGGAATAAGCAGGTATAGAAGATGACCGACTGACTGCCTGACAAATACAAGATGTATTGTATTTTTTTCCCAAGCAATTTACCATAAAGTGTCCTAATTTACCTGCTATCACCCTATATAATATAATATAATGAATGAGGAGCTTCCATGAGACACTGAGACTGTGCAGCAGCTGTGAGTTGGATGATTATCTTAGAAAAAAGAACACTTATTACAAAACTAAGTTCTGAACATGGAACAACTTCATGTTATAGAAGAAAACATTCAGGAGGTGTTATATTTAATTCATCACTTACTTACCCAACTTTTATTATAATGTGAATATATCTTGATTTATCGCTTCACTTTGATTAAAAAGACTTTTAATCATATCACATCTGCAGAGAATTAAGAGTTTCACTTCTGAAAAACTGCTTCAAAGAGTCTGATGCTGCTGCTGCTCTGATTACCTTTTCATGATCGTTTTTATACAGATTTATTCACCCTTTTCACCTTGAAAAACATGAACTTTATTATCATGACATAAATTCAAAGTTTTCCATTAAAATGTTTCCTGAATACATAGTCAATCATTGTCACTTTAATGAAAAGTAAGAAACAACTTGAATGTGACAATTCAACAAATTCAGATTTTATTTCGTAGTAAATAATGAAGAGGCTTCTGGGAAATTTACTGAATCTGAAAGTTGATATAAATATAAAAACACAAGTAGCTACTGTGCAAAAACTCCAAAATTTCTGTAATGAATTATTATTACTTCATTGCATTACATTACGGTTGATCATAAAGGTGAAGTATAAAGGCTACATTAAAGTATAAAACTGAATATTTACAACTATTATACTGTATGTTTTACTCCTTTTTGTCCATGTCCATTCTCCATACTGAAAAGTGTACTACAAATAAAATGGATTATATATTATTTTTAACATTAACACAGACCCTCTGAGGGCTGAAAAATGATAAAAGACAAAAATATGAGATAAAAGACACAACTATAATATAAAAAGGAAGAGGAAAACATGAGTTGGATTCAGTCAATTCTGTCATCTAACTGATGTTTGTCATATTGCAGTTACTTCCTGTTTCTTCCTGGCAAGACATGGAAATTGTTTTTTTCGTCTTGGCAACTACGATAATGTAATGCAATAATGTACGGAAAAGGCTTTTGTTAGGCTTTCCATCTCCAATGTCTGAAGAATATTGTGATATTATGTTTATATTATGTTTGAGAATATTTGATGTAGATATTTGATGTAGATAATTTGAGGTTTATATATATATATATATATATATATATATATATATATATATATATATATATATATACAGTAGTTTGTACTTTGCTCTGATTGATAAAGCAAGAAATTCCACTAGTTAACCCCGATAAGGCACAACTATGAAGTGATCATCAAGAGAATGCCAAGAGTGGACAAAGCAGTAATCAGAGCAAAGGGTGGCTACTTAGAAGAAACACATAATACATAACACCATAAACGTGTTCATTCATAGTTTTGATGCCTTCAGTGAGAATCTACAATGTAAATAGTCATGAAAATAAAGAAAACACACTGAATGAGAAGGTGTGTCCAAACTTTTGGCCTGTACTGTATATAAAAATGCCGACAATGGTCAGTCTTGGTGTTTTCCTCCTTTAGATCCTCACAGGTTTAATTCTTTTTGGTGAGTTGCATCTTTGCTGAGTCTGAATAAATCTACACACAAGGTCCAGACTGTGAATATAAGTATGAATATAATATGTTCTCTGCTCATAGCCAGAATCTTTTCCACTGTTAAAGCACTAACTGATCTGAACCAGCTTCAATTCTCTGTGTAACAGCATCTAACTTCACAGGGTTCTGTCAGAGGAGCAGCCGACTGTGTCCTAATGCACCTTTAATCATCACCATTATTAATTAAACTGTCTGCCTCGCTGCTTCATTTTCTGTCTGACAACAGCAGCGTAAAAACTTTGTTTACTAAAGGTAGAGCGTGTTTTCTTCGCTCAAAATGACAGTCGATTGAAACCAACTCTTCTTTTTTTATATTTTATATCATAGCTGTCTTTTATCTCATATTTTTGTCTTTTATCTTATATTTTGTCTTTTTATTTGATAATTTTGGCTTTTATCATGTATTTTTGGTATTTTTAGGATCTGTTTTAACTGTGTTAGCTTTAGCTATGAACGTTGAATATAAATCGACCACTAGCAGCTGATGCTAAAGTTTCTGGTGAACAAGCTAAACGCAAATAAGGTGCATCATTTTACAGCAAAATGTATTTTTGTAATGTGTGAAACAACTGAATTAAAGCTACAGAAGCTAAATACAGTTTATTTCATTTCAGACGTGGCTGCTGAGTCGTGGTCTGACTCTTTCTCAGCTGCGGCGGCAGCACATTGTTTCCTGGTGAAGCCGTTAATTATGGCCGCCGGTCACAGTTTGGATAGCAGTGCTTTGCTGCTACTGTCAGTTTAATCACAGGACGGGTCTGCTCTGCCTCGCAAAAAATATCTGTCATGACAAATCACTGAGCAGCTGCAACATGGACAGGATCAACTTCTAAAACCGACATTCTGTTAAATATCATCACAGCATAATTACTCATTAATTAAATCATTGTTTCCAGATATGAGGTTGTTTTTTTGTTGTTTTTTTTTCTTTGTAAAATCAGCTCTGAAAACAACATGGAATCAGGCCGAAGATTTTTAATTTGCACTGAATCCTGTTTTCTTTTCTTATTTACTGTCAGTTCAAAGACAGCTCATTATTCCTGGGGGGGTTTAATGCACGCGCACGCATGCGCGCACACACACACACACAGTGACACAGGAGTGCCATCTGAATTTTTCGAAAGCTCATTAATGGTCCATTTCTGTCTGTTGATTTGATGTGTGCCACCCGCTGCTGTGCAGTCACAGTGAATGCGACATCCTGTCCTGGAGAGGGTCAAAAATAGCTGCTCATTAACTGGCTTCTCCACACACACACACACACACACACACACACACACACACACACACACACACACACACACAATTATTTAAAGGTTTTGATTAGATCTAAAACACTCCAGCATACAGACACATGCACACACCCCAACGTTTTGTCTTCACATAGTTGTGACTCATCGTTCACCCACAGGGAAACTTGTCACACACACACACACACACACATGCATTTTCAATAAAAAAAGAGGGTTTTCTGGCAGGTTTGCTTAACTATTAACATGTAAAAATCCACAAGTAAAACCTCTGATCAAAATGTTTTAGTTGCAAAGGTGGAAGCATTTGATCTACACTGCAAAAATGAAATCTTAACAGGTGAAAATATCTTGTTTGGTACAATTAGTCCAAAATTGAGTAAGATTATCTCCCATTGGCAGATAAGTTTGCTCATTTAAAATTATTTGCTTTTTTAAAACAAGATTAAATAGGAGATAAAAACTCAAACATATGAGATAATCAGTAAAGAATATGAAATAAAGGGACAACATTTTGGCAAAACGTCAAAAGTCTGAGATAAAAAATGTCAAACAAAATATAAAATATAAAAATTTAAAAGATAAAAAGTAATAATAAGATAAAAACAGTAAAGATATAAGATACATATATATATATATATATAAATACATATGAATATCAGTGACTGATGAAATTAACATGCAGCTTTTTTGACGAAAAAGATAAAACAAAATCTACTTTATTAAATGAAAGCTTTATAAAAATACATTTTTTCATCACTGATTTTTTTCAATTACAATCAAAAAAGTGTCTCCATTGGATGTGCATCCCATGTATTTCTCCTCCAGTGCTGCTGCCAGGGGCGTGTGTGTTCATGTGCACCGGTGTGTGTCTGAGTGTGAAGCATCCATCAGTGCTGTCGGCACTAAATGTGGTGATGTCTGATACTTTTATTTGACTGATCAATACAATTTAAGCAGCACTAAACTTCCCGTTAAAACTCACATCACATCTGTGTCAGTGATGAATTTCAAATGCAGATGTGTTGTCATTCAGACACAAGTTGTTGTCACACCTCTACGTCAAGTTGAGTTTTTTATCCTGTCTCGATGTTTGTTTTGCGACTTCCTGATTTTTTTTGGAAATTAACTCTCCTCTCATTTCAGGTCACTTGCCCTTAGTCATGTGTCACCGGTCTGATAATCTTCCCTGATTCCTGATTGGTTCTACCTGTTCCCCATTTCCCTCCATGAGTATTTATAGTCTGTATCTCCCTTTGTCCTGTGCTAGTGTATCAAGTCTTCTGTCCTGATCACCTGCCAATCTTGTCATAGTTTAGTACTTAGTAAGTTTTGTAGTCTAGTTTTTGTTGTTTTCTTCTATTTCCCCGTAAGAGTGATTTTTTTTTTGTTGGCCCTTGCCTTTTTCATAGTTTAGTCTTAGTCTAGTTTTTTGTTGTTTTCTTCTAGTGTTTTCCTTTGCCTTTTCTTAGTGTAGTTAGACCCCTAGTTAGATCTTCACTCCTCTAGAGGCGCCTTTTGTTCTTCACTCCCGTTTGTCAGTTACACAACAGCTTAAATCTGCAGTTTTTGAGAGTGGTGTGGTTTTGGTTTCAGATCTCTGGCTCTTTTGTCAGCTGATCTAGCAGCACGAAGCATTCAGACTGTTGGAGGAGGGGACAGATGTCGTTTTGGAGACGGCGTGTTTTCTGTCAGCTGCGGCGCTCTGAGGCGAAGACGCTTCAGTGTCATCTGTGTTTTGGTGAAGCTTCAGACACATGACATGTGACACGGCGTGTGAGCACCAAGCGCCCGCCAGCATTGACCTGACAGCAGCTGAACTGCTGACCGAAAACACAGCAGACTGCAGCAATATGGACAACTGCACTTCACTTAACAACATATAGAAATAAGCAATAAAAGTAGAGTTCAACATATTAAATACAAATTAGGAGATTTACATGTTTGGTGACTGTTATATTTTATGTATGTATTACAATTCATGTATGACTCGCTGATATTTCTAAAGCAACAAAGCAATAGTAAATAAAGTAAAAATGCTGCTCCTGTTTTGTTTCCATGTCTGAGATGACCAATCAGAGCAGGCTCAAGGGGCGGGGCCCTAAAGAGATACACACCAAAACAGCCTGTTTCAAACAGAAGATGTACTGAGTCAGAACAAATGTACTATAATTCATGAAAATATATTTAAGCCCTGGAATATACATCTGTGATGTTCAGAATAATGTGTTTTTATACTGAATGATTGCATTTACTGTAAACAAATTAATGCTTAAATGATTGATTGTGGATTGATCATTTCTTTGTTCTCTGACATAATTACAGATCAGTTAATGAGTAAACGCAACACCTTGAAGCCAAATGTGGAGCAATGGTAGCGAGCTGAGCACAGCAGATCACAGAGCAAGGAGGTGGAGGAATGAGGAGGTGGAGAAGGGGAAAAACAGAACATCCTGGGGATGACTCATCTCCACAGGCTGGAGCTCGCAGAGGAACCAGCAGCTGCTGATATACTCCAAAACATCATCATTTCCAGAGTTAAACTAAGCCTCCATGACTTCAACACAAAACAAAACTATGATGAGTCTTTAATCTGGTTCTGAGGATTTAAAATTGGGAACATATGAGGTGGCTTCTATTTCCACTGCACATCAGCTTCCTATTTATATTATAGGCTGACATAGTTTTATACTGTAAAGAGTACAGGAATTGCATCTAACTGATTAGTCAGTCAGTCATTTTCTATACCTGCTTATTCCTCATTAGGGTCGCAGGGGTCTGCTGGAGCCTATCCCAGCGTGTTACGGTGAGAGGCAGGGATACACCCCAGATGGTCGCCAGCCAATCGTGGGGCCTAACTGATTAGTCTAAAGTTAATTAATCAGTTTTTACTTGATATATCATCACTGTGATTTATGTTCATGTCAGTTCCTTAAAAAACAAAACAGTAATGATAACAAATAACTATGTCATTATTCATCAATTATTGAAACAATCAACATTGTTTTCAAACATAAAATGTTTTTTTTGTCCAGACCAACAATACCCATCCCAAAGATCATTAGTTTACCATTATAGAAGACTAAAGAAACCAGAAAATATCTCACCAGGGAGACATCCAGGAGGCTGCTTGTATTCGCAATCTCATCCCTTCTGTCACTACCCAAAGCTCAAGACCATAGTGAACATAGATTGACTGGTAAATTAAAAGGTTCACCAGCTCAGCTCAGCTCCTTCTCCACCTAGATATCAGAAGATCAAATCAATTACAAGGAAAAATAAAGTCATTTGAATAAGAACAAGAAAAGGAAGAATGTTTCACAGGAGATCACAGAAACAACAGAGTGCATGGAGAGCTGCACCGGAGATAGATGCAGAACTTCCTGGCCATGAGTCGAAGGAAATCTGGAGGCTGCATCTGACACCTTAGTATCGCTGCATACTAACCAGCAGCTACTACTCCAACACCCCAGTCGAGGGCACAATTCTGATGTACTACAGCAGCCATCTTGGCTGTACTACAGCAGCCATCTTGGACACCCTTTGAACCAGGATGTTCAAAGGATGAACTGCGGCTCCGCCCGGAAATGTTCTTCTGATGTAGAGTCACAACTTAATTTTGGCAGAACTTGCATAATTGATTAAGCTCTACAATAGAGAATATCACAGCTTTTGATATAAATCAAACCCTAAAATATAAGAAGGACATCACTAAAGAAATATCTGATATGATCAACATTATCATGATTATGGGAAAGTATCATATGCATGCATATAAATGGAAAAATAGAAGACCTTTAATAACATGTTTTAACAAAAGTAAAATCTTTTATTCCTCTCTACTTCTCTTAGCTGAAAAATATGGACCAAACAAAAACTTTGTAATGACTTTTTTAATGCTTAACTGAAAGAAAAGTCATTGTCGTTGAAAAACGTGATATGGTGAGAAGGATTGTCTCATTGCAAAATACTGCCTGTACTAATTAGTTATTATTTCATTTAATTATTTTATTAATATTTTATTCCCTAAAAATATTATAATCAATATATAATATTTATTTATTTATATGTTTATTTAGTGAGATGAAATTCTCAATGTTAATTCTTCCTTTGGCCTTGCTCAAGTTTATGTTTATGTAACGCAAAGTGAAGATTCTTACTTGAATTTGTAATTATTATATTTTTCAATAAAGTTTGGGGGGAAAAGGGAAAAGTTCTACTGCAGTTATTGACCTCCCAGTAACTTCTGGGATATGTAGTGTGGTTCATTTGCATAATGTCTGATGTAGAAAACCATCCAGTTACTGTTCAGTACTAGTTGAAAATGACTGACGTATTCAGATGTTCTTCATGTGGATTCATTATTTTTGCTACTACGTAGATGGGTAGTAGGCGGTTTTGGATACAGCTAGAGTTGAAATGCTGCAACTGATATGAGTGAATTGTAAACAGGTCTGATGACTCCGCTGCTGCATCCTGCCTCTATCTGAAAGGTAAACACAGGAAAGAGAGGGACACACACAAGGAGACGACAGACAAGACACACACAGGGGAACCTCAGGCTGGGAATGAGACAACATTGACAAATGATGACAATAATTGTATAGGGTGATATCAAGTAAATTGGGCCACTTTTTAGCAAACCAATTTAGACAATGATCATTTTGATTCTGATCATTTTGTGTTGGAATAATGTGATAAAATATCATTATTTAGGCCCTATAAGTCTTCAATATCCACTGTTCCACTTTTTTTTGCATGGGTGGTTTCAAGTAAAATGGGCCACCTTATCAGGTAGAATGGGTTTAGTACTTTAATACTTACATGTACATTTCTGGTTCAGTCTAGATTTGAAGTATTGTCTCATCACCATAGAAACCATAAACTAATGAAGTCACCATAATTATGTCAACAGTTTAAATCCTTTGTAGTTATTGTCTCTAATCTCCAGAGGAGCTGGGACCCCCAAACCTTAAATGACCCATTTTGCCTGATATCAGCCTATATTATATTATATTATATATTATATTATTATAATATTTGCTTGAATGCATTTTATGTTATGAATAAAATAAAAGTAGACGTATTTGCTCATCTTCCATCTTCATTCTTTTAATTCTCTTAAGTATTTTCATACTATTCAATTAACTATTAATAATAATGCTGTGCAATACAATATATATATATATATATATATATATATAATATTCATTTCTATTAGTCACATAATGTTTGTTATTTGGCATATCCAGGCAAAAATGCTGAAAAAAATGCATTGAAAACATAATTCAACACAAGTTTCAGTCCCCAGTAGAGGAATCATATTATCCTGTATTTTCCTGTATTTCCACAGGAAATGAGGTGTTAACATTAATTTAATGTGATTGCATTCTGGCAGCTGGCTCTGGAAAAACTTCAACCCAGCAGGTTTTGAATTAAAGGAGCAGCTGCTGTCGTCCAATCAGAGCGCTCTGACAAATAGAGATGCATACTGTTCAAACTCTTTCAGCTAAGACCCTGAACAACCAGATTAATTCTAAGCCAGGAGCAGAGCTGCCTGACAGCAGAGAGACAACAGGTGTGATGATACTTACACTAAAGAGGTGAACATGTGGAGAAGAGGTGACCATGTGGAGAATAGGTGACCATGTGGAGAATAGGTGACCATGTGGAGAAGAGGTGAACCTGTGGATAAGAGGTGAACATGAGGAGAATAGGTGACCATGTGGAGAATAGGTGACCATGTGGAGAAGAGGTGAACATGTGGATAAGAGGTGAACATGTGGAGAATAGGTGACCATGTGGAGAAGAGGTGACCCCATGTAGATAAGAGGTGACCATGTGGAGAAGAGGTGACCATGTAGAGAAGAGGTGAACATGTGGAGATGAGGTGAACATGTGGAGATGAGGTGAACATGTGGAGATGAGGTGAACATGTGGAGATGAGGTGAACATGTGGAGAATAGGTGATAACTGTGTTTGGTGCTGAAAAGGCAGAGAACAGGTGGTGAATAGGTAGAAAACAGAAGAACATATAGAGAATAGGTGACCATGTGGAGAAGAGGTGAACATGTGGAGAAGAGGTGACCATGTGGAGAAGAGGTGAACATGTGGATAAGAGGTGAACATGTGGAGAAGAGGTGAACATGTGGAGAAGAGGTGAACATGTGGAGAAGAGGTGACCATGTGGAGAATAGGTGACCATGTGGAGAATAGGTGACCATGTGGAGAAGAGGTGAACCTGTGGATAAGAGGTGAACATGAGGAGAATAGGCGACCATGTGGAGAATAGGTGACCATGTGGAGAAGAGGTGAACATGTGGAGAAGAGGTGACCATGTGGAGAAGAGGTGACCATGTGGAGAATAGGTGACAATGTGGAGAATAGGTGACCATGTGGAGAATAGGTGACAATGTGGAGAATAGGTGACCATGTGGAGAAGAGGTGAACCTGTGGATAAGAGGTGAACATGAGGAGAATAGGTGACCATGTGGAGAAGAGGTGAACATGTGGATGAGAGGTGAACATGAGGAGAATAGGTGACCATGTGGAGAAGAGGTGAACATGAGGAGAATAGGTGACCATGTGGATAAGAGGTGACCATGTGGAGAAGAGGTGAACATGTGGAGAAGAGGTGAACACAGAGAACAGGTGAATAGGTAGAGAACAGTGACTTTTTAAAGCATTTATTTCAATCAAAATCACACATTTGCAATTACTTTAATGTTGTGTACACAATAAATCTTTTATTGTGTATTATTTAGATGTTTGTGTCCATGGATCAATCAGAAATAAACCTGTCACAAAAAGCTTCTGTTTCCTGTGTGTCTCTATTTGTTTGCAGCTGCATGCGGCTCAGATAAAACCTCAGCACATCGTCACTATTCCCACCGCTCACAGAGAAATACACACATTGAAAATCAGATGCATGCACACGCACACACTCACATGCACACTCGTAACACACCACTGGCATGCTGATGGCAGGGAGGCTCATTGGTGGTGGCATATGAACTGGAGTTGAGTGTGGAGGAGGGTGTGTATATATGTGTATGTGTGTGTTATGATAAGACTCTCATTTCGCAGCCTCTGATCTGTCTGATGAAATGAACATGTGCTAAAACCTGCTGAACGAACAGAGAATCTGGATCCCATCATGAAACAGAACAGGCATGAGGGAAATTTATCTTCCATTATATGATCCAATCAGGCTGCGTGTCATGTTTACAAGCCCTAAAAATATCAATAATTACCAAAACAAAAAGATAAAATTAAGCGAATGCATCTGTTTTTATCGCATTATTTGCCACATATGAAATGTGTTTAACAAAGCTGAGTAAGAATCTTAAAAAATCACATAGTCTATTTATTAAGATTAAGCACACACAAAATACAGCCTACTTCTACTTAATGCTCATTGGATCAACAGTACTAGTAACTAAAATGTTAGCTAATGTGGCTAAATAGCAAGTGTCAGCTGGGAAATGCAGTAGCGCTAACAAGCTAACAGCAAGTTTTAATAGAATGATGCAAAGGTTACATAAAGTGTATTATGCTTCTATTACTGTAGTATAATGTGCAGTTTGTGATCAATTGTGGTTTAATATGTATTTTTAATACGTCCCAATGTGGCAGCTTGTGATGCAGCTGATAACGTCAGCAGAGTTTCGTGGAACCAGTGGTGGCTCTCATTAGCTCGCTTGTTTTGGGGTCTGGAAGCAGCTAACAACGTTATAAACAGGAATTAAATTCAGGTTCCTTGCTCTGCATCAATCTGTCGACTCACTGTCCAATTTAATCACAGAACATTTGTCTTTGTGTTACAGCCTGAGTGACTAATCTGTGCAGATTCTTGGTGTTTTGTATGTTCCTATAAGTTTAACCTCCAGGATAATAAGGTAAATTACCCCTGGATCATGTCTGGCCCAGAATTAAACTCCATCAACAAAAGCTCTGTTCTTCAGATTCTTTGCATTTGTTCTATTGCTGATGAGCATTAATCCTACAGGGAATGAACAGAGTCTGACTGCAGTTCCTTCGCCAACTGAATTTCCACAGACTTAATTATTTCCCTCAATAAATGTCTGTTTTGCTGCAGAACTGCATGCTCAACTGGATGAGTCCACATGAAGGGAAGCATTTATCTGTTAATTATTAACCTTTATTTAACCAGGGAAAGGTGACTGAGCTTTTCCACTGTTTTCCCACCTTCTCCCTTGTTCAGACATTAACACTGGGATGCCAGCCAGTTCAATCACATTTAGCTCTACTGGAGCTGAAATAGAGCCAATGAGTTGAAGAGGTTTGAAATGACATTTCAAGCCTCTTCAGAACATTTTTAGATGGAAAAACTGTCACTCAGAAAGAGCAAATTTCTACAAATCAACTTGAACTGGAAAAGGCGACATTTTTGACTTGTATTCCTTCATTTTCTTTGCCAGAGATGAATTTTCGGCTTGTGTTCCACAATGAGACAAAAGATTGTTTGTCTGTGGCAGATAGCATCCAGATGTGGGCCACTTCAGGCAAACATCCAGCACTCTTCTAGCCCAGACAAAACAGATGGGAACCTAAACTGGCCCATGTAATAAATGCTACATTTGGCCCAAATATCACAAAACAAATATGGCACAGTTTTGGCTGAAATGTGGCAAGTTAGCAATGATCAATCCAGATGTCAGCCTAAAGTGTCCCACCTATAACATGGTGGGGTCCATACTTTGAGTATGATCCTTGCCTGGTTCATTGAAACAGCCTCCCTGGATGCTACGAGTGACAGGCTGACTACCAGTCATTCAGCAGTTGTGTAGTACTTTACTACTGTGTAGTAGAATGATACATTTCCATGATATAATCCACCTGGAAGATAAAACTAGTTGATAGCATGTGGTTGTTTTTAATTTTTGAAACCATTTTTACGTATCTGGTACCAAGGTTTTAGGGTTATGTCACATGGCGGATTTGTCACTGACCCATATACTGTTATCAGGAATTAATAAGCTGATATGTCAGGCAATCAGAATCAGGACTTGTAATTGTCTGTAAAGTTTAGGAAAAAATTGCAAAGTTTCAGTCCTGGTTCCTGGTCAGTAAAGTTACTCTACTCATTCACACACAGATGGCAGTGACTACAAGTTGACACCCACACATTAGGAAACAAACCACTGCTACATATTCATAGTCCAATGGCGTAGCCATCGGGGGCATTGGGGATAAGTATCTTGCCCTGGTCTGGTCTGTCCCTTGGTAAACATGTTTGTGTAAATTCTCACCTGTCCTGCTAGCAACTAACCAGAAACTAACTTGAATTTTCCTCCAGAGGAATAAATACCCAGATAGCAAAAATCTTTTGGGCCTGGTCCAGCGAGTGGTGAAGTTTTTTGCACAGTTTAATCAGGCATCGGATGGCCCATTCCAACAGTCATTCCCCTTGTCTCTGCCTCCCACTTTTCTGTCTATCTCCACTATGCTATCAAATAACAGTGAAAAGCTCCAAAAAATATATGAAGGGGAAAAAATTCTTGTGGCTGAGTTGGGCTGAGTGCTGGTGGGGTGGTAGTGAGTGTGGTGGGTCACATATGGTTGAGTTCCAGTTAAATATGATCTGTTTTCGGCTGTTGCCTGGCATTGGGATGGCTTGGTTATCGCCCACTTTCTGCAAACAAGAGTGGATCACCCAAGTGCCATCATTCCATGTGGTATGTGAACCAGATGAATATGGCAGGTGTGGGCCAGATATGAGCAAAGATTTTTGTTATCTGGGTGTTGTCCAAACAAACCACTTATACCAAAATCAGGTTTAGATCATCGTCATGGTAACTAGACACAAAGATGTGAAGTACAGTAAGTTGTTGTCTGTGGCATCGCCATCGCATAAGAACAAGACGGTTGTTATAGGAATTAAAGTCACAGCAACGGATTAACCACAACAACTCAGTTGTTGAATTCCACAAACCAATCAGTCCAGACTGAAATATCTTAACATCTACTGGGTGTTTTACCAACAAATGTTTTGGTTCTGACTGATCTGATTCATCAGTTTAGAAAATGAAATTGTTTTCCTCCTTCTTTCCTCCTGTTTCTCTTATATCATGTTTCTTTACTGCAAATCTTATATTAGTGGGGGCCACCATCAGTTTGTAATAAAGAGACTTACGGTCAGTAAATGGGACTCTATTCCACTACATACAGTGTTTGTCAACTTATATTACTACAAAAAACTTCAATTTTTGAAAAATAAAAATACTCGACCATCAGATATATCATCTTTCTAATTTACTTCTGATTCAAACAGTGACTTTCATGACTTCAAAATGATCATTTAATAGAAAAACATCACATGTGTGATTCACAGGCACAAATCAAACAGGATGAAACACAAGTTGCCGTTCCTCATTGATGTTTTTCTGAGATATGATCCCATGAGGTAACTGGAATGTTATCACTTTGTATAATCACTGTTAAACTCTTAGTTTTTTTGCAAAAAAAAACAAACATGTTCAAAATAGTCCTCAGAATTCCTCAGGCATTGTCTGCATGTTCTCTAACACCTTTGTCAAGTAAAACAATCTGTTTTCAATATGAAACACTGTCCCCCTGCAGACCTCAGGGTAAAGGCTTGTTGCTTAGTGACTTCACCCCAGCGGCTCTAACGAGTCATGATGCCTTTATTTCCTTTCCTACTTTTTCTAAAAGTGATTAACTGACGTGTTTCTACATTACACATTAGCAAATGGTGGTCCAGAGGCCCTTAGAGACTGCATCTGTGGACAAATGGACCACAACAGTGCCTGCCACAGGAATTAATAAGGTTATTACTCAGGCTATGCAAACAACAACAATATGGCTTGAACAAATAAGTAAATAAATCATTATGTGGGAAGAGGAATGTGTAAATGTTGAAGTGTGAAACACAGGTAAAGGACTAAACATCCTTCACAGCTGCAGCCTGAGCTCAGCAACAAGAAATAATAACGGGAAGAGATTGTGATTACTGTAGCAGGGTCAGAGGCCATATACACCACTGGTACCAAGTGTTTAGGGTTACACCACATGACAATTTTGTTATCAGGAATTAATAAACTGATCTGTCAAGCAATCAGAATAAGGACTTGTAATTGTCTGTAAAATTTAGGAAAAAATAAAGGGAACAAAACAGGAACAAATTGAAAACTTACAAAATTCAAAGTTTCAGTCCTGGTTTCACTCAGTAAAGTTTATCTTCAAAGAGCATCTTTGAATTTTAAATTGGAGCCTCAAGACAAACTTAGAGATCAGTTGATGTTTAAGTAGTCATAATCAATAATGAGTGAATTAGTGAGGGTTTCACTGGATCTTCCAGCCTGAGGAGTTTGAAAACAAAGTTGTGAATCATTGCAGTAATATCAAAGCGGCTCTCGGAGTAGGATTCACCGTCTGGAGCTGATGACATCTCCGGCACCATCGGTTTCTCTCAGCTGCCGAGTCATGGTTTTAATGAATGAGTGAGTCAGGTTTTAATAAAGGAACAGGTCATGGTTTTAAAAAATGATTGGGTCTCAGTTTTAATAAGTGAACGGGTTGCAGTTTTTAAAAAATGGGTGAGTCACAGTTTTAGCAAATGTACGGATCACAGATTTAATGAACAAGCAAATCACAGTTTAATTATATAATTTTATTATTATATTTTATTTAAAAAATGGGCCAGGGTTTTACAGCATGCTAACAAACAGCAACATGGAGCCAGACCGAGTCAAGTCTGTCATTTAGAAACATTTATGACAACAAGTCCAACGGCTGTGTTCAATATCTGCAATGCAAAAATGGCAAAAATAAATGAAGCTTAGCAAAATATCAACCAGGAACATCATCCCATTGTCACTGCTCCTCTCCCATGCATGGTTTCTACATCATTTTATTTCCCTGGTTGTCAAGTGTCAAACAGCTGATCACATCTGCTGGTCTAACCAACCAATGGCATAGCGACACATCCTCCCTATCAGCCTATCACTTCAGAACTGTCGGTTTAAAAGAAACTCTCTCTCCTCGCTTTCGTGCCCATCCAGCTGTTCTAAAATATTCAACACCAATGTTTACGACATACTTTCTTCTACTTTGCTTTTCTGCGGGTTGTCCTCAGTTTCATTCGTGCCAGACTCCGATGGTCTGCTGGAGTGCGATGCAGGGGACACAGCTCCTGCCCCATCCAGTAATGAAAACAAGGAATATGCTCGAAAAAAACATAAAGACAGTGTTATCTTACCTATCAAGTAGAAATCCTGTGATCATGGCGTCTTTGCAGTCCTCTCTGTTGCTTCAGGTGACGCCTCTTTCATTTGCTGCTGCACTGATGCTAACTTTTGTTTAGTTTTACTCTTCAGACGTTTTCTTGGCAGCAGGCAATATGATTAAAAAAATGCTCTGGGAAAACATCATCCACTCTACCTTTAACTGGTTTGGGTGCCAAGAAATTGAAGGATTCCTTTGGTTATTTGTGTGTCCCTCTCTCCAATGAAAAGACTATCGGACCTGCCACTCAGCTCGAGTTTTAGGGCATTATGCTAGACACAATCACCATGAAAGCGTCTCTTCTGGAAGATATGTTTGAGCGCATTCATGACATAAACAACTCGTTAAGTGCTACAAATCATGTGACGAAGTGGAAGTTGTTTTCTCTTACTGGGCACTTAAACTCGCTATGTGCATTATTCCCCAAGGTCTCTGAAGTTTTTTAAGATGCGGTGGCGTCGGTAGGATTCGGGAGGTATTTTCAAGGACAACGGTTCACCAGTAAATAGCCTGATTCCGTTTTGCACATGACTATCACCATAGCGTTAGCTTGCCACCTGAAAAAAGTGGCTATGCAACAACGAAGTGGTAGAGGGTATTATTAAGAAGGGGCGTTCTTCCAACGCAGAAATTATTGGTTTCATGAGATACATCACCTGGCAGTCAGTCAGCCAGGGCATCATAATGCCATTGCTGATTCTCTATCTGATTTCAACTTGCAGGTTTTCTAGAAGCTCTGCCCCAAAGCCAACCCCACATCTGTAGCAGTTCCCCCTCTAGCAGCAGTAAGCCTCCTTTAAGTCAGCAGTCCCTTTCATCTTATTTAGCATTCGCCAGGTCATACATGAGAAAAGGTTTAGCAGCTTCCACCCTTAAAACTTATGACTTTGCATGAAAGATTTTCGCTGTATTTTGTGTTCACTGAATGTTCCACTAAAACCCATCACCACCAGCACCATATGCACCTTCATTTGTTATTGCACTGATGTTCTGTATTTCAAGTTACAGTATGTTCAAGGAATCACAGAAGGAATTCAGTTTGAAGGAAAGAGCTATAACCCATCATTTCTCAGTTTATTTTCCAATCAGGCCATTGAATTACTACTTAGAGACTTTTTAAAGGTATCAACTACCCCCACTGACAACAGGCTACCCATCACACTTTCCATTTTTGCATCAGATGCTACATGAACTGAGGCAAGGTTATCATTCTCCTCACACAGATCTTGCTTCTCCTTTGTAGATTTACGTCTTCGCCCTAAATATTTCATCATTTGTCTTAAATACACTAAGGCCCATGGTGCTTGCTCCGTTAATCAGGCCTTCATCCGACCGTCGAGTCCCTCTTTTCTAACACCAGATAACAATCCATGTCCATGTTGTGGTTCATTTCTCACTTCAAACAAATCCTTTTAAGGTGTAACATATCCTCGGAACACTACTCAGGTCATTCTTTTAGTATAGGTGCTGCTACATCCACAGCCATGCAGGGCCTGCATTACTCTTCATTACTCTGCCTATTACTTGGCCTGATGCCACAGCAATCATCAAGGCGCAAAAATCTTAAAAGCCCTAATTGTCTAAGGTGAGCAGTGCATATAATTATTGGTGGTGGTCCGGTGCTTTCTATGGAATAATGTACACATAGAATCTCAGTCCCTGAGCATTATCTGAGGTCAGGTTTCAGAGGAGGAAGCACCAAAGTATGGACTCTAGCTTATCCAAGCCTGAGCATCACCACTGCATAATGGAGCATCTCCGTGGTGGGAAGCCAACTAAATAAGGTCATTGGCCACTTTTTGGTAAAATCACTTGGGACAATAACATAATACCAAATATTCCTTTTCCATGTATATAAATATTTCTGATCATTTTGTGGTGGAAATATATGATAAAATATAATTATTTAGGCCCTATAAATCTTGAACTATCTGCTGTACCATTTTTTTTTTTTTGCATGAGTGGTTTCAGGTAAAATGGGTCATCTCATCATATAAAGCCAGTCAAATGACAAAGGGAAATTCAAATTCAAAATTAATTCATCATCAGTTTTTAATGTTAAACCACAATTGCTTAGAACCACATAACTTGCATTAAATGCATTAAAAAACATATATTGTTGCTATTAAAACGAGAACAGATCAGTTATGTGTTGTACACACACACTAACACAGTAAAAGTAGTGACTACTTTTAGTTTCACTAATTTCACATGACAATCAACATACTGTTCATGTTTTAGATGTGAGTGACACAGAGGGTTAGGCTCATTTCAGCTGAAACCAGGTGGCCCATTTTATCTTAGGTGGTTAAGGTAAATTGGGCCACCAAGATGAACGTCACTTTTCCGAAAAGATATGTTAATATATCAAACTAACAGCATTATTTCTGATGGATGTCATCAAGACAGATATCATATAGTTTTTTTACGTGCATGTGGTCACCAGTCTATCATGGAGCACACACACCATTCACTCACACACTCACATCTATGGGTAATTTTGAGTCTCCAATTAACTTCAGAATGTGTTTGGACTGTGGGAGGAAGCTGGAGAACCTGGAGAAAAGTCGCAAATAAAAGTGCAAATAAAAGACAGAAAGTTTAGTGGGAGAAGCAAACACTGAGGATAAAACCTCCTCATGTCGCCATTATTCAAGGTAAAACCTGTTTTAGATCTGCAGCTATAACTTCAGGGACCAGCATCAGCTGACGGCTACGGAAATGTCACATTCGTCCTTGCTGCTCGAAGCCATTCAGCTGCGTGCATATGAGTGGAGGGCGGGCCGTCCCTCACTTCCTGTCACCTCGTCATTGAAACCTGAAATTACGGCGCAGCGGAATTGATGAGCTGTCAGAATCGACCCTGTGGCGTCGTCCGTCAGGAGCCTGATGCCATGACACCAAAATGGCAAACATCTCAATTTCTGAAGTGATGGTGACTTTCTGACAGCGGCTCCTCACATAAAATATACAACATTAATGTGAAATCAATGAAATGACAATGAAATTGAATACAATCGCAAATAAATCACATTTATTTTACAAGATGCAACAAGAGAACAAGAGAAATCACAGCTGATTTACTGCTTGTTATTTTGAAGGGAAATTCTCAGCTGGCTGAATTTCTTCATGTCATATGACAAAGTTTCAGTGTAAAAGAAAGGTTTTTCAATTTTTAAAATGTCTGAAGAAAACATGTTGCTGTTCGTTTCCTGGATATGACAAACACAAAGGGTGAAGATGAAATTCCACAATAAACTTTATGCCTTCAAAATGAGTAAAATGCAACACTGGTACTAAACAGCAGCTGTGTTCATTACAACCAATGAATATCTCAGCGTTGATATGTGGTCTTAGAAAAGGAAAAAATCACATTGTTTGTTGTTCATTTCATGAATAAAGAAGATCTTATTGTGGTTGCCAGTGGTTCCTGTTTGGAATCACTGAAGCTGAAACTTCTGGCAGGTTCTGGAATATAAAGAGTGTCTTGATATTTATTCATTTTTGACATCAGATGGACTGTGAGCTGGAGTTTTGAGTTTTTGACTCAAATCTTATCTGACAGATTTAAAATTTCTGTAGCAAATGTGAAATATAAAAAAAAAAAATTGCAAGTTCAACACCTTGGTCTGGGACCTTTCTGTGTGGAGTTTCATGTTCTCTCTGTATCTGGTGGGTTTTCTCCAGGTTCTCCACCTTCCTCCCACAGTCCAATCGCATGCCGAAGTTAACTGGAGACTCTAAATTACCCATAGATGTGAGTGTGATGATAGACTGACCATCTAGGGTGTATCCCTGCCTCTCACCTGAAATGTGCTGGGATTGGCTCCAGCAGACCATGTGACCCTAATGAGGAATAAATGGGTATAGAAGATGAATGACTGACTGTCCAGTTTACCAGGTAAAATGGGCCATTTAAGGTCCCAGCCCCTCTGGAAATTAGAGCTAATGACTAGAAAGTATTTAAACTGTTGACATAACTATACTTGACAAGTAACAGGTGATTTAATTAGTATATCGTTTCTATGGTGATTTGATTAGTTTACGGTTACTATGGTGATTAGAATATACTTCAAATCTAGACTGAACCAGAAATGTTCATGGTAAGTAGCCTGGTACGACAAATCTAACTAAACTATTGTAACAGATTTGTATGAGATACTATTATAAGGATGATAAATCTATTAAAAAAACATGCACATATAAAACTATGCATGATATCTGTCTTGATGGCATCCATCAGAAATAATGCTGTTTGATATATTAACCGAAGGAAAAGTGATGTTTATCTTAGTGGCCTAATTTACCTTAACCCCCTAAGATAAAATGGGCCACATGGTTTCAGCTAAAATGGGCCTAACGTATGACGTCAGGTTCAACTAAAACATGAACAGCATGTTGATTGTCATGTGAAATTAGTGAAACTCAAAGTAGTCACTACTTTAGCTGTGTTAACTTAGCTTGTTACATATGACTGGGTGCTAGTTTTTGTGTAGTGATAGTTAGCTAAAGGATAAAAAAGCTAAAAGTAAGCTGGTTAAAAGTTATGTGGTTATAAGCAATCATGTTTGAACATTAAAATTGAATGAATGAATTTCCCTTTGTCATTTGACTGGCCCATTTTACCTGATGAGATGACCCATTTTATTTGAAACCGTTCATGCAAAAAAAAGGGGCACAGTGGATGTTTCAAGATTTTATAGCGCCTAAATAATTATATTTTATCACATATTTCCAACACAAAATGACCAGAAACAGTCATTATTAATCATAAATATATATGGAAAAGGTATATTTGGTATTGTGTTATTGTCCCAAGCGATCAAAAAAAAAGTGGCCCATTTTACCTTATATCACCCTATCATATGTTCTATGAGAGGCGACATGGTGGAGCAGTGGGTAGCGCTGTTTCCTCATAGCAAGAAGGTCACACGTTCAAGTCCTTGGTCTGGGACCTTTCTGTGTGGAATGTGGTTTTTCTCCAGGTTCTGCAGCTTCCTCCAACAGTTCAAAAGCATGCTGAGGTTAATTGGAGACACTAGGTGAGTGTGTGAGTGAATGATGTGTGTGCTCCATGATACACCGGTGACCTGTCTGGGGTGTAGAAAATGGATGGATGTTCTATGACATGTAAAAGGTCAGTTTTCCTCCTCATGTCATGATTAAGGATGTTGTTCATCCTGATTATCCGCAGTTTATTTGTTCTTGTTCCATTCGGCAGAAATGTTAGTATTAAATTTGACACAGATTCCATATGTCCATCAGTTTTGACGACCTGGTTCTAAGGACGATTGAAGGTTGTGTTCAGTAACAGGCCAAGTCAGTTTCGGGGGGAGGATTTCAGTAATTCTCCTTTCCTGGGAATCAGCAGGAAAAAAAGAAGCTACAGTAGAGACGCTGCAGACGAACAGAGGGTAAAAATAGACTGAATAGCAATGAGGCAACTTTCCTCTCGCCTGCAGCTGAGTGAGAGAGGAAGTGGGGGCTGATTCTCCTCCTGACTCCTCACGGCTCCTCACGGTTTAACAGTATTCATCTAAACCGATCTAATCCAGGTCCGGCGAGCTCCGGCAGGCCCTGATCCTGCACCGCTCGGATAAGGAAAGTGGGACAAGATGCTGCATCTTGATGGAGCCTCACAGAGATCAGATCCTTCTCCAGTCTACAGTTGTTTTTTGGTGCTTTTTGATGACAGTGTCTGAATTAATCCGAATTAATCTGGGTTTAAGCAGAATCCTGACTGCAGACACAGTCGCAGACACATCTGACTGTAAAAAACATTCTCTGGGAAATATATTTGAAATTTACAGCCTATGATTAGACTCAATTTAATTCACCTACAGTATTATTTACATTTTATTGTGATTTACACTAAGGTGACAGCTGGAATTAATGATGATTTACAGTCAAACTAACAATGATTTACAATTTATTTTATAGACCGAATGGTCCCTAACAAAAAGCTGTGTGTAATGTTGTAACTGATTAACTCCTCAAAAAATCTGTTTCTTCTTGTTCCTGTGTGTAAGAATCGTATTTGTTTTCATGTTCATTTGCTTCAAAGTGGAAAGTTTCTATGAGCTTGTTAAAAATCTATTATCATATTATTATTACAGGATGTTCTGCAGCAGCCCAGATTTCAATATTATCATAATTTTTTCATATTTTATCTTTTTTATCAGAATTATTTTCCATATTATCATCATCCTTTCAATGTCAAGTCAAGTTTATTTAACCTGAAATCCCAAATGACTTGTTTTTGACAATTGTTGTCAGGAGACTGCACAGTCTGAAACAAAACATGTTTAACCTTTGTACCAATGAGAAAATATAGCAGTGAGGAAACCAGCATCATAAGGATTCATGGTTTCTATGGATGTGTAATATATGCGGCTGAGGGAGGATCCAGTTTCCAGATGCAGAAGCAGAGAAGTGTGTGGGAATAAAAGGATGAAGGGTGAAGGGAATAGATAGAAATGTGGGATTAAGGAGGAGAGTGTGGGATGAGAATGACACACACGCACGCACGTACACGCGCACAGAGGTGGCTGTGACGTCAAACCGGGGCCAGCTGACTCGCTCCCTCCGCCGCGCCTCCACCACGCTGCCGCTGCCGCCGCCTGTTTCCCCTCAGAGCCGCAGCACAGCAGGAGAGAACACGGGGACAAACCGGAGGACTCGCGGCGCGCTGAGACGGTTCCCCGGGAGGAGGAGCAGGAGCAGCTCTCCGCTCCGGCGCGTAGAGGACGCGTTTTTTTATTATATATTTCGGACACTTTCCCGTCTTCTCGAACTGAGCCGAGCGGGACCGTGACGGCTGCGCAGCTGGCACCGCCAGGTGTTGATGGGAGCGCAGCCCCGCTGGTGCGGATGGAGGCACAGACGCGGCAGGGGACGTTGATCCAGTCCGCGGAACCGCACAACGACAACTAAACGATCCGGACTTTTCTCCACCCCCCACACCCCATTTTTTCTGGGCGGATTTGCATCTTTTTTCTGTCGTTTTTTATCCTCAAACACAACAAAAACGGGATTAACGCGTAGATTCCGGATTTTTTTGCTCTACATAGATACGCGCGGATCGCAGCAGGATGGAAAACTGACCGGATCCAGCTGTGCCAACGACGCGCGCGCGGGTTTTATCACGCTTCGCCGCTTCCTAAGGCGCCGCCGGACTCCGCCTGACCTGCGGACCCTCGCCTTTGTTTTCGCCGACCCCGGCTCTCCGTGGCGCCGCGGCACCGTGACGGTGCGGACGGTCGGCGCACGGTGGCCGAAGCTGGAGACGCGGCGCCCGGTGAGGATGATGATGATGTTGCTGATGATGAAGGTGGAGGCGGCGGTGCGCGGGTAATCCGGGAGATGTTTTTCCACTTGTGTCGGATTTACGCGGCGCTGCTTCTTCAGTGGGATCGTTCTGGTACAATGACCTCCAGCCGCGCGCTGCCCCTGCGCCGCAGACACAGCGAAGCGGCGCGGACTCTGCGCTGACTCGCAGGGAGTCGGAGGGAAACTGTTAACCGACACAACCGAGCAGAGCAGGAACAATAACAGCAGCGGCGGCGGAGATGGAGCTGTCCGAGGTCCGCTGCTCCAGCGGCAGCGAGGAGCTCTACACCATCAACAAGACGCCGAGCGGCAGCAACAACAGCAACAGCAGCAGCAGCGGCGGCGGAAACAACGCGCGACCCAAGCGGTTGCTGTGGCAGGACGCGGTGCGGCACATAACCGAGCAGAGGTTCATCCACGAGCAGGGCGGCGACGGCGGCGGAGGCGGCGTGAAGGGCGTCGGACAGGACGAGCCCCGCTACGACCCGGGTCAGGACGCGCGGAAGCAGTCCGCGGGCCGTGCGTCGGTGGGAGACCGGCACAACAACGGCGGTACCAAGGTGTTCCCGGAGCGCGCCAGCAGCGACCTCGGCTTCCTGCAGATCGACTGCGCTCCAAGTAACTCGGACTTCTTCCTGAACTGGGGCCACACGTATCGCGGCGTCATCTTCCCCACGCTGCGCAACGCGTTCAAGTCTCGCGACCTGGAGCGCCTGTACCAGCGCTACTTCCTGGGCCAGAGGCGCAAGTCCGTGGTGGTGATGAACATCCTGGACGTGGTGACGAAGCTGACGCTACTCGTGCTGCACCTGACGCTCGCCGCCGCCCCCATGGACCCCATCAAGGGGGCGCTGCTGGGCTTCTTCACGGCCATCGAGGTCGTCATTTGTGCCTTAGTGGTCGTGCGGAAGGACACGACGTCGCACAGCTACCTGCAGTACAGCGGCGTGGTCACGTGGGTGGCAATGGCCACGCAGATCCTGGCCGCGGGTTTGGGTTACGGGCTGCTGGGGGACGGCGTCGGATACGTCCTGTTCACGCTGTTCGCCACCTATGGTATGCTGCCGCTGCCACTCACCTGGGCCATTCTGGCGGGAATCTTCACTTCCGGCCTGCATCTGCTGGTACTGATGCTCATCTCCCAGAATGCACCGCTGACCACCAACCAGGTGAGCACACACCTGCCCCCCCTCCTCCTCGTCATCTTTTCCCATCCTTTCTTCATCCTCTCCTCATCATCCCATCCTCTCCTCATTGTCTCTTCTCCTTCTCCTCATTGTCTCTTCATCTCCTCTTCTATTCTCCTCATCCTATCTTCTCTTCCTCATCATCCTCTCCTCATCTTCTCTTCATCTCCAGTTCTTTTCACTTCCTCATCTTCTATTCCCCTCCTCCTGTCTTCTCCTCCCCACCTTCTCCTCGTTTCCTCCTCATTCCTCCATGCTCTACAACTCCTCATCTTCTCCTAATCCTCTCCTCCTTCTTTTCCCATTCCCTTCCTCACTTTTATTGTCCTCCTCTCTTCTCTCCCTCCGTCTTCTCTTTCCTGTACATAAATATCTGCAGATTGATCGATCAGATCAACACAAAGTGTTTGATTCGTCAGAGACAGAATGAAGAATATTCTTGTTTATTTGTGTCAGATCGTTGATGTTTCTGCTTCTTGTGTAAAAACTGCTTCGTTTGAGAGTTTGGGCTCATTTTAGTGCAAGCTTTTATTTAAAGAAAAGCTGCAGTGTGTGTGTGTGTGTGTGTGGACAGCTCCTGGTGCTGAAACCTAAACACTCAGTCAGACCGGACACACACACACACACACACACACGCACACACACACAGACACACACACACACACACACACACAGGTCCAACTCCCCCTGCTGGTGAACATCATATTAACTCAGCTGTTTCTTTCAATCCACATCCTCAAACAAAGCTTTAGAGGATCGGAACCCTGAACACACCTTAATTTTCCCCTGTTTTTTAGATGGAAAATCCAATACCAGAAGTTCAGTAAGGCCTCATTTAAAGGCAACATGCTGTAGTTTGTGATGTGACGTGTTCACTGTAATGATGCATCGACTGAAGAATTACAGATGTGATGATATATATTGTGAGGACGATGGAAAAGTGTCTATCATGCCCTTTCTTCTTTATCGTTTCTATCATGATAAACAAATTGTATCCATTATTACAGCTAATATATAATTTGATATAATTTAATAACATTCGTGTTGTCAGTATGCACGCTCTAAGTTTATATAACTGAAAAATAGAAGAATAAAAAGATTCATTTTAAAGAAAAGTGGTTTTGCAACACAACACTGCTTTACGTCACATAGGTTTGCGGCATACGTTTTGACATGATTGCTGAAGGAGAGCCTACGGTTAATTTATGAAATTATCTGGTGGGGAATGGACAGTGGAAGGGCAGCAGGAAGATATTCCACAGATGGAGAAAGCTGCACAGCTACAGGTACAAGAACAACTTGTTTCGAAAAGAGGGTAAACATCTGTGATTTAGCCCTCTGACATGGAGCAAAATGAGGCTATATACAAACCTTGTAACAAAACTACCCCCACACCAGATATGAACACAACCAACCTGTTCTATCACAAACAAGAACAGACAATACTCCAACAAATCCTGATGAAACTGCGGGGGCAAGTTCTGAAAAGAAGTACAGCCAGCCAAAGATAAATCAGTCTTTGGCCCAATGCACGCGATATGAGAAGACGTCTCAGCGCCACAAACAAATCACAGGTGCCATCTTGCATTACATTAGTAAAGACTTGACTCTGGTGTATGTAGTGAAGAAGGACGGCTTTGGAAACCTCGGCAAAGAACTTGATCCGAGGTACATTATGCCCAGCTGTAAACACTTCAGTAAAGTCCAGTTCTACTGTACCTCACTGTGTACTGTAGCATGCCTGTTTCTGATACATTTCCAGCAGCAATGTACACGTTTCTCATGTGTGACACGACAATTGAAAATAAAGAGAATAACTGAAAACGTTATCATGATATAAAGTCATCCATATCATGATATATGTCTTTTTCCATATTGCCCAGCATTATGATGATGTATTTCGGACAATTTTCGTCTTTAGCTTCTCTAGCAACAGCATCACACCACCAAACAGGATTTGTGAAAATATGCAAGCATCAAAAAATTGATATGATTTGTTTGAGCAGCATTAATAAGATCAATCCTAATGTTACAAGTGTGAAAATCACCACAAGCCTTTAACATCATATCAGCCACACCTGTAACATAACACCATTATAGGAGCCAGTGAAATTTCACTTTGTTGTGTATCTGGTATTTACAAAAAATGGGTTTATCTGTATGAAGACACTGTATGTTTGGTATGAACAGGTAGAGAACAGGTGAACTGTTCCCTGTACTCTACCTGTTCATTGTTCTCTAAACTGAACAGGAGCGTTGTCTAGTTATTCTAAATGATAACAATCTACACTCGAAATATTTTGAGACGCAGTTGTGTTTTACTGAGAATGACATTTTAAAACATAAGCTCAGATGTTTGTTTGAGCCATGACTTAATGTCAACATGCTCATACATGCAGGAAACTCCCAGATATTACAGCTGTGCCTGAACGCAGCACCCAGTGCTCCCAGGTGTCAGCTGACCGCCGACCCCGTGGAGATGATGCAGCCGTGACGCCCCGACGTCGCCGAGTGGTGGCTCATGTTGTGCAGCTTGGGGGGAGTTTCCCAGCTGTACCACCAACCCAGAACCCAGAAAGGTCAGAGATTAACAGCTGTAAACAGCTGCTGGTAGAGCTGCAGTCGTGAGTCTCGCTCTGTAAAAAAATCAATCTTAACAGGTCTAAATATTCTGTTTTTGGTACTATTAGTGCAATATTTAGGAGAATTATCTTGACTTATCTGATTCATAGGTGTTTCCGTTTCTGCTGAAACTTCCACAAATTGAATCTCAGCAAACATCAAGTTTGAGTTACATTAAGATGAGAATATGTTTTACTGTTTTTCCTGTTTAACAAGCAAGAAGTATCAAAACCAAACATTTGAAACATGAGAGACAGAGAAAAAGAGAGAGAGATAGAAAGAGAGAGACAGCAGTTTCATAAAATAACATGAACTATGAACGCTATGAATTAAAAAAATATAATATCCCTCTTTGAATTTTTGCAGAGTAGAAGAACAAAGTAGCATTAAATGGACATACTTAAAGTACAAGTACCTAGAAATAGTATTTAATGTATGTGTTACTTTCCACCTCTGATTCCGTCAAAAAGCTTGTTATGTATTAGTGTGTTTTTGTTGTAGTGCTGGTGACAGCTGCAGTGATGTTCATTAATTTCGCAGCTTCCTCTCAGCTGTGTCATTATTAGACATTTAAGCCGACTGGAAACTCAGCGGGTGGGCGGGATTATTTGCGCTCGGCGTAAATCGACCTGAAAACGCTCTCAAGATCAACGCCTCGCATGTTCCGTCTTAACCCGGCTGTGGTGTTACAGGCGGAAAGCAAACGGATGGACGGGCGGCAGCGGCGGCGTGGAAGGAGGATTAGTAGCGCCTCACTCTGCACTCGAGGCGTTAGAAGGAGAAATTAAACCGCGTTAAACTCCAGCTGTGTTAATCTGCTCTTATGTGTGTGTTTAAGGATGTGATGAATGTATCATACACGTTAGAGACGAGATGGGGAAACTGGAGGGAAACGATAGAAGGAGTCAGAATTTGTGGCCAGATGTGGAGGAACCTTACCGTTAACCTTCACCTAATGACTGAAGCTCAAGGTCGACATCATTTAGGCCTAAAAAAACAACACAAAATGCCATACAGTTATAAAGTGCTGTGTACGTCCTCGTTTATTCACTTAAATCCATTTTAATCCTGGTCCAGTAATATCTGCAGCTGCAGCCACATCCTTGTGGTTTTATTAATCTGACAGATGGAAACATGCTGGCACCAACATTATCGTTTACGCAAGTGTTGCTGTGGATGTTCTGAGGTTCCAGGGTTTTTAGAAACTGAAGGTTTGACGCTCATCTTTCTGTTAAACGGATGCTGAGATGACGCAATCACAATCTACTGATGTTTTCAGATAATAGTGAGACCAAACGTTGTTTCAGGGACATGGAGATAACACGTTGAATTCCTACAGAAACCCAGCAGACCTCCTTTAGCCACAGTTCTTCTGTGTCTTTCTGGGATTGATTTCCGTTGTTGGTCATATCCATCTCATCAGTCAATGCTGCTCACCTGTGCACACAGGTGTGTCACTTAATCAGCTTCTGCTGCTCACACACTCCTTGTCAGATTTTTTTTCATGCTCAGTCGTCAGATCGTCAGTGGATCGGATCTCCCTGTCTTGTCATTCCCAAGGTAACCACCTCACTTCCTGTTTCTTGTGGCTGTTTACTGACCCACTAGTACGAGAGAGATTTACCTATGCATTCCTGTGCAGAAACCCTCTGCCTGAGCTGGATTTAAACCATGTTTCCACTCACTTGTTTATCTCTGAACCTACAGAAGCCGACATTAAAAGTCTTTCCCCGGCTAACACTGTGTTTGTGTTCTACACACGGCCAGAACTTCTGTGTGGTGATGTGATGAGTTGCAGCATTCTGACGGATCCTCAGAAGTGGATGTCTGAGTACAAACGTCGTCCCTGATGTTGCTGCTGACCGTCAGACCGCTGTTTGATCTGAGGTTCACATCCACTTCTGAGGAACTTTATCATCCAACATCCTCAAAAGCCTGAAAACGGCACGTCTGCTGCATTTCTGGATAAATTCAGTGCTGGACTTTAAACAATTTTCTTATTAGTGTTATCTCAGTTTCCATGGAAATAGATATAACCACATGATTTTATGCAACTATTAAAGAAAGCATTAACTCACCAGGAGGAGCCTCCAGTTATTTTTGATCTATCTTTTTATAACTTTATTGACGACGTTGTGAGATAATTCTTTTCCAACTTTTACTGTCAGAGCAGAATGGAAACAGTAAATACCGACTCCACCGAATTATCCTATTATCTTTTATGACATCAGACTTCTTCTTCATCTCCCTCCTCCTTCTTGTCCTCCTCTTCCTCCTCCTTATTTTTCCTGTCAGACTCAGAATAGCCTCCATTGATCTGTCTCTGTCTATAGAGTCTCTCTGGGCTCCTGTTGACCCCACATCCTCCGTCTCGACCGCTCTGAAGACTCCAGCATCGACTGCTGCCTTCCCCTTTAAAACCCTCACACCACTGCGATCACACCCCATCTTCTCGCTCTCTAAACAATGAGCTTGTATCGACCCACTGCCGTGTTTTTTTCCCTGAAAAGACTCCAAATAGACTGATTCTGCTTTTCCAGCGGCTGCTGTATTGACGGCTGCTTTTGTGCAGGAGTCTTTTAGCCTTTTTACTTGCTGTTAGGTGAACAAAGGCGTCAGTAAACAACAGATTAGTTCCGGACAGAAGAGGTGGGTGTGTGTGTGTGTGTGTGTGGGGGGGGTGGGGGGGGGGGGTGTTCATCTTGTATCATATTAACCAGAGATAGACACATTAAGGGATATGTGCATGCATGATTAACTTACTAAATTTTGTCATGCTTGCCTGCGTAACAAGAAGCTGCGTTACACCTACAGCGTGTGACGTCTGCCCGACACTTTTGACAAATGTCGTTAAGCGTTCACACACACACGTGTTTGCAGTTTCTGGTGCTATGCAACCAGAAGTGGATGCAGACCAACCCACATGCATGAACATGTCATGTAGTCGTTCTTTTAATTTTACTGGATTCCGTTGAAGCTGATGAAGACAGCTGACTGAGAAAGATGATCAATGATTTATAAATACATACTAATGTATAAATCATTTAGAAACGAGTGGGGAGTAGAGTGGACAAAGTTTGAAAGGAACACAGAGCGCATATAAACTGTTGTAAAAAAGGCACCAAATTTATTTTAAGCCTGTCAATAGCTAATACGGAGCCATATGGGGACATTTGATTAAAAATGTGTGGTCACAAGATAGTTATTGTTTTCATATCCACATGTGATGTGAGAAGTATGTAATCTGCCTACAGTCAACTGAAGTCAGCTGCATCAAAACTAGTGATCTAATCAAAATACTAACGGTAGTAAAGTGGCAGCAAAGTGAGACTCCGCCTCTCAGCCTCTGTTCATTCACAAAAACACACAGACAGATCACCAGGATATTTAATGATTACTCCACTGGAATGGATGCGCCTGTATGTGACAGATACGAAGTGAGTGGAAAAAAGTGAACACACCTTTAATTAAATAACAAAGTATGAAAAACCTGACTCACATCATTTAAGTGGCCCAAAACAGTAAATGAAGAGTAAAAGCTGTAGCTGAAAAGCTGCGGGATATAACGAGTTAGCGAATGAATTACGAGAGAGAGAGAATTACACAGACCCAACAGATGTTTAAGAGTCCAAACAAACTATTACTGACAAAAGTGAGTCTAATCAACTCTATAATTCAAGTTGATTTTTTACTAAACGTAAAAATGTAGGCAAGATCAGTTTTACTAAACAATAGGCTTCAACTATGGTGGAAAACTTTATACTATCAGCAGGTTTACAAACGCAATGAGTGAGGCACATGTAGCTGCAATTACAACAGAATTCTCCTCAAATCAATCTGATTTTTTCCAGCGACTGCAGTGTGACTTCTGGTCCTTTTCCAACTGAAAGCTAGTGGCTGCCAGCTCACACCCCTCCCCATAAAACACATCTATAGTCATTCAGTTTAAAGGAATTTGAAGCTGAATGCCAGGACAGACAGCACATACAGTAACAACATAAGACTGTATAAAGTATACACACATGCTTATAAATGATGATTCAACCAAAAACTATTAGGACACATTAGATATTAGTTAGATCATTTTATTCACTGTTATTGCAGGTTGCTTTGGCAGAGATTTAAAAAGTAAAACTACTTCACTACTGTATTAAAATGTTGTATATATATATCTTACTGGTGTAGTATTTTTATCCTACAGTTCTTTCACTTTATTTCACTACATATTTTCAATAGGGTATGATACTTTTACTCCAAGACATTTGCTGCATCATTAATTGCATGAATATGAATATTATTTTTCACAAATAGATCTAGCCTTATCTAAGATGTTTTCACATCACAAAAACCTGACGATTAGTTTCCAAACAGTTGTTACATTAATTCTCCCTAACTTCTCCCTTAACTTTTCCCTTAAGTACTGAATCAGACGCTAGTGATTTGGAAGCTAAATTCAGTGACAGGGTTTTGTTTGAGACTGTTTGGTCTGATATCTGACTTGGTATGTCATACATGCATTTATTATTTTTTATCAAATGCCACCAGAGGGGCTCCATAAATTAAGCCACCCACCGATTGGTTTAAATAGAGTTGTACAAGTGTTTTTTGAAATAAATATTTTCTATTCTGAAAATCTCATTGTTTTTCTTTAATCCTTTGGACAGATGATCATGCTCAAGTAGAGAAGTGGGAGGAAAACAATGATTTTAGAAAGGTTAACACCCAACAAATATAGATTAAAACAGATCATAGATTAAAGTCAAAAACATGTTCTTAATTTTCAAAATTTCAATAAACATTAACTTAGACTGATTTTAGATCTAAAGCTTCAGCTAAAGACATATGATCAATATGCTGCATATATTTTGTGGAACAAGAGGAATGTAGTTATATAAAGGACCTCCTCCTCCTCCTATACTGGCAAATAGGTAGGAACTCTGGTTTTGTTTAATATATAATAGGATTGCAGTGATAATAGTTAATACATAAAATGCTAGTAGTCTACCTGATTAGTGAATCACTCCATCACTATAGTGCGTATAGAGTGCCATCTCCAGGATAAAAATGGAACACAGGAAAACTACATGATGCATCCATGCGTGTGGACTGGTGGACACCAAGCAGATCCACTTCTGGTTGTGTAGCATTAGAAACTGAACGCATGTATGTGTGAGCATTGAACAACATTTTCAGACAGTGGCAGACAGACATGCACACACTGTAAGTGCAGTGCACCACTATAAGTCAATATGGAAACTGTTACATGTCAGGCGTTGCCTTGCTTTGCAGGTGTCAAGCTTGTGCTCGGTTGATAGTTATGCACGTATTATGAAACGTATGGGCGGTCATAGTGTGTGTTAATGTGTGTGTTTTGGTGTTAGTGCTTTCATGAAGCTGAGAGCACTATAAAACTGTCAATAGTACTGTATCTTCCTGAGGTATTCCTCCTCACACACACACACACACACACACACACACACACACACACACACACACACACACACACACACACACACACACACACACACACACAGCGACAGCATCATACCTAGCGATTAGCTGTTCACAAATCTCACCACTGCTTATTATTCAAGGTCAAACTCAGCTTTACCTGCAGAGAGGAGATAGAGGAGGAAGGGGGGAGGGTGACCATGACCATCAATACATTTTCCAGCCAATCACAGTCAAACCTAGGTATTTTATCCTGGTGCTTCTTTAATCCTAAAGACTGACTTGATTTAACTTCACACTTCAACTTTCAGACTGACTGTGGGGCTCAGTCCACATTGATGCTGTCAGATTCTGTTTTATAGACCTTTTTCACAGCAGACATTGACATTAACTAGTAGGTAAACAAAGGTGTTAGTAGCGATACTAATGAACCATCCTGCACCTTTAGGCCCACCTGGGTCACCCCCCAGAGGGACGTGCCTGGAACCCCTCACCAGGGAGGCGTCCATGAGGCTCCTCACTCCTCTTGATACAGACAGGCAGTGATTCTACTCTGACTAAGCTCTCACCTTGTCTATAAGGGATATCCCAGCCACGCTGGAATAAACTCATGTATCTCGTCCTTTCGGTCACAACCCAAACTCATAACCACTCGTAACCATAGGTGGTTATCATAGGTTGCTCTGACTTTCAGCTTCTTCTTTACCATGACGGAGTAGTGCTGTCCTTAAAACACCATGGCTGTGCCTAGACATACTGTCCATAACTGTTATGAACAGAATCAGTGACAAAGGGCAGCCCTGGCAGAGTCCAACCCGCACTGGAAATGAGTCTGACATATTACTGGCAATGCGGATCAAGCTCTGGCACTGGGTGTACAGGGATTGGATGGCCTGTGTTGGCTCTGGAACCCCACAGTCCCTGAGCATCCCCCACAGGACTCCCTGAAGGACATAGTCAAATGCCTTCTGCAAGTCCACAAAGCACATGTAGACAGGTTAGCCAGACTCCCATGCACCCTTCAGGACCACTCCAGGAAGTGTATAAAGCTGGTCCACAGTTCCACGACCAGGATGAAAACCACACTGCTCCTCCAGTTCTCCTTTTTGGAGAGGAAACCACCAGTTAGTCCCATTGTTGGAGGCACTGCTCCAGATGTCCATAGGATGTTGCAGAGATGTATCAACCAAGACAGCCTGACAACATCCAGAGCCTTGAGGAACTCTGAGCAGATCTCATCCACCCCGGAGCCTTGCCACCGAGGAGTTTTTTTGACTACCTTGGTGATCTCAGCCCCAGAGATAAGGTGGCAGAAGGGATGAAGACAGATGGTCTACTTTATATTTTGTTACTTAACTCTTTTAATCCACTTCAGTCCAAATACCAATTATTTTCAGATTTTTAACCCTTTAAATACCCGTGTGATTAAGATGCTTGTAGTGCAGAAGTCTTTTCAGTGAAGGGAACCTTTATTGCTACCTAATTTACTGTTTTCATATCAAAATGACTGTTGTGAAAAAGCTGAGAAAAACTTCCCCACATTGCATTACATCTTTACTCTTGAAAGAATTAATAGGAAGGTCCAAAAAAAAACCGGTCCTATTTTTTGAGCTTCTGACATCTATGGTAAATGTTAGATCTGCAATTAATGACTATTCTGAGCTGATTAATCTATTGATTATTAAAACAATTAAAACAAACACTATTATAGAAGACTAAAGATTAATCTTTAATAGGATTTAGAGGTTGTTTCACTAGATATTATGGAGATCTCCAGCAGTCTGTGGTCACTTGTTACCAGGCAGAATCTGCTTCTTAACCCTTGATGTTACTGTGACAGCGACAGGCAGCTATTTTGAGCCCTGACACAGTTTGTATATCTGAAGACATAGCGAAGTTGCTGTGACCTTTACGGTTGAGTTGTCATTCAGGCGTTTTCCTCTGGACTGACTCAGCTCCGTGAAAGATCATCTGTGAGGGAGTCGCATCACTGACTGCAGCCTTCATCTCCTCCTCTTCCTCCATCTCACAGGTTTCATGCAGTTGATCTCAGACGTTCTTGTTGCAACCAGATCCTGCACTCAGCCACTCTTAATATTTAATGAAGGATCAGCTGCAGCTTTTTGAGCTTTTAATGGCAGAGTTTCCAGTGACATTTCACGCTGTGACCTCACAGACATTTCCCAAAAGCTTTTACCGTCCTTCATATCTGACTTTTTCTCTGACATGACGGAACCTGCAGGAAACAAACACTTTCCAGCAGGCATTACTACGATTTAATCATCTGGACATTTCTTATTTTTGTATGACTGTGGGGAAACATGTTCCTGTCTGCTCATCACTTTCTATTTAAAATTAAAATATATAAGATGAGATAAATTAAGATAAAATTTACTACAAAGTTATGTAACTCCAGGATTCGATCAGTCAATTTCAAACACTGATCTGCATTTAAAATCATTTCTAGTGTTAAAGATTTAGTTTTTTTCATAGAGATTTTAAGTATTAAAATATATTATTCTTTCAGGAGGACTTTAATGATGGCAACAACAAATTAGTCTGTCAGTCATGCATCAATTTATTTGTTTGCCTTTTTTCTTGATTAATCAATTAGCTATTTCATGAATCACATTTCAATAGAAGTCCAAGACAATGTTTTCAAATGTATTGTTTTGTTCAAAACTCAAAGATGTTTAGTTTATTGTCATAGAGAAATATATATATATATATATATTTTCTTTAAATGGTTGCTGATAAATTCACTTTGAACTTTCACTTTCACTTCAATTGGCAACTAATCAACTAAATAAATTTAAGGTGCAACGTTGGACACAATTGGACAGTTTTACAGTTGGAGTCCACTTAGGGCTCAAGATAGTAAAAGTAATGTGTGGTGATCAATCTTCTCAGTCTCTCAGTGTTTAAAGGCAGAATGAATGATTTAGTATCTGGCTCAGAGCCAAACTCCACAGAGGAGTTAGCTGGTGTTTATGGCCTGATGTGTGTTGGTTGATGTTTATCGGCTAATGTTTATCACCTGATGTTTATTCCTTTAACCTGAATAAAACGGGCATCTGAATAAACATGTGATGTTTGACTCTCCTGAAAAAGGAAAAGTGTCAGTACTCAGCCTTGGGGCCTGACCTCCAAAGTTACCTGCAAGTCATGGGTTTTTTCTTGCCAAACACTGACTCAGCACTCCTCTATTATCAGCTGGCAGCCAGACATTCATCTCAATGAAAGTGTCTGTGTGTGTCGCTTCCACTGAACTGCTGACAAACCTTATTACCAATTATTGTACCGGGTGCTGGTTGATATGAAAAGACTTAATGCTCTAATGTGACCTCTAGGGCATAAATCTGACAAAGCATCTGCAAAATATTGCTTCGTCATTGTTCTCCTGATGATACTCTTGAGTCATAAACTTCTCATCAGGTTTTAGTCAAACAAACGTGTCAAAGTGTAGATCTGTACCTGTCTGTTTAGATACCTAGGTACCTTCACTTAGATACCTGGGTACCTTTGTTTAGATACCTAGGTACCTTCACTTAGATATCTAGGTACCTTCACTTAGATACCTAGATACCTTCACTTAGATACCTAGGTACCTTCACTTAGATACCTAGGTACCTTCACTTAGATACCTAGGTACCTTCACTTAGATACCTAGGTACCTTCACTTAGATACCTAGGTACCTTTGTTTAGATACCTAGATACCTTCACTTAGATACCTAGGTACCTCCACTTAGATACCTAGGTACCTTTGTTTAAATACTCAAGTACCTTTGTTTAGATACCTAGGTACCTTCACTTAGATACCTAGGTACCTTTGTTTAGATACTTAAGTACCTTTGTTAAGGTATTTGCAGCAAATGTGTGTTTTAAGAAACATAAAGCCAGACCTCATGACCCTGTGAGGCAACAGAACCAACCAATGCTGCTGTTTCACTTAATGAAAAGTAAATGTATGAGTGAGGGTTACTAACATTTGAAGCTTCAGAAAGTTGTTTTCAAGCCAAGTTTTCAGCATGAACGTTTTCTCTCTTCACGTTGTGCATCAGTAGGATCAAGCTGAAAGTTTTTATTTTATTGTGGAAAAAACTTCTTCTCTGCCACATGATCTACATGTTACCGTGAAGATGGATGCTTGTTGATGTTGTGCCAACACTAACCGGGAAATAGGAAATGGTTCTTCAAGATAAAACCATTGTACTAGAACATGCCACATTTCAAAGTAGTTTTGTTTGTTTTCTAAATTGACCTAAATGTCTATGTACGTTTGTTTAGATGCCCAGGTATCTTCACAGATATAAACATGACCAGACGAGTGCTGATTAAATAATTAAAGTCTGAGATAGTCAGCACACAGACATGAGTTTAGAATCGTCTCTGTGATAGGAAGATGTTTTTTCTGTCCTTAAAACTCAGGGGCAGTTAGGACATATTTCTGTAATAAGGCCAGAGAGCTAAAGATTCAGAACAAGCAAACGTTAGTGAACCTGGTGTGTTAGCTCCTCTGTACCTCTGCCCACAGGCTGGAGGTCAGGAGGTCAAACGACAAAAGTATTGATTATCTTACACTCATCAGCTCCTAATGGACAGAGTGGTGAGAAGTCTGTCTCGGCCTTGGGGACCTTTCCCCCCGTGAGGTCCTCTGAGTTCAAACAGGCAACAAGCAAAATGATGAGGAACAGAACAAGCGAAGGGATGATGATCACATCAGATCTGATTATTTCGAGCTAAAAATGAAACAAGCTGCACTAAAACATTGGGAGGGGCAGCCACTCAGAATAGATCCTAAAAGCAACCTGAGCCATTTTATCGATTGTGAAACAACTTTAATTCACTTTCTAAGCACAAACCACCAACATCTCAGATGTGAGGATTTCAGCCTTTTTTTCTCATGTTTGATGGAAATAACAAGATTTTTCTCTCCTTTCTGATATTTTATAAATCAAATATTTAATGCAACTGATGATTCTTTACCACAGAGACACACAGAAACATTGTTTTCTTCTTTCCCCAGTTTACACAATTCAGAACCGACCAGTTGTTTCAGTAAATTCTGTCTGATGTTCATTGCTGCCTTTTTCCCCAAACAATGACATTTGTGATGAATTAGACGCTGCAGTTTTTTTCACATTCCACTAGTCTTGCAGTCTTCCTGTAATCTTTCAGGATTTTTAACAAGATGAAACATAAGAATTTACAAATAATTGGGTGTCTCATCGGTTGTGTAGTAGGTAAAGTTATTTCTTTAATGGCGTTTCTTTGGAGACTGTACTGGCCGTATCAATCATCCCTTTCACCGGTTAGTTCCTGGTAGCCTGTGTTGCAGTAAACTGATTGTGGAGGAAATAACTGAATCAATTCTGGACTCTCCAAGTGTTCTCCGAACAAAATGGATCAAATTCTGATAGTGGGACGACTCATTTCATGGAGGTTGCGTGACGCCAGAAGAGTTGATGATGATGCTCAGAGTAGCCAGAAATTCACCTTATTGCAACTCTGGAGTGAAAGGGTTTTCCTGTCTGTGATGGACCCTGCTGTTCAGACTGATACAACTACATCCTCAGATTGTTTAAATGTCACTCAGAGTCAAACAGTCATTAAAGAAGAGGTGAAGCAGTCTGAGTCACATACAGGAGATCTGAAAAGGACAAAATGATGACATAAAAAGTCCACTTGACACATAAACTGAAGTCCAAATTGTTAGACAAGGTATGTATATAAGCAACATTGGCTGCATCAGAGGTTGAGAACATATTCAGGCTTCAGGCTGTAAGTGAAGGTTATTTCCAGCTTTTCCTCTCAGGAGGATGATTTTAGACAGATTCAGACCCAGCACTGATCTATTCAGAGCAACAGCAGCAGTAACAGCAAGGAGCATCAGCATGGCTCGTCAGCAGGGGCTACAGGGACCTCCAGATGTCAATAGTCTCACAGCTTCTGGGAAGAAGCTGGTCCTCAGTCTGGTGGTTCTGCTCCTGATGCTCCACAGCCTCCACAGAGGAGCAGCAGCAGCAGCAGCAGCAGCAGCAGCAGCAGTGTTAGCAGTGACAGCAGCAGCAGCAGTAACAGCAGCTTTGCTCTGGTCAGTGTTTAATCAAATCACTACTGGATTTTACTCTGATCTGCTGGAAATGTGGAAAAAAGTTGTTCATTGTTTATTGATTGTTGTTCAATTCAATTCACTTTTATTTGTATAGCCCAACTTTACAACACAGTTGTCTCAAAGTGCTTTACAAAATCCAGTCCAAAGTGACCCAGACATCCCCCGAAGTTATAACATATGTTTGATTTGACTGTTTTTTTTGACATTTTATAGACAAACCAATAAATAAACAATAAAAAATGTTTGTTTATTAAAGTACAGTAGCTATACTCAGAGACAAACTTTATCCAACAAAGACCAGACTTTAAGTGAAGCTTTTAAATGTTATTTGCTGCCTCCTCTGATTGATTTATCCATCAGACACACTTGTTTAAACATGTTTTTTCTCCTCTCCCTCAGTCAGTTTTCCTGGATGTTGTGATGTTGTTGCTTCATTTCTTAACAGAAATTATGAAAAACCTTCAGTCATTTTTTCATGTTTTCTGGATCTTTCCATGGTTTCACTTAGAGAACAAAATAAACAAGATGTTACATCATGAAGTGACATTAAAGAGACAAACGAGTAGCTGAACTACAGGAAAATGTCAGGATCACATGATAATGATCAGAGGAGGAAAAAGGCCACAACAGGAGGAACAGGAGGGTGCAGACTCATCAGAGGTCAGAGGTCGCTGTTATAAACCCACTGTGCTGAGGGAGGCGGCTTTCTAAAGCAAAAAAGACAAATATCTGCTGCTTTGTTTGGATTCAGGCATCACGGTGGAATATATAAAAAAATATCTAAAGGCATTGAGTGACTCTCAACATCATGATGTGTTGAAGAGTCTAACTGCTGTAGATATGAAGGATCGGAGTCTACCTGCTGTAGATATGAAGGATCGGAGTCTACCTGCTGTAGGTATGAAGGATCGGAGTCTACCTGCTGTAGACATGAAGGATCTGAGTCTACCTGCTGTAGACATGAAGGATCTGAGTCTACCTACTGTAGGTATGAAGGCTCTGAGTCCACCTACTGTAGTTATGAAGGATCTGTGAACTCCTTCCTGCAGTGAGGGTGTTTCAGTCTCTTGCTGAAGGAGCTGCTCAGACCACCACAGTCTCATGTAGAGAGTAGTGGGGGTTGTCCATGATGGATGTCAGCTTCACTAACATCCTTCTCTCACCCACCACCACCATGGACATCCCAGTACAGAGCTAGACCTCCATACCAGTTTGTGGATCCTGTTTTGCTTCAGTTCTATATTCATACGTTGCTTTTTGCTGTTGCAGTACTTTACATTTTCCATTATCTGTCAAATCAAGGATTATCTTAATTTATTAAGATAAATTAATAAGATGTCATATATTTTGTCTTATTTTGTTCTGAATTAAATTCGCTAAGAAATGGTGATATTGTTTTTTGCTCAGATTAATAAAGCAAGAAATTCCACTGATTAACTCTGATAAGGCACAACTATGAAGTGAAGTTCATCAAGAGAATGACAAGCGTGTACAAAGCAGTAATCAGAGCAAAGGGTGATTATTTAGAAGAAACTAGAATATAAAACATGTTTTCAATTGTTTCACCTTTTTTTGTTAAGTACATGACACCACAAACATGTGTTCATTCATAGTTTTGATGCCTTCAGTGAGAATCTACAATGTAAATAGTCATAAAATGTGATAGTCATGAAAATAAAGAAGGTGTGTCCAAACTTTTGACCTGTACTTTATATATATATATATATATATATATATATATATATATATATATATATATATATATATATATATATATATATATATATATATATATATATATATATATATATATATATATAGTTTCTTCTGAAAAGAGAGAAAACTGTGTTGCCTTCTGACTTCTTAGCTCCAAAACAATGCTACATCCCTCCTAATGGACCAAAACCTCTCCAGAACCCTGACTTTGCTAAGCCGTCTCACATTGTTGTGCAACAAAAGATCGTCAGCATTTGCATCAACTTCTCTGAGGAATTCCCTAAGCATGCGATGCTGGTAGGAAGAGGATGCTCTGAGAAAGTTGATGATTTTCATTATTGTATCCATCACCTCAGCATGCTCATCTGACAGGACAGGTCATCTGACAGAGGACAGGTTGATGAATGATGCAATGGAAACTTGTCAGGATTGTCATTTTTCAGTCTTGCTACAGCTCTTTTTTCTCTCTCTATCATAGCAGGGTTAGGGTTAGGGCTCCATCTGTGGTTATCGAAACCACCTTCCTTGGCTCTATTCCTCTTTTTTTAACATCTTTTTAATGGCCAGGTAGATGTCTTCTCCATTTGTACTGATCCTAAGAGGAGTGACACCCAACACAATTCTTTCTTTTCTGTCTTGTAAAACCTGACATACACTAATAGCTGAGTGTTGTCACACAGGTCATTGGACTCATCCACAGCTAGGCCTTCTGCATGGCTTCACCTAGCTAGGTTAGCACATCCTCAGTCATCATCAAATTTTTTTGTGGCAGATGATGCTGACATGGCTATTTCCTTTACTTTGTCACAAAGCTCTTGTTTTTATTTTCTGTCAAATAGTGTTTCTGCTACTGTATTCTTTGACCACCCCTCCATCAGTAATTGTTTTTGTGTTGACCCACCTCTTTCCCTTCCTCAGTCTCTTCTGTAGATTTCACTACATGTAATGCAATGTTTCTACCATTTATTCCAGTGTATGTTGCCGATAACTCATCTGATTACACTACAGCTGAACAGCATTCAGGAGTCAGTCCTCTAATAGTGTAGAAATAATAGCATTGTTTTTGGTCTCGGTCTTGAGCTCAACTGGTCTTGGTCTTGATGTGGTTTTGGTCTTGGTCTTGGCAGGGGCTCAGATAGGATTTTGGAACTGAGGGGGACCAAATGAATGAGCAGTGGCAGTCGACATTGGTATATAACATTATATATAAAAAATAAAAACATTATAGATATTCACCTACAGCCTAGAATGCTGATATTTTACATTTCGCCTACCTGAAGCCCAAATGCCTCTATATTATTTTCAGGCTAGCTACTTAAAACAAGTATTGGCACATCTAGGAAAGGCAACAGGCATTGGATAAAAACAGTGTTTTTTGCTTCCTTCTCTGGTTTCAGTCATTTGCATCAGTTGTGAATCAGGCACAGGCAAAAGAACCTGCTCCTCTAGGACCACACATGGGTCGAGATGATGCGTTATTGGAAGTCGGACCTCAGAGCTCTGAACAACATAACATCAGAACTGAGCACTTCCCAGCTTAAAAACTGGGATATCATTGAATACAGACTAAAAGAGAAAGAATATTAATGGACTGAAAGGAAAACCCCAACGTTTGTACTTGTATAGATGCTAGATTTCAGTACTTCTCTGATTTCAAACTTCCGATTTACGAGTACAACTGAATGCACCTCGTTGCAGAAAACACCGCAACTGACAAGGTGATGCTGCTGCCATTTCATCTTGGTGCAGCAATGAAAATTTAGCCCAACTAACAGAAAATCAGTCCTTTTCTTTATTTAACCTGTTTGTTGATTTATGTAGGGACAGTGTGGGAGCGGGGGACAGATCGGTGTCACTGTAAATGTGCGGGGGACCCCGCATCCCCCGTGCTATCTGCGCCCATGGGTCTTGGTACTCTCTGATCTTGATAGTGTCTTGGTCTCAATTTAGGAGGTCTTGACTACAAGTCCAACTTTTAACACCAACAACGTTATAGTACGTTATTCTGGAAGTTACAGAAAACTGGGCATGGTTTTATATTTGAGGATTAGACAACTACATCTTTGCATTACAGGTTTGAGCTGAAGCATCAGGTCTGTGTCTCAGATTAATCCATAAAGCCTACAGATGTTAGGCTTGTTTTGTCTCTGTTTTGTTTCATTTGAGCTTTGTTAATGATGTCATCATCTTGTTGTGTTTTCTTCTTCGGCAGAAATACTTTATCTAATAATATTCAGATGTTTTCAGAAGATTAACACAGTGTCTGTTGGTTTCACTGGAGACTTTTTCAATGTTTTGTCAGATGTTTACTGTTTTCTTGGCCTGACATTGGTTGTTTTTAACCCTCCAGAAGCAAACTTTGACAGTTTATTTTTCTGCAGATATGTTAAATGTCATCTTATGTTGTGAACGTATTTTCACAAGATACGATGAGAGAAGACAATCCTTTATGATAAGAAATAAAAATGTAAACAATTTGAAAAAATGTAAAAAAAAATGTAAAAAAAAAAAAAAAAATCAGATCCATTCTTCCATTTTAGTCCAGCCCCAACAGATATTAATCTCATATTATATCTATATAGCAATTCCAACAACAGCTACTCTACAGGGATTAAATAAGACAAAGTAAAAAGTCATGGCAAAAAAACAAGAAGAGCTAAGCTCATGGGGTGTTGTTTGAAATATCAGCAATATATAGAATCAGGGTTCAGTCTATAAAAAGCTACAGTTTTGCCTTTTAACTAGAAAAAATAGCCAACAAATATTTCACATCACACAAGTGGATTCAAATTTATTCAAACTTTGTGCTGAAACATACCTGTCCAGGATTTTATTTACACAGTCCCTGGTGTCCTTCCCCCCAATCCGTGACAGGTGCAGAACCTGAAAAAAATGAGTCCATATTAAATTTGTTCCTGATATATTAAAGACAACTTTAGAATGTGTTCAGTGGTGTTCTTATAATCTGATCTTATAGACTTTACATGGGCGTTAAAAGCCTCTGGTTCTGCGAGGCGCTGCTCCTCTTTTAAATTCCTCCATCTTGTCCATTCTGTCCACCCTGGCTGATGGAGTTGATGCAGGAGTGCCCTGTCCCAGACGCCGCACTTCACTTCTTATATCAAGGAGTAGTGACAGAACCATCCTTTGATATACTGAAAGGGTAAACCAAAAATAAATTATGGTATGTACATAAGTACATCACATCTATAATTGAAGAGCAGTCTTTGGACTACAACTGAACTTTGAAAAACAGACAAAGGGCAGAAAAATATAACATGTTCCCATAAGTTCACTTGACCTGCACTTAGAATTTACCTTCTGTTGGCAGCAGAAATTGGTGGCGGGCTGACACTGTGTCCCCACCTGTAAAATGAAAAACTTTATCAGGCGGATACTTTTGCATTCATTTCTTCTCAAATTTAGGATCACCTGCCAGGATTACTGCAGGGCAATGGAGTCAAACTTGTTATGATCATTCACATGGTTAAGTACTTTCACAGCTACTAGTGTCTTCCCCAAGTAGATCTTCATCACTGTATGAGTCACGCAACAACTGCTCCATTTCTCGCTTACGTTTGCACCATGCTCGCAAATAAGACATCTGTAAACATGTAATTTCATGTTATATGTCGACACTGATTCAAAAATACAGTACAAAAATGAATTTCATTGAAAAACGTACAAAAAATATAAAACAATTTAAAGCAATACTTGCCAAAGTTGCATTTTTACACCTTTTAGAATGAAATGCTCATTACCAAATGCCGTAAAAAAGGGGATTTAAAACTCAATATATATTTTTGAATTACCATATTTTCCGGGCTATAAGTCGCGTTTTTTTCATAGTTTGGCCGGGGGTGCGACTTATATATGAAATTATTAACACATTATTACCAGTATATAATTTCACATGTTATTTCCACACTAAACCGAAGTTGATGAAAAGTGGCACCGATTTAGTGACACGGATGGTTTTGGTGAACTTCTTAGCATGTTATTCATGCTATAGTTATCGGAAAATAACTCTTAATATATTCTGTTAACATACCAGGCACGTTCTCAGTTGTATCATGTAACGTCAGCACCGTTCAGCCTGTTGTTGCCACTATTTTTATTTTAAATTGTTCGTCATTTAAATTTTAAATGTCTGTTCTTGGTGTTGGATTTTATCAAATAAATTGTGCTTATTGTAACTTATCAAAACAAAGGACCACAAACGCAGATGTTGAGTTTCACTTTTAATCGATAGATAAAAACAATACATTCCTTCCAGTCCCGGGGAGAACGACAACTCGCGCATGCGCGGAAACTTCACTCTTCTTCAGTAAACCTTCTTACCACAATGATCACACAGCGACACCCACTGGATAAACAATCAATTGCCCCCTAATTATCTCTGCTTCACAACATAAATTTACCCCCAAAATTATTCTGGATTTATACTCCAGTGGGACTTATATATGTTTTTTTTCCTTCTTTATTATGCATTTTATGGCTGGTGCGACTTGTAATGTTGATACAAACACAAACACATAGCCAGACATAGTCACTGAGACAAAGCAACAGACCCACACACGGTACACCCAGGTGTGTGAATGAAGTCGAGGCTCGCGAGTGATTTCCGCGTCGGCGCCGCCTCGTTTGCCACAGAGCGCGAAGTCCGGTTGCTATGCAACGCGAGGCGAGCCGACCCGAACAAATGCGTTTCTGATTGGCAGATGGACATGTGGTAACGTTATCAGCATCGCTAATTCTGATTGGTTCAAACCACACGTGTTTGCTGTCACCGAGCATAAAAGAAAAAGAGTAAACAGTACCTGTACCATGTAAATTATGTTGGCACAATGCAGCGCAATATATGACATTTTTAACAGAAAATGTGAAAGAGCTCAGCCGGGAGCTGAAGAAACAAGAAAAAAAATAATAAAAAATTAATAATAAGAATTACATTCACAGCCACAGAAGAATGCTGCTGCGTTGGAGGCTGCACAGCCCGGCCGATCGTGCCAGCAGCAACTGCCGGGCGGTCGGAGGACCCCACGCGGGGCTCTTCAAATAAATGTATTTATTTGAAATAAAAAATAAAAAAAAAAAAAAATTCAAATAAATGTATTTATTTGAAGAAATACATTTTATCAGTGATCTCGATCCAGTCGATGTACATGTGAACGTCAAATGAACGTCGAAAAGAGGTCCAATAATAACGTCTAAAACTTGGATCAATTTTGCACGTCGAATATACATCTAGATTTGGTGTTCAGATGACGTCCAAATTCTGAACGTCATATCAACGTCTAAAAAAGGTCCGATTTAGACGTCGAAAATTATAACCAATTTTGCACGTCGCATTGACGTCTAGATGTGGTGCTGACGGACCGACCCAATAGTGACGTCATCTGCACGTCTTTGCGACGTCTGATTTTTGGTGGGTAGATACTGTGTTAACTGTAGCAATATGTAACAGTAAAAATACACAAGAATGTGGAACATTCTACTAACACATTTTTACTAATAGAAATAAAAAAAAAAAATCTCCTTTTTAAAAGGATATATGCTGACTACGTGCTCAAAAATAACACAAAACACAATGAAAAATGAACAATTCTCTTGCAGAAAAATAATCATGTCTGCTTTTTCAGGAAGGACACGTACCCATAGAAGTGATAGCTTGGTTACTGCAGCTGCTGCTGGGTTGAGATGTATAACTCTGAAGTGTCCAAAACACCACACTCCATTAACGTTACTCCATGTTTGTGCATATTTGTTGTGTTCCCACCCAGTCATTTTGCAATGACTGCAAGTTGTCTGTTGCCATCCGTTTTTCATAAAGTGAAGTCAAACTTTTGGAGTGTTTGAATCTGGTGGGCACCATTGTTGTTTATGACGTGCTAAACCGGCATAACGTCATCACATAATTAGTCGGGCATGCTGGAATCGAGCATGCGTAACTTGCGCAAGTTACGTGACGTAGATTCGTGCTGATTGGAATTGATAAGAGAATCGTTAGATAAACTGTCAAATGAGAACCGGTTCTCTACAGCAACCGGTTCTCAATTCCCATCCCTAGCTGGGATTACCCCATGATCCTAGTGAGGAATAAGAATAAGTGGGTATAGAAAATGACTGACTGATCTGGAGGCAGTTCCACTAGCAATAGTCCATAAAGTTATCTGCACTCTCTGTCATCACCATCTGTGATGATTGCAGAGTACACATATATATATATATATATATATATATATATAGTGAGGCACTCTCGTGCACCTCGCACTAGCACTAACACTTGCGTAATCGCTCTTTCAGAAAATGTGTATTGAAAAATATAAAATATTGCTTCAACCTGATTATATGTTTTTGAAGATTGTTTCCCTCATATTTCTGATCTAACAGTTTCAGGATGATTGCAGCAGATTGATCCTGGTTCAGGCTCACATCGCTTCACAATGACTTTTCTCTACAATGTGCAAACATCAATGATTTTGCTCCATTGTGAATTATTAATTGAGGCCATGTCTGTGTTATGTCGTATTTAAGATGTAATATGTTCAGACAGCCTGTGCTGACTGTGGAAGTGAGTGAGTGAAGGTGAGTTAATCCCTTGCCGTCCTCGAGCTGCTCTCACATGGTTCCATACAGCTGTCAGCAGCTTAAAGAGCAAAGCTGCTGAACTGCGCAGCTCCTTCACTGTAACTGTAACTACAATAATTTAAATATTGATGCTGGCGGCAGATCTGTGAATCACTGTGTGCTGTTAAAGGTGACGTCTCATAATGATGTTGCTGATGTGATGAACTGAGATCTTCAACAACTCATCTTGCTGAAAGCAGGAAAGAGCTTTTAAAAAATTTGACAGTTTTAACCCTCTTTTGCATGAAATATTACTTATACATGGTAAAAACTGTTTTTACTGTTTTTATTCCTTAAAATTGCAATTTGAAATTTTTTTTTTACATATTTTCATATTGTTTCCGTATGGCAACAAATCTATTTTACCATATTAGCTGTAAAAACATAGATTTTATATCACAGTTTTTTAAGTAAAATTAAGATCAAGTAATTATTGCCATATGGCAACACTATGCAATAGAGCAGGGGTGTCCAAACTACAGCTTGTGGGCCTGCTGCGGGCCGTGGTCCAGTGTTTATTGGCCCACAGCAAATTCTGAAAATATAATTGAATATATAGAAATCAACAGAAAATGTGTCTGTTTGATTTGCAATGAAGATGTTGCTGTGATAAAAGAGTATAATGTCCATCAGCACTATGAGACCAAACATCAGAGATACACATCTACACCGCTGAACGAACACAGGAATTCAAGCACATGACAGCTAGCATACAAGCACAACAACAGTTTATGTTCTAATAAAATAGAGGAAAATGCCACAACCGCAAGCTATGAAGTTGCTAATCTTATTGTCCAGCATGGTGAGTTCATAAAGCACTACCTCAGTAAAGTCACAGAAATAATGAGCCCGGAAAAAGTGCCAGATTTTAACAACGTGAGTTTATCCGCAAATACGGTGGTGGAGAGAATCAAGGATTCGTCAGCCAACTTGAAACTGCAGCTAAGAGACAAAGCTTGTGCTTATGATTTTTACTTAACAGCATGTGATCAGAGCATAAATGCTAGAGACACTTCACAGCTGTTCATTTTCTATCTGATGTGGACGCTGAATACAGAGATGAACTCTACCCCTCTGATGATCCTGGCTGATTCTCTGAAGAGTCAACATCAGCTTCTCTCCTCCCTGACTTCTATCAGAGTTTGAATAATGCCAAGTTTCCTCTGATGAGACAGCAGAAAGAGTGATGAGCCTGATTGGCTCAACATATGTGAACAAATATTTTCTCTGTTAAATCAGAACAAAAGCAGACTGAGAACCAGAATGACTGATTCTCTGAAAACCTTTGTGTCTTAACCACAAAACTTTCGCCTGACATTTCAGCATCCTTCAATCCAAAGGACACATCACTGCTCCCACTGAGTGAATGTTCTTCACAATAAAGGTGCGACAGAAAAACACAATATTCACATGTCAATACATCACCTCTAGTGTGTGGCCCAGCCTTTTGTTTATTTTTCAGTATGTGGTCCTCGGTAGAAAAACTTTGGACACCCCTGCAATAGAGGATTCAAAGTGTATTTCATAGAGCTGCAACTATCAACTGTCCAGATAAATATTTAATTCATCAATTATAGAGACTATGATTCAACCAGTTGTTTGGTTCATAAAAGGATGTAAAATGTTGATCACTGTTTCCCAAAGCTGAAGTATAATAATACTATAATAACTATAATAATAATCAGATTCAAGAAGGTGGAACCAGAGAATTTGGACATTTTCCTCTTAAATTACTCAAATCGATTAATCAATTATCAAAATAATTGGTTATTAATCTGATAGTTGGCAACTCATTGATTAATGGACTTTGCAGCTCTCTCACAGTACAACAGTCACATTACTGATAGAAATAAGCAGTTTATTATAACGTTGAATCACGTTGAAACACGAGATTGTTTCTCCTAAATTGTTTTTGCTGTTTTTAGTCAACTGATAAACAATAAAAAAAAATAATAAAATAAGACATTTGAGAAAAAATACAAAAAATACACATTTGTATAAAATATCATCGTATCAAGTCTTACTTAAAATGTAAAAAGGAGAAAATAGAGAAAAGAGTAGAAAACATAGGAAGAAAGGAACTTTTTGGATTTTCTCCTCAAATAATTTTTATTTGTACGATTGAAATCTTTCAAAGACAAAGGGCTGTAAGACTCTGAAACGATTAATATTCCTTAGTTTCTCTGCACCAAAGAGAATAAATGACAACAAACAGTCGCTGCCTGTAGGAATTAAAGACGCTGCCGTTACTTCTGTTTAGTCTCTGTCACCGTTTGAGTGAAACTAAAAAGATTATAATAATTAATTCTATTATTAACCTGATTGTTTTCCGTGTCGCGGTGGTGCACTGCTTCTCTGCTCTTAATGAGGCCTTGTTAAAAACATCCACATCAGTGGCGTCGTCCCCGTTAATGAGCTCGCCGGCGGCCCGTCGCCATGCTGACGCCCTGAATAGTGAGTCGGGCGCTGCTCTTTTCCAAAAACAACATGGATGCCACCGCAGCTGCTACAGCTAATGGGGTTTTAATTCTGGTCTCAGTGGGAGGAGCAGACGCCTCCAGAGGGAAAATAAGAAATTAAATCAGGGCTGATGGTGTCAGGGGAGAAATTCACAATAACAGTAACACACAATAACACAACTATTGTGGTAATGGATTAATCTATTGGTTATTGAAACAATCTATTAGATGTTTGGTTCATAAAATGCTGTAAAATGTTGATCAGTGTTTCCCAAAGCTGAAGATTCAACCTAATTTTTGTTTGTTTGTTTAGACCAACAGTCCACAACCCAAAGATCATCAGTTTACTATTACAATAATTAAGCTGGAACCAGAGAATTTGGACATTTTCTTCTTAAAAATGACTTAAATGGATAAATCAATTATATTATAAAATTTTATATATATATAAAATTATAAAAAATAGTTAATGTCATGTTGAAGGACAGCCACGTAAATGCTACGTAGTCTAAAATGAGAGACTCTTTGCAGTTTATTGCAGATAATATTCATTAGACGTTGTGTGTCCAAAAATAAAGTCCCTTTTCATGACTAAGTAAAGACAGATTTTATATCACAGCTTTTTTTAAAAAAAATGAAAATAAATTATTGCCAAATGGTAAAACTATGCAATAGAGGGTTAATGGGAGGACTTTTCTTGTAGGTTAATGTTTATATTGTTATGCAGTATGTTTACAATATAAGTTAGTAATAAAGGTTAATGTTATAGTGTTATAGAGACAGTAATCCATAGGTAGCTTCCTCAGTGTTATCTTAAAGTTATATCTATTTTAGGTTTGAACCACACACATACAAACATCTAAAATCACCAATAAATATACTAAAGGGGAGCAACTGACTCATGGGTTTTAACGGATGCCCCTCAGCAACCACAAGTGATTCAATCCAGAACATTTTACAGTCAATAAACCCCCTATAAAATATTGATGAACGGTTTCAACTCAATCATTTTCAGTTTTTATCTCCACGTATTTGAAGAAACCTGCAGCTCAGCGTCACCCTGAAGCTGCAGAGACCAGAGCTGAAACAGAAAAGACAGTAATAGGATTATATGAATCTTCAGCCTGCAGCTGCTTCTGCTCCAGATAATTCCTAAAATTCCTTTTTTTTCTTGTTCATGTTGGAATGTTGTGTCTCTATTTCTAAATATTATGACTTGGTTTAGCTCTGATCCATGTGTAGGTGTCAGAGAAACTTCTGTTGCTTTTACTTTACTGCATATTACTTTACTTAATATGCAGAAAGTGCTGAGTCGTTGTGTTGACTGTTTACCTGCTGTCGCTGCAGCAGCCGTGTGGACAGTTTTTCTCCTGTGAATCAGCAGCTGACTTCAGATCTGATTTAAAGCAACATGTAAGCACAAACTGAAATTATGATGCTCTTAAAACCAAGTTTATGACCCCCTAAAAGGTGTGTTTTATGCCGCTCTTAAAGTGTTTCGCCACGTTTTATTTCTGTCCTGTTGGTGCTGGCTCTGCTGCAAACAGACAAAGATACATTTAAACACACAAACATACATATAGATACACAAACATACATATAAACGAGTATATAAAATGAATACAATATAAAAGAGTTTCATTCCAAAAAGAAATCAAATTGTAGATCTCTCTTCATAATTATGAATCTTTGAGATCCTGTGTCAACATGAGACCTCTGCTATTCGTCCCAAACATCTGCTTTATAAATTTATTTATTTACTTCTTCATACCTGATGGTCAGCTGCCTTGACCTCTGACCTGGGCTGCAGGCCATTCAACCCATTTGGCCATTTTTACCATCACATGGCCAGCTTCCATTCTTATAAGATTTACAGTCACATGGCAAGACAGGAATAAACAATACACTTTGTTTGTAGGTTACTAATTCTATCCAAATGTATATTATTACTCAAAAAAGTAAAGATCTTTAGATTAAATTATATTTAAGCAAATTAATTGGTGGAAAATACACTACACATGTGTGTGTGTGTGTGTGTGTGTGTGTGTGTGTGTGTGTGTGTGTGTGTGTGTGTAATGTGTTGAACTCTAGCCAACCTGGTTAAACACTTGCATCATGTAAAACTCCAGTAGGAGGAAAGACGCTGGTGAAATCCCAGCTGAGGAAGAGGAGGAGGAGGAGATAGATGGGAAGGAGGAAGAGGAGGTGTTGTTGCACAGTGTTTCATCATGCAGCTGCTCCTCATGTTACAGCTTCACAGCTGATAAAAGCTTCCAGTCAAATTTCAAATAATCAACAGAGTTCCTCTCAGAAATATTAAGTCACGTCAAGTCAATTTTATTTATATAGCCCGAAATCACAAATCACAGGTTTGCCTCAATGGGCTTCACAACAGCAACACAACATCATCTTAATGTAACAAAACATATTAGTGATGGTTAGAGGCTGATTAATCAAAACTTCACATTAGAAATCACTACGCTGAGTCTAAAACTCTTCCTTTGTTCCCTCATAATTAAAAAATATATAATAATATATATATAGGAACAAACTGCAGCTCCAACTATTAGAGTCAACTATTAGAGTTTTAATTGAAGCTTTAATTTATCATTTTAACATGTTAAAGATTCTCTAATGATATGTTTGGTTGAAATAACAGAATCCGAATGTGTATGCTTTATCTCCATTCAAACCTGGTCGTGTCTGTGCTGATTAACATACAGAACATGGTTGTATGAAGAGTTAACATGAAAATAAATGAAGCTGTTGTCTGCAAACACACACACAGAACCGATTCTTTCTGCTGACATCTGACACAAACATGGGTCTCTGAACAACATGATGACTTGAGCACATGATCCTTTCATGTTCTATTTTCCTTTACATCTTCATGAAGCCATGTGCCATGAGATTCGAGGACAGATGAATCAGTGGTTTCATGCTACTCAGCTCAGGTTTTGTCCTCAGGCTGCAGAGCTGTGTGTTTCCCTCAGTGGCAGTCTCAGATGTTTACATGGACACATACAGTATCTGTGTATATGTGGAATTTTTCAGTCACAAGTAGGAAATCAGTTGTAAAGCAGGCTTTGTGGACTCATTAACTTTCTGAAGTCATCCATTCATCTTCTATACCCACTTATTCCTCATTAGGTCACATGGTCTGCTGGAGCCAATCCACACATTACAGCACATTACAGGTGAAAGGCAGGGATACACCCCAGATGATCACCAGTCTATCATGAGGCACACACACCATTCACTCATACCTATGGGTAGTTTAGAGTATTAAACTAACCAACCAAAAACTAACCAGCCAATTAACCTCAGCATGTTTTTGATGTAGTATTTTACTGTTTAATTCTAAATTAATCTAAAGACTATTTGTTTGGAGTAATAATATACATTTGGATAGAATTAGTAACCTACAAACAAAGTGTATTGTTTATTCCTGTCTTGCCATGTGAATGTAAATCTTATAAGAATGGAAGCTGGCCATGTGATGATGGTAAAAAAGGCCAAATAGGTTGAATGGCCTGCAGCCCAGGTCAGAGGTCAAAGCCATGTGTTTTACTTTATTTAAATTGTCTCAAGGCAGCTGACCATCAGGTATAGCAGGGGTCTCAAACTCGCGGCCCGCGGGCAAAATGCGACCCGTTGGACGCTAGTTTGAGGCCCCCGCCTTGATATGAAAGTTTAATGTTAGTGTGTCCCGCGTGAGTTTGTACGGTGGCCGGGAACCCTCAATGCTGCAAATAAAAGAAACGCTGCAAACAAAAAGAAACGGCGCTGCAAATAAAAGGAAATTCCACACCGGAAGTGAATTACCGGGGACTATTTTTGGCGGTGCACCTGTAGTTTTTTATGTGAGCGAAGAAGAAGAATACGAAGAGGAGGTGATGTAAAGCAGAAGTAATTAGGGGGCAAATAATTGTTTCTCCAGTAGGTGGCGCTATATGACCATTATGGCCGGCAAGGATGATTGATGAAGAAGACTGGAGGTTCCGCGCATGTGCGGGTTGTTGTTCTCTGACTCTGAGAGGGATTTATCGTTTTTTCTAATCCGGATAAAAAGTGGACACTCGGCATCTGTGTGTTGTGGTCATTTTCATTGGCAAGTTACCACATATTTTTTTGAGGAATACGAAGAAGAAACAATTATTTGCCCCCTAATTACTTCTGCTTTACAACACCTCTTCTTCTTCGCTCACATAAAAAACTACAGGTGCACCGCCAATAATAGTCCCCGGCAATTCACTTCCGTTGTGTAGTTTTCTTTTATTTGCAGCATGGAGGGTTCCCCGCCACCGTAGTTAGCACTACCTCCGTGCTAAATAGTTAGGTCTGTGTCATTCGAAGGCCGACAGCTTCGGAGCACCCGGACTATACCGGCACCAGTCTGAATACACATATAAACCACGGACGTAATCAACCTGCCGCTGTAGCAGCACCGGGGAAGGCAGCAGTGCTGAATACATGTGTAAACCACGGACGTAAACAACCCACCGCTGATGCCTTCGCCAGTGTTGCTGAATACACATTTAAAGAGATAAACAACAAGCCGGTGTGGCTGTCACCGGAGCCGGGTGCTCCGAAGCACCAGACCTGACGTTACACGCGCGCAAGAACGGGGAAAATGAGTGCTAAGAGGCTAATATGGAGCTAATACTATTACATACGCGCGCAAGCGAAGTTTTATGTGTGTGTATCCGTGTTAGCGTTAGCTCCATGCTAGCCACTAGCCTAACTTTTCAAACTTTATTACTTTTTTATTTAATTAACTTAATATTAAATGGCCACCACAAACAATTTGTGTTTCCATGGTTTCTGACCTTCAACCAATCACTAACTGTGCCCTGCTGACGTCATATGCAGGCGCAGGACCCTACCTACCAGCGGAAATGACGACTTTGTACGTCAGCTGAACACTAAAACTGGAACTTCAACACAACAGTGAGACACAGTGGAAATATATATATATATATATATATATATATATATATATATATATATATATATATATATATATATATATATATATATTATTGCTGATGAGCACAGACAATTTCAGGAAAAGTGAAACCTGATGCGGCCCAGCCTCAACCAGACCCTAGCTCCAGCGGCCCCCGGGTAAATTGAGTTTGAGACCCCTGAGGTATAGGAACAAATGGTGAGTTCTTTTGACCAGACAGAGAGAGGTTTGACCAGGAATGGACACTCTGGAATGTATGGAGGAGTGAACTCAAGAAAAGTATATAAAGAAGATGTTTGGGATGAATAGGAAAGGTCTCCAAAATTCAGCATTATCCAGCAAGATTCAGGCATGAATTTGATAGTGTTAGTTTTTGGAATGAAACTCTTTATGCAAGACAAGACGTGCCGGGTGGTGACTCCTTTCATCAGCACATCCAGAAACAACATTGGACTGTGGGAGGAAGCTGGAGAACCCAGAGAAAAAATGGAACTCCACACAGAAAGGTCCCAGACCCAGGACTGGAACCTGTGACCTTCCTGCTGTGAGGAAACACCCAGTAAAAAGAACTTGTGTGTGTTGCAGGTTACAGCTCAGGCTGTGTTGTTCATGTGTATGAACACTGCTGGGATCTTCATCAGTTACCTGTCGGACCGGGCACAGCGTCAGGCCTTTCTGGAGACACGGCGCTGCATCGAGGCTCGACTGAGGCTAGAGACAGAAAACCAGAGACAGGTGAGAACAACACGCACACATATACACACAGGTGTGTGCTCTATTCTTCAGCTCTGTCAGCTTGTGCTTCTGAAATATATTCACTAGAACACTATTCGTGTTGGAATTTGGGAGACAATTACTAAGTAGTAAAGTTCTAACAGGAAATCATTGATTGCTCTGCTTGGTACATGGGAAATGGGTACATGTAAAAGAAAAATGAAATTTTAACAAAGCTGCTGCAAAACCGTTCCCAATTACTCATAGAAGGTCATTTAGAGCATCAGCACTGCTACCTGGTTCAGCATCCAAGTAATTGAAGGTAATTCTGGAAAAGCAAAGGCAGCAGATACTACAATTCCTTTGAGCAATGACCTTAGTAGCCTAAGCCTAGTGACTTCTTTTTTTTTAAATTTATGTTTGAAATGAAAAGTGTTCTACTTACCAGTGAATGCAACAACAAATGGCTAAAAATGCCATGTCCATGTCTGCCAGCATCTTCCAGTTCTATGCTCTGCCCAGCATTGGGCAGCTCTACAGGTGCTGAAGCTGGCTTGGCCCTCCCAGAAAAAACATTGGCTGCCAATGGGATGACAGAGGAGGAAGGACATTCACATTTGTTTGTTGGCTTCCCAGCACCACTGTGAGACGCCTCAGCACCTGGTTGCGAGGTGTAATGGCCTTGGGTGAGGACGGTCTTGCATCCCACCAAGATGTGCCTTAGTGGTGCTGGATCTGGACATAGAGGGTACGTGGGATCTTCGCCATCCCACTGGTTTAGATTTGCAGGGGAAGGCAAAACAAGCTGATGGTAAAGCTTGCCCTGAAAGTCTCAATCTCCCATATATCTTTCCAGGAGATCTTCCTCTTCTCCACTCCTTCGCATGCCATCCACTGCCCTTTCTTTGATTGTGCCACAGCTTGTGCATGTTTTCCTGCTTCCTCGCCTCTGAGTTGGATTGGCCTTGCTCCAGGTTGCTGTACTGGTTCCAAGGTCAAGACCACTCCTCCCCTCCTGAACCCATCCCACGATGTCCCTGTGTTTGAGTGCCGTCTTTGCCTGCTCAGTTGCAGCCAACGGGGTCCACTTCCTCCCAGTGGCCAAAACGGGTGCTGCTTGGGCTACAAGCAGGTCAGTTGAATCCAGCACCACCCATCTTCAGTCTGACCGTGGCACATTTGTAGTCCTCTGCCAGGCTGGAGATGAGGAGTTCAAATATCCCTTTGCCATAGAGCCCAATGCTGCTGTGGCAACTGGGAAGGGCAAGCCACTTCCTTAAATAGGAGCTGACCAGCCTCTCCATCCTTTCCACATTTGGTGTTTGTTTCTTTGCAGGTAGCATGGAAACCTGTGAGCAATCACACTGAAGAAGATTTTTCCCTCAACATTTAGAAGGCTGATCTGGTGGATCTGATCAATTTCCTATGATCAATTTCCTATCCCTTTTCCTTGGGGATCCCTCCAACTCTGCACCAGTATCTTGGAATCTTGTTCTTTTGTCACACAACTTTCAGAGGAATTGCAGAAGATCTAGTGCATTTTTATAGAGCCTGTATGAAACTCCATTGAGACCTGGAGCTGACGCTGCCCTTGCTCTAGGCACAGTTTTTTTTTTACTTCACTCCACCTGGATGGACTTATATCTAGCTCCTGTTCTGCTGCGTTGATTGGTGGCATGTCAGGTAGGACTGTAACCCCTTCCTGGTGTTGGTTATCTGGGTTATCTGTGCAAGACTTTTTCAAGTGTTCTTCCAGGTCAGCCTTTGATACTGAGAGACTTCCACTCTTCTCCTTTGTAAAGAGGCTCTTCACAAACTTGAAGGGGTATTTGTAGAAGCGTGATTTTGTTTGCTCCTTCTTTCTGTGCTTCTTCAGGGTTTACAGCTCTCCTCAGAGTTGTTAGCCTGCCCTGAATCTCTTCCTGCATCATGTTTATTCTCCTCCTTCTCCTCTTCTGTGGCCTTCTTCAGCTGCCTCCTTTCCTTGACTAATTGGTCAATTTCTATCTGCTTTCTGAACATTGTGGGGATTGACAGAGTACACTGTGTTCCAAATTAATATGCAAATGATATTTCATCTTCTATACCCGCTTATTCCTCATTAGGGTCCAGGGGTCTGCTGGAGCCAATCCCAGCTCATTACGGCAGAGATATACCCCAGATGGTCACCAGTCAATCGTGGGGCATGCACACCATTCACTCACACACTCACACCTACGGGCAATTTAGAGTCGCCACTTAACCTCAGCATGTTTTTGGACTGTGGGAGGAAGCCGGAGTACCCAGTGAAAACCCACACAGACACGGGGAGAACATACAAACTCCACACAGAAAGGTCCCAGACCCAGGAGGTCTTGAACCTGCGACCTTCTTGCTGTGAGGCAACAGCGCTAACCCCTGCAATACTGTGTCACCCTGAAAATTATATTTTTACCTGACTGTTTACCTGTGGCAAGATGGCCGCCGGGTGAGGATGTTTGATCCTGTGCTGTAAGACATCTAGCCTTTCTTATGAATATCTATGCCTGAAGCTACATCACTGTCCCAATCACCAGACTCTTCTCCTGAACTGTAGTCTGACCCTGTTCCCTCTTGTGTGTTCTGCGTCTTTTCTTTACCTTTTTACATTCCTCCTTTTAACCTGTGAATCAGTGATTCTGTTTCCACTGGACTTTCTCTTCTGCCCAAATACCTCAAAACTGTTCTCCTTGTCTACCATATTGACGTGTACAGCCATCCAGCCTGACTTCTGGATTGATGCCCTGTCCTCCTCATCACATGATCTGTGACTGTCCTCCTCAAACTCCCCAACACGACCCTGAACCCAACAATATCCCTCAACCTGTCAATGCAACACAATCTAATTCACCACTTTACACACAATTACATGGAGAAAAAAAAAGTTAGCACAAAGTTTGCAGCCTCATTTCATCCATCATGAACAGAGAGAGAGAGAGAGAGAGAGAATATATATATATATATATATATATATATATATATATATATATATATATATATAGAGAGAGAGAGAGAGAGAGAGAGAGAGAGAGAGAGAGAGAGAGAGAAATCATTCATAAATAATATTTGTAGGGCAATCTTTATCTGATCAGATAGAACTGTATTTAATATATGTACCTAATAATAATAATAATATGAAATATGAATATGTGACTGTTACACCACTATATGTATATGTAATATGAATTGTATTGCTTTGGCAACAAAGGTTTTCATGTGTTCATGCCAATAAAGCTAATTGAATTTAAATTTGCAGAGGCAGAGACACAGAGACAGACAGAGAGACATAGAGACATAGAGAGACATACTACCTCTGTCTCTTTTTTGAATGAGTTTTAGTTTTGGGGGAAGTTGATCAGTTCAGACAGAATCAGCAGCATCTTTTAAATCATTCGTGATCATGATGTTTTCAGTTTAATACTCAGTGTTTGATCTGCTCTTTGGAATCATAATGTTTCTTTTCAACAATAAAAAGGAAATCTGGGAATTAATTGTGTTAATTAAATGTCTGTTTTAACTTAAGTTTTCTGATTCCTGAAAAACTCATTAAGAATTAACTCATTAAGAAATTAACAATTGATTTAAACCTGTTTTAATGAATTTGTCAGCGTGGAGTCACTCTTGCTGAGTCATTGTTTATGTGAAGATTATTCTGAAGATTATTCCACTTTTTTTTTTCTTGAGTGTAAGACCCTGCTGTTTTTCTGCCCACAGGAGCGACTGGTGTTGTCAGTGTTGCCACGTTTTGTAGTTTTGGAAATGATCAACGACATGACAAATGTAGAGGACGAACACCTCCAGCATCAGTTTCACAGAATCTACATCCACCGCTATGAGAATGTGAGGTGAGACTCACTCGGGTTTTTAATGATTTTATATCACAGCTTTTTAGAAAAAAATGAAGATAAATAATTGTAGCCACATGGCAACACTATGCAATAGAGGGTTAAGCAGTATTATATTTAATTGTTTCATTGCTATTTTTCATATTTTTTTCTTGAATATGGGATAAATAATTAAAAAAATATTAGATTTAAACAATATAGAGTATAGAGCCAACAAATAGAGATTAAAAATTCAAAACAATTATTTTTTTTCATCAGCAGATAATTCGATTTCAATTATTAAACTGTATATATTAAAAGGCCACATGTATTAAAAGGCCAAGGTCAACATTTTGAGATAAAAAAGTATAAGGTTTTATAAAAATTAAACAAAGATGAAATCTTTGACAAAGATAAAAGCCAAACAATTTAACCCTGTTTTCTAAAAACAATATTAAATTGACCAGACTCAATAATAAAAAACAACTTAAAATGAACAAATTACTCTGTCACTGAAGATGATAATTGAAGATTATCTTTACTGAATTAATTAAACTCAGAACAGATGATATTTGCTGTCTGCAGTGTGTTGATGACTGATGTTCTTAACATTGATCGGATGCTGATTTTGATATCAAAGTGACATTTCTGTATTTTATTCAGCATTCTTTTCGCAGATGTTAAAGGCTTCACGAATCTGTCCACAACGCTGTCGGCACAGGAGCTGGTGCGAATGTTGAACGAACTCTTTGCAAGATTTGACCGTCTCGCACATGTAAGTCCAACTTTGCTTTTTCAGCCTTCGATGCTTGATTTTAAAATAATTCTTTATCTAAAATATAACTCTGAACCACCACTCTTTACAGCTGAAAACAGCTGCTCAGATTAATGTCAGACTTCTCCTGCAGCATCATCTGTTTCTATTTCTGTCTCTTGTCGTCAACTGATTGCTTCCAATTTTATTCTGGGAAATTAAGAAAAAAGTCTGAATTAATCCTAAAATGACTCTAATCCTACCATTGCTGCACTTTTGTACTACTATACTACTTCATTAGTTGTTTTCACACATTCTGCATTTCAACCACTTGTAAAGAAGAAGACTGAAATCCAAACAGAGAGAGTGACATTACTCAAATGTCAGATTTATTTATTTCAAAGAGGAACAGAGCGTATTAATGGACATTATAAATGTAAATATGTCAGATTACAGCCTGAAGCTAATTTCAGTCTGTGTCGTATTAGCAGGTTTGACCTAAAAACACAGAAAACACAGGAAAAAAAGAATCCAGTTTTACATTACTAACATTACTTACATTACTTTAATGCACTAAAGTTTTTACTGCATTAAAGACAAAATGTTTATATAATTGTGAACTGCCCCTTGACATTATTGCAGTCAATAAAGTAAAAAAAAATAAGAAATAAAATAAAAAGGTCTCTTGTTCCAAAACAGACTTCATATTTCTGCTGGTTCGTTGTGGGCTGATCTCAGGTCTAAATCACAGCAGGACTTGTAAAAAAAAATGTATTCAGAGTTATGATGTCTAGCATCTTTATTAACTGTAGTAAAAAGTCAGATGATTAATTTCTTTCTAATTAATTAATTAGATTATTATTACTTTTATTGTAAAATAGCTGTACAGCAAAATTGTGTTTTAAATATAATAATATATATGGGTCAGTGACAAAAATGTAATGGGGTGTAACCCTAAAGACTTAATACCAGTCTTAAAAAGTCTTAACTGTCTTTTTTAAAAATTAAAAACACATGCTATTAACAAGTGTTATATTCATATATATATATATATATATATATATATATATATATATATATATATATATATATATATATATATATATATATATATATATATATATATATATATATATATATATATATATATATAACACTTTTTTAGTTACACCATTTGACATTTTGTGTCAAAAAAAAAATCACAAAAGCATTGCTTAGAACCACATAACCTTTAAAATGCATTAAACAAACTCATATTGCTGCTATTAAAACAAGAACAGATCAGTTACATGTTGTACACACACACACACACACACACACACTAACACACCTATGTATACAAGCTAAGCTAACGCTACACAAAGCTAGCACCCAGTGATATGGAACAAGCTAAGTTACACAAACACAGTAAAAGTAGTGACTACCTTGAGTTTCACTAATTTCACATGACAATCAACATGCTGTCCATGATTTAGTTGAACCAAATGCAGTGGTGTCAAAAGTACACACGTTTGTTACTTAAGTAAAAATATAGATACTGCAGTTTAAAAACACCAGGTAAAAGTTGAAGTATCAACTTGATGTCTTTACTCAAGTAAAAGTGAAAAAGTATGTGCTCATAAATCAAAAAGTATAAAGTAACATTTAAAAAAATACATAAAATAAATTAGTTGGTGCCAATATATAGATCAGAAGCTTAATTTGAAACTGATTATACACATGGCCCAAGACACAGCATCATCATAAACCTATTACTATCAGAGACAAAGCAACTCGAGGAGCATGTTCTTTCTCAAACTTTATTGGAATTCAACATCCAAACCGAGGTAGCACTCAAGAGGTAGATATTCAGGCCTGCAAAACTGCCAGAGAGGGAGAGACACTAGGAGTACATGGTGGTGATGATGGTAACATTTCCATAGGGGGTCTATTTGGAAAGGCAACCGGAATTGGATATTTATACCTTTTGGTTCTTATAAGAAAAAAAACTGCTGATGCTGATTTTTTATATCTTTATATTTGTATCACCACTTACTCTTTGAATTAATCATTCAGCCATTTGAATCAGGTTCCCGCGGCAGCCACAGGCAAAAGAACCAGCACCAAAAAAACGCATCATGATGATGCGTTATTGGAAGTCGGAACTCGGAGCTCTGAACAACCTAACATCAGAACTGAGCACTTCCCAGCTTAAAAACTGGGATATCATTGAATACAGAATAAAAGACAAAGGATATTGATGGACTGAAAGGAAAACCTCAACGTTTGTACTTGTATAGATGCTAGATTTCAGTGCTTCTCTGAGTACAACTGAACGTACCTCGTTGCAGAAACACCGCAGTGATCACTTTCTCCTTTATTTATTTATATAAATAAATAAATAATAAAATATATATTATTTTGTTTGTCGACTTACGTAGGGACAGTGTGGGAGAGGGGGACAGATCGGTGTCACTCTAAATGTGTCCCCCATGCTATCTGCGCCCATGGACACAAAAAAGTTTTTTTTACGTTTGTATAATATTTATTTTTGAAGGCGCATTTGTAACCCATAGATAGACCCACGCTCTGGTTCTTCCGGCCAGCATCCGACACAGCGCAACGGTTTTCACCCGTTTTATAAAAGTTAACGGTTCACCAAGTTAAAGCAAGAGTAACGAGACCGTTCGTTAGAAAGTACAGATACTTGTGTGAAAATGCAATGAGTAGAAGTCAGAAGTAGGCAGAAAAAATAGTAATGGAGTAAAGTATAGATACCTAAAAAGTGTACTTAAGTGACACCAAAAGTGACACCTCTGACCAAATGTCATACACCTGTGTGTTTGTGAGTGACACAGAGGGTTAGGCCCATTTTAGCTGAAACTATGTGACCCATTTTATCTTAGGGGGGTAAGGTAAATTGGGCCACCAAAATAAATGTAACTTTTCCAAAAACTATGTTAATATATCAAACTAACAGCATTATTTCTGATGGATACCATCAAGACAGATATCACGCATAGTTTTTGTATGTACTTGTTTGTTTTTAATAGATTCATCATTGTTAAAATAGTTTAGTTAGATTTGTCATACCAGGCTACTTACCTTGTACATCTCTGGTTGTATTGTATGTATTGTCTCATCACCATAGAAACTATAAATAAACTAATCAAATCACCATAGAAACCATAAACTAATCAAATGTTTAGTCATAATTGTTTCCATGGTGTTAAAACAGCTTTTTATTCCTTTTGTTACTTTGTTTTTTTTTTCTAAAAAGGTAGATGACATGTAGTTGTTTATTCTCTGTTTCATGTTGTTTGCCTGGTGTCTTCCAGGAGCATCACTGTCTGCGGATAAAGATCCTGGGTGACTGTTACTACTGTGTGTCTGGTTTACCTGAGCCCAGACAGGACCACGCCCACTGCTGCGTGGAGATGGGCCTCAGCATGATCAAAACCATCCGGTAGAGCAACTTCATCACCTGTTCACTGTTCTATACAACAACAGCTGGCTACACCACATCCACATCAACAAAACAGGCCATGTTCTATTGTTCTTATTGCAAACAACAAGGTACTCTTAGTATCACAAATTGTCATTGTTGGTATTATTGTAATATGCATTGAATATTGTGCAAAATAGCATTTCATATTTATTGTGCAATTTGCAATACAATTTCACACTCATTTTTTTTTCACACATAAATTTCACACACATAAAATGAGTGCATGTTCTACAGAAATGAGTCTTTGAAGTGATTTAAAAAAATAATAATAATAAATTATCTTTGTCAGAGCAATAGAAAACACCTAAGTATATAATAAAATAGCTTTTTAATAAAGATTTGTCTAATTTTGTTAATAAATGACAGACAGTTAAACACAGGGACATGTACTATATATATATATATATATATATATATATATATATATATATATATATATATATATATATATATATATATATATATAAATAACCATTGTTTTGATGCTTTGTCTCAAGTGAATTAATTTCTGAACTTGAGTTATTTTACATTCTATCCAAGTTAAACTGTTAAACCGTCTGTTTGGATGTGACATGTTGAATCACAGAAGCAGGTCAACCATGGGGTTTCTCCTTACTTTAAAGGCCTTATAATGACTAAAAACAGGCGTCTTATACCTTGAGGTGTTGGATCTCAGCTCTGTTATCTCTACATTTCTTTTATCTCATCAGTCCTCTGCAGTATTTGTATTTATAAGAATCTCCCTGAGGCTGTTTTCCTCAGTATCAGTAACAAATAATGCATGAAACTACACTGTTCAACCATATCACATATCCATGTATCACTGGGAGGAAGAAAACAATAATGGCTGCGTTAGTGGGATTAGATTCTTCTACATTATACAGCAGAGGAGCTCATGAACCATTGGTTGTAATGTTGTGCTGGTATCAGACAGGAAGTGTGAAGACAAACATGCAGGGAGTTATGAAGCCGCTGTGGTTTCTGCTTCTATAGCCCGAGGTGTTTTCGCTTCGATTGTCTTTGTCTCTGCAGCTTTTTGGCCCGACAGCGACAGAGCAGGCAACTGTTTCTTCAGAGGAAGTTTAGTGATGGATGAGCTGAGGTTTGAGCTGTGTTTCACTAACTGAATATGATGAGCTGCTGAAACGCTACTCACAGACACAGGAAATATAAGATTATTTCACCAGCAGCAGCCTGATTCACCTGAGTCTGAAAAAGAGAAAGAAGCAATAACACAGGAGGAAGCTGGTGTGTGTTTTATTATTGTATTCTGTCTCACACTCTATCTATCTGTCTATCTATCTGTCTATCTATCTATCTGTCTATCTGTCTATCTGTCTGTCTGTCTGTCTGTCTATCTATCTATCTATCTGTCTATCTGTCTGTCTGTCTGTCTGTCTGTCTGTCTGTCTATCTATCTATCTATCTATCTGTCTGTCTATGTCTATCTATCTGTCTCTGTCTGTCTGTCTGTCTGTCTGTCCATCCATCCATCCATTCACCCATATCTCTATTCATTGTATGTTTACCAATACATTTTGAGGCATATCCAACTCATGAAAATGTGCACAATGATTGTTTTATTGGTCATAATGTTTTATTGGTCTGTTAGTGGCTCCTGCTGGTCAGTGGAATGTTAATAGTTGAAATATTAGCTGACAGAACTCTGCTAGGAACCATCCTAATATTTTCATAAATATGTTTGTGCTGCACATTTGCTGTCAACAGAACACTGGTCTTTGACCTCTGTAAAGGTCTAAACTATCTGAGACCTTCAAAGTGTATTTTATATTTCAGTTATTTTCTCTGTAGCCTTGATGGAAAAAGAACCGAGCAGAGCTGCATTTGAGATGTGGAGCATAAACACTGTTTTACACTGTAAAAACAATAACAACAAATTCAATACTGTGAAAGATTAAGCAGCAGCACAGATGTGACCATTAATGCTCACAACTCACTTTACCCAAGTTAAGGTCAATTTCATCTAGTGTTTTAGTCTGCATTTTATGTCCAGTTTTTAAATGGTTTCACAACTTTTATTCATGGTATGTATCTATTGGATTCATTTAAAGAAGGAGCCAAGGTAAGATTAGGTTTTGTGTTTTTCACACGGAGCCTCCATGTTTTTATTTCTCCTCTTGCGTAACTTACTTATGTTCATACATGAGGCTGTTCTCAGCGTCTTTGTGCTGATTTAATAACCTGCATTTATGTGTTTTTTTACTCTATTATACCTCATTTTTATTCCTTTGATGACACTAGTGGTGTTTGCAGGAGCAGAGATAATTAGCATAAAAACATGTTAAACACAGCTTCAGTGTAGAGACTCAATTTGCAAAGGACTGATCAGCAGCTCTGGCTGGTCACATGTCCACATGTCCACATGTATTCATGTTCTTGTGTCATCCAGCAAGACATGAGTTTCTCAAGCAATCACCTTAAATACATAAAATGCTACACTATCACCATGGAAATTTGTGTTGTTTGTCCACTTTATTTTGTTGCTTTTTGATGCTCTAAGTTAATGTTAACTTCAGAGGCTCTAAGTTAACGTTAGCTTCAGAGACTCTGATTTAAAGTTAGCTTCAGAGGTTCTAAGTTAACGTTAGCTTCAGAGGTTCTAAGTTAACGTTAGCTTCAGAGGTTCTGCATTAATAGTACCTTCAAAGACTCTGTGTTCAGGTTAGCTGCAGAGTCTGAGTTAATGTTTGCTTCAGTAATACTTTATAAAATGATTTTTCACCTACAACCATTATTACTGTTTATCAATTTAAAGGACCATGTTCAACTTTTTTCTACTTTATCTAATTATGAAGAACCAATCAGAATGAACCTGGAAGTCAGGTTGGAGTTGACCACAGGGGGTAATCTTTTTTTCTTTCTTTCTTTCTTGCAGATATGTCAGATCTCGTACGAAACATGACATCGACATGCGTATTGGGATCCACTCAGGCTCGGTTCTGTGTGGCGTTCTGGGACTCAGGAAGTGGCAGTTTGACGTCTGGTCCTGGGACGTGGACATCGCCAACAAGCTGGAGTCTGGAGGCATCCCGGGGTAGGAACAACAACAACAATACTAACAATAACTTTATTTATAAAGCACAGTTTACAAGCTGTAGTGACTGGGGCGAAACTTCATGTTACTATAGTTACTGGATTCTTCTCAATCCTTAGTTCATTCTTTTCTCCATTAAATGTTACATATATAGATATATATATCGTATATATATCGTATATACTTAATAACTGTTGCCATGGCAATCAGCTATTCAACGATTAGGTTCTGTACATAATATGATAAATAGGGGTGTGACGAGATCTCGTGTGACGAGATCCCACGAGATGTGATTTTAGCAAGCAGCCAGAATGACAGAAAACACAGGTATTACTATTGACGACGCCCCCGCCGCTTTTAAATAGTTTGTTTGGCAGCATTTTGGGTTCCCGGCAGAAATGATAAATGGTAAGAGAGTGACTGATAAGACAATATGCAGACACTGTATGCAAACAATGTCGTACAGCGCAGTAAATACAAGCACAATGCAGAGACATTTACAGCACTACCACAGCTCAGTACTCAAATCAACAACTGCGCCTGCTGACAGAGAAGAACTTTTTGTTTTGCACATATTGGTTGCACTTGAAAAAAGGACAAATGTATAATTTTTTTTCTATATATTTTAACTTTTATAACATTTTATTTTAGTTTCAATTTGTAGAGGAAGAAGTTCATTAAGTTCATTAAAAGAAGTAGTAAAAAGAGTTATAAAATCCATGTGCAACTCAGTTAAATAAAAGTCTGTTGTCCAGGCATTCATATAATTTGTAATTTAGTTTTCTTAAAATCTTGTCTCGTCTCGATCTAATGATAAACATTACTGAATAATCTTCTGCCAATTGACTAATTGATGAATCAATTGACCTAAACTGACTTTAAAGAACTTGTATATGGGAAAAATACAGAAACACACCAGAAATTAATCAGATATTAGAAGAAAGCTTAAAAAAATAATTACTATATTCTATCTATATATGCTGTATATATATATATATATATATATATATATATATATATATATATATATATATATATATATATATATATATATATATTCTGTTTACTGCGCTATCATCATGGACACTGGAGTCCCAAAGTTACCAGAAAAAAGACAAAACATGTAGTTAATGCTTAAACATTTTAGTTTTACAGCTGTTCTATTATTTTTTAGTGTTTTGTGATGTTTGTAGTTTGTTGTACCTGAATCATCCAGTTTTTTATGTTTGTTGCACAGAAATACATTATTTTTTCATTCCAATCATAAACTTCCATATTTTCTGCAATGATTTTGTTCAAATCTGTGATTCCTTCTCCTCGTTTGCTGCTTCCAGGCGGATCCATATCTCCAAGGCGGCATTGGACTGCTTGAACAGTGACTACGAGGTGGAGGAGGGCCACGGGAAGGACAGAAACGACTTCCTGCGGCGCCACAACATTGAGACGTACCTGATCAAGCAGCCGGAGGAGAGTCTGCTCACGCTGCCCGAGGACATCATGAAGGAGGCGGCGAGCTCAGGCGACCGCCGCGCCAGCAGTGCCACCTTCAATGAGGCGTCTTGGAGCCCCGAGCTGCCCTTCGACAACATTGTGGGGAAGCAGAACGTAAGTCCCGCCACTGTCATGTCACTTCCTCTGGAGGATGTCGTCTCAACCTGCAGAGACAAACCACAGAAAATGACTTTAAATGTTTAAATAATTTTGAAGAAAATGCATAGAAAACGTGGCTGCAGGTTCAGACGAGCGTCTCTCAGCTGTTTGTTGGTTGTTTTGTCCTTTTTTTCTTTGTTGTTTGGGTCAGTGACAAATAATGTTTGGCAAGATGAAAAAGTCAAAAACTTAAAATGTACATTTTGTGTTTATTTTGGTTTCTTTAAAAGTCCATTTGTATCATTTTTTTTTTTACAAAATTCACAATTTGTGTGATTTTTTGACACAAAATGTCAAATGGCGTAACCAAAAAAGAATGCTAAATTTTAAATATACAGTATAATCCACCTTGAATATGAAACTCATAGTTAACATGTGTTTTAAATAGTTTAAAACCTTTTTAAGACAGTTAAACTAACTGGTACCAAGTTTTATGGTTACACCAAACAACAGTTTTGTCACTGACCCATTTCCCTGTTCGATAAGCGCATTCCGTGGAGAGATTGTGTTACCATGGCAACATCCTTCCCATCTGCCTGTTGTTCTCTTGTCCGTCGGCAACGACAAATCAGATTCAAGGAATCGCTGCTTCTTATGTTTCTGTCTCAAATTGATAGATGGATTCATATATATATATATATATATATATATATATATATATATATATTATTATATATTATTTCCACATTTTGACGTAAATGAGACGGAATACACTTTTCTATCGATTTAACGAGGAAAGAAGAAATAATAAAATTCTGATTCACTCATCTGTTTTCACTTTTTCGCATATTAATATATTTTAATGGTTTATTATCTGTATTCTAATGAATTTCACTTTTTATTATGATGCAGCACGTTTACTATTAATCTGCTCAAAGTATTTTAAACTGACCCCACGCTGAGAAATAAAATATTAAAACACTCTCAGGTGTATTAAGTGATTATAACAATACTACAATATAATACGATACTAGAATAATATAACAGTTTCATCATCATGACTTAAGTACAGAGCTGAAAAGTAACTAAGTACATTTACTAATTATTATGTTCTGCACTTCAGTATGTTAGAGGTACTTTAATTAAGTGTTTCCATGGGATGCTACGTTACCCTTTAATATATTTATCTGACAGCTGCAGTTATTAAAAGATTGAAATTTTAAATTTGCACTTTGGGTGAAAGCTACTGAATAAAATCATGTGGTATAATATAATATATTAACATCACACAGTCCAGATAATGAGTACTTTTACTTCTGTACTTTTAATTAAGTAACAATTTCAGTTTTTTTTCTTGTAGAGTATTTTTGGACAACAGTATTTCTTTAGTAAAAAGAAATATATAAGAAGTACATGTCCCTCAGAAATACAGTGAAGTATCACATAGAAATACCTCAAAACTGTACTGAAGTACAGTACTTGAGTACTTGAGTAAATGTATGACTATAAATACATGTATATTGTTAGAATATGGTGAATTTATATTTAATAATTTATATAATATTTTCCATTCATTGTCTCCGTGTGTGAGTCTGAGGACGAGCAGCTGATCCTGGTTTTATATTTGAGGTGAATGTGTTTGGATTCAGAGGAAAGTTGTTTCTTCTTTGTTTCTGACACAATAAATCTGTCTGAGACTCAAAGAAAAGGTGATTTGCATATCAAAGACTGCTCACTGGCCCAGGCTCCACCCACTTCCTGCAGTCCGATGCTAATTGTGTTTGAAGAGGAAAACAGTACTGAATAAATGGACGACTGTAATAAGTGGATTTAAAGAGATGATATCTCAATCAGCTGCTCATAAACTTTTCTGTGGAAGTCAATCAACTCTTTAAACCTAAGTTTTACTTTAGAATTTGCTGCTTTCCAGGAAACTTAGTTGCTGTTCACTTTTACCTGTAAATTCTATTTCCTCAGACTCAGTGAAGCACAGATGAAAAAAAATGATCTCACTTTGAAACTTTTTTCTTTTTGGTGTCTTGAGGCTGTTGAGATGTTTGCTTTCAGATAATCTGTTAATTGTTTAGTGTAAATGTGGCAGCAAATGTGGCATTATATACAGTACAGGCCAAACGTTTGGACACACCTTCTCATTCAATGTGTTTTCTTCTTTATTTTCATGACTATTTACATTGTAGATTCTCACTGAAGGCATCAAAACTATGAATGAACACATGTTTATGGTGTTATGAACAACAAAAAAGGTGCACACGCGTGCTGAGGTTGTGGGTAAAAGACACGTGACATGAAGATACCAATACTAAGGATTCGTCAGTGATGTCTGCTTATCCGTATTACTTTCTGGTTGTGCAACGCAAAGGACTGTCGCGTCCTTGGTAAAAAATGATCGTAACTGTGTAATGTTTGCGGTAGCCCCAGGGGTGAAAGTGAGTGAAAACGATGTACTAAAGTGACATTAGTTACATTATCCAAGTGCTTGAACAATCCCAGTGTGCTCGTTTCAGTGTAATCTACGCTGTTTCGGTGTCTGTCTGTGCCATTTGGCACGGAGACAAGTCTGAGCGCATCTCTGGTTGCTATGCAACGCGAGGCGAGCCGAGCTGAACAAATGCGTTTCTGGTTGGCTGATGGACAAGTGGTCACGTTATCAGCATCGTTAATTCTGATTGGTTCAAACCATACGTTTGCTCTCACCGAGCAAAATTATGTTGGTACAATGCAGCGCAAATACAACATTTTAATAGAAAGTGTGAAAGAGCTCAGCCGGGAGCTGAAGAAACAACAAGCAAAATGACATTCACGACCACAGAAGAATCAGAGGATGATGAGAAGCAGGTGGAGGGGCAGGCAGAGTCTGAGGAGTCGGAGTATGATGTATCACTCATTGTCAACTGATATTTTGCATAATAAATCTTTGACAGATTATTGATAATCTATTTTTTTCATATATGCATGTCTGACTAAGTGACATACATCTGAAACTGTACTAAAAACTGCCCGAAACCGATTAAAAACCGTAAAAAAATCCAGAGCGGCGTGAGCCGCATTATTTTATACGTACTGAGTTCTGGCAAGAGTCACCCCTGGGTAGCCCCAGCCTGTAGTAGCAGCGCATACACACACAGACACACACACATCCTGACACAATCTCTGAAACAGAAAGCTTGCGGACGCTTGACATAGTAACGGAGCACATTTCATCTTCTGTAACGGTAACACCGTTGTAAGGATGGAAACAGTAATTAATTTGATTACCCGTTACTGAAAAAATAATTACGTAACGGCGTTATTCCCAACACTGCTCTTAACATTCTCTTGAACTTCATAGTTGTGCCTTATCAGGGTTAATTAGTGGAATTTCTTGCTTTATCAATCAGAGCAAAGGGACTGTACTGTATATATTAGGGCTGGGCATAGAGTTAATCTAGATTAAAATGGCTCATTTGAAGGCTTTTCATTTGAAAGCTGTTCTACTATGATAATTGGTAATGAAAATATTAAATAATAAGTAATTGTTTATTCAGTCAAACACAAACTAACCAGTTGGCAATTTAACCAGTAGGCCACCACTAGACAATTTGATTTAGACACAGTTCTGTCTCCATGTGGACAAACCTGGAGTGAACAGCAGAAGAATGAGCACCATTTCTGGGCGAGTATGATATTAATTAAATAACTGTAGGCCTACATGAGAGGTCATGGAGAACTGTTTACAGTCAGTAATGTTGTCACATGTCTTGAGTCAGTCCAACCTCTCCAACATCACTCAGACAGACCAGCTTGTTCAGAATTTCTGGAGACAAACTAGATTGCCTTTTTTGTACAATATTGCCTGCTAATGAGAACAGTCTCTCACATGGAACAGTAGTGGCAGATGTCCCCAAGGCCATCTTATGATGGACAGTAGTGCACTCTGACCACCAATCCAGTGGACACTGATGCAACCTAGCCCTGGGCTCTACGTTGTACCTCTCCACAGCATTGTTTACTGATGTTTCCTCTCCTGACTCTGATCCCATCAGTAGCAGGACTATTTTCTTCTTGGGTGGCTCAGGGTTCTTCTTTCTGTGCAGCTGTAGAGAGTTATGGGCATGCATTTCTTAAACACAAAGTGAGTTTTTAAAAGAACTTGTAGCCAATTCATTAACACGCTATCTTTGTCGACCACACCTGCAGGGCTCTAGCAGTTACTCAAGCTTTGGCAACTTCTCATATTCAGCATTTGTTGGGGAGGTCAGTTTGTGTTCCGTGTCCCTGTTCCGCCTCAAGAGCGTAATCATTTCTAGGGTGGAATTCCAACATGTTGGAATGTCTTGGACAAGTGACTCCTGGGTTTGTTCAAGGGAGGCTTGGTGGGCATTCAGTTTGTCTAAGTTGGCTGGACTGTGTTTGAAATGTCCAACCATTTCACGGCACTTGGCTAGTACACCATCAAAACCACCGTCACAAAGTGACATTACAATGGCCCTCTGTACAAGATGAGCAATGCAGGGCAAATGCTCAAAAGGCAGCATCCTAACATTAAGAGTAGGACAGAAATGGGAGATCAGAATAGTTTTCTAGTAGTAGTAGACACCTAACAATCAGCAACTAATCCACAATCAAAGCGTCAATATTATATTTTTGTGTAGCGTCAAAGCTACACAAAAAATGCAGGCAGAGAAGTGGATTTTTTTGCAACAACAACGGATCTATGGTCCAGCCGTACATCGGAGCCATACCAGAGTCTAACGGTGCATTACATTGATGAAGACCTGAATCTCAAAGCACGCTGCCTTGAAGCATCCTGCTTCCTGGACGACTACTTGGGGGGGTAAACATTGCAGCGGGTCTGAGAGAGCCGCCAGCTGGGATCTACGGGAAGAAAATCACATGAAGGCAGCACAGCTGAATGAATGGACCAGACTGCAGTGTTTTGGCCACCAATTACGTCTTGCCATTGGTAGATGAATTAGTACACGTTTGAGTATGTGTGTGAGAGGGAGAAGGGGTGGTGAATATAAATTTATTCCAAAGTTCATTATCTTGCACCATGAGTCAAATTATTTTAATTACAGTGTTCTTATATTATTTTGTATTACAGAACATGCACTAAAGATGACAGACCGTCAAGAGCAATAGGGCTGTGCAAGAAGGTGTTGGGGCACTTCTTTTACAGCCTGAAGAAGAAAGTAGCAATGACTCAAGCACAGAGGGAGCTCAAACTTCCTGAGCACAGCCTCATCACTGAATGTCCAACAAGATGGGGATCCAAGGAAATGATGATTACCAGGGTGCTAGAGTAGATCAAAGGCATTTATCAGGTATTGTCAAGTGACCGATATGAACACTCCCTCATCCCAAAATGGCAGGATATTGAGGTGTTGGAGTCTGTTCATAAGGATCCACTCCTGGACTTTACAGATGCTCTCTCTGGACAGAAGTATGGAACCATCTCTTTTAATAGTAATTCTTTTTTTCATCTCATAAGGAGAAAAGGTCTTGTACAGAACCCACTGCAAGGCTTCAAAGTGCATAGCCCTCTGGTGAAAAGGTGAAGAAGTCTCTTGGCAGCATCTTCAAGGCTGCTGTTCCCTCTTCTGCTTTTTTATGCAATCTGAAGACATCAGGCAGAATTAAACGACTACCTCATGACACCTCCCATTGATGGAGAAGATGACCCCTTGGCCTGGTGCACAAGATCAACTTTCCACAACTGGCACGCAAGTATCTCTGTGTCCCCACCAGAAATGCAGCTTCAGAGCATCTTTTCAGTGCTGGAGGGAATATAGTGACCATGGGCGCAGATAGCACGGGGGACGCAGGGGACATAAAAGAAAAGCCGCTGCAAATAAAAGAAACGCCGCTACAAATAAAAGAAACACTGCTACAAATAAAAGAAACAGTGCTGCAAATAAAAGAACACTCCACAACGGAATTTAATTACCGGGGACTATTATTGGCAATGCACCTGTAGTTTTGTATGTGAGCGAAGAAGAAGAAGAAGACGAAGAAGAGGAGGTGTTGTAAAGCAGAATTAGGGGGCAAATAATTGTTTCTCCACTAGGTGGCGCTATATGGCCATTATGGCCGGTAAGGATGATTGATGAAGAAGACTGAAGGTTACGCGCAGTTTGTTGTTGTTGTTGTTGTTGTTGTTGTTCTCCCCGTGACTGGGAAGGATATATTGTTTTGCTAATCCAGATAAAAAGTGGAAACTCAGCATCTGTGTTTTGTGTCATTTTTATTGTTAAGTCAACACATATTTTTGGAGGAATACGAAGAATTATAGTGTATATCATTCGTCAGTCATTCCATATCCGTTTTAGAATCCAAAATAGGAAAATGGATAACGACTTGTTATTTAATTTCTTGTTTTCAAATCACCAAAATTAAGAAAAATGATTTATCTCCAAAACAGCAATTTTTTACAAATGTCAATTTTGTCATTGTAGTTCGTAGTCCATGTTATGGTTGAGGGACAGAGCCATCATTGGTGTTTAGACAACGTTTTGGCTCAGATCTTTACAACTTTACTGAAGTAATGTTAAGTAAAGTCAACAACTTCTGGGTCACAACACATCAAAAATGATACAAACCAAAATCAAATAGAATGAAAATCCAATGATAATTCCTTTCTCTCATATTCTATTTTTAATTTCAAAACAGGGAAAATATGCCGTTTGTTTTTTGTTTTCTGATTTTTGATTTGAAAACGAGAAATGAAATATGTCATTATCCGTTTTCCGATTTTGGATTCTAAAATGGATATGGAATGAACGAATGATACACTGATATTATCTCTTCTTCGTATTCTTCTTCGCTCACATAAAAAAGTACAGGTGCACCGCTAATAATAGTCCCCGGTAATTCACTTCCATTGTGTAGTTTTCTTTGTAGTTTTCTATTTGCAGCGCTGTTTCTTTTTGTTTGCAGCGTTTCTTTTATTTGCAGCATTGAGGGTTCCCAGACACTGTAAGAAACTGATTGCCGTGGTGTTTCTGCAACGAGGTGCGTTCAGTTGTACTCGTACATCAGAAGTTTAAAGTCAGTGAATGATGGCTGAATGGTTAATTCAAAGAGTAATTGGAGATTTATGTATTGAGCCAGAGAAGGAAAGAATAAAACAGCGTTTTATTTTTCTTTCAAGAACCAAAAGATATATGCCTTTCCTAGATGTGGCAATACTTGTTTTAAGTAGCTAGTCTGAATACTAATAGAGGCATTTGGGCTTCGGGTAGGCTTAATGTAAAATACCAGCATTCTAGGCTGTAGGTGAATATCTTTAATGTTTTTATTTTTTATGTATAATGTTATATAATGTTGACTTCCACTGCTCATTTACTTAGTGTGGCAGTCTCGTTGTCCCCGTGGGTTCCCCCAGCACCAAGTCCAGCTGTGATTTGATTGTCCTTTTATTTTGGTTTACGCACACCCACACCCACACACACACGCGCACACAGACCCACTGCAGCCGATCGCAGGCCGATTCGCTGCCGTCTGCTGGGTCTCCTCTTTGTGTGCTCCTGTTTTTCCACCCTCCGGGTCCAGCCTGCTACTGTGATTTAAAGAGAAGGTGAGAGTCGTTAGCACACCTGCACCTAACTGCACAATCACTCTCACCTGGCCCCGCTCCCCTTAGCCCTCCCCACACCTCTCTCCCGCAGCTGATGCACAACGCCCCCCTCCACACTTAGAAAACTCATAACTGGAATGTATATTGGAGCATCAGTACACATATACATGTGTGTGTGTATTTGGTCCCCCTCAGTTCCAGAATCCTATCTGCACCCCTGATAGTGACTTACTCATCTTTACAACCAACAAAAGTTGACATGCTGCTGGTTTTTCTTGCAAAAAAAACCTGTGTGACAGTGTAATACTCATTTTTGCACTTTAGTATTTTCGTGCTGCTGTTCTAAGTGAATATAATTGCTGCTGTTCTAAGTGAATATAATTTGATAAGAACATAGACAAGTTTTTTATGTTCATTGGGAGTTTGATTTACCTAAAAAATGTCTGATTTGTTAAAGCAGATATTTGTTCTCTGTTGATCTACATGTTTTATTTATTGACAGACTGTTGTGTTAAGTTCAGTGTTCAGAATTGCAGTCTAGATGTTGAAATAAATCTGTTTATTATGAAACAGATTGATTTGTTGCTTGTATTCTTTGAAACATACACTATACTACTATACTACTATACAATTTGAAATAAGAAATAAAGAAGAAAAAGACAACCAAATAAAAAAAAAGGTAGAGGATAGAACATAATATATAATATAGGTTTGCAGCATAAAGTAGTGATTTGTATTAAAATCAGTGCAAATAAAAGATAATACATTTTTCAGTGCTTGCAGTTTCTACATCACACTTAAGTGATATGTAAGTTGAATATTGGACCAGGACTGGGTTCAAAAGTACTTGTGATTTCACAGGTGCTGCTCAAAGGCCGCGCCCCCAAAATAAATCACAAGCTCTGTACTTTTGACTGCCTGTTGCCATGGCAACCTGGCTGATCCTAGAGCAAGGATCATTACGGTTCGTCCTCAGGGGACCAGGAGCTGCAGATGTTTCCCATACTTCAGTGTCTCTGAGTCTGTCTTTATGATCAGTAACTGATGTTTTGTGTAAAGTGCCAGATAATCTGTCTCCATCAGACCTGTGAGCTGCAGTAGCTGAAGCGTCTCTGATTCTCTGTTCGTGTTTGCGTGCTCTGATCTCGTCTCGTCTGCACTTGACCTTTTCCTGTGTGTTGGCATTTCCACAAAACAAACGTGTTCTGTTCTTCATATGTATCACGCATGTGAACTGTGGCTGCAGGGGACATCACACAGAGGAAATGTCAATGAGTGGCATCTCCCAGGATGCTGATGCTGCAGCGAAGCATTCACGCCATGAACTTCACCATGAGGTTGTTAGTGATAGAAAAAATACATATATTTAGTGATAAATAATACATATATTAACTACAAGATGAAATTCAGCAGGATATTTAATCCTCCATTGCATGAAATATTACTTCGACATGGTAATAAATGTTTTGAATGTTTTTATTACTTAAAATTACCTAAATAATGTATATTAAAAAAACTCTCCTTCTCACCCTCTTGGGTGGTATCTGTGTGTTATTCTCAGCTCAGATCCTCTACCAGAGGCCTGGGAGTTCGCCAGGTTCTTCAGTATCTTAGCTGTTCCTAGGACTGACTCTTCTGGACTGAGGCTTCAGATGTTGTTCCTGGGATCTGATGGAGCCACTCTCCAGTTTGGAGGTCACTGTACCGAGTTCTCCTATGATCACAGAGATCACACTCGCCTTGACCTTACACATCTGTTCCAGCTGTTCTTTCAACCCTTGATACATTTCAACCTTTTCAAGTTCCTTCTTTCTGATGTTGGTATCAGCTGGTATCACCACATCTATCACCACTGCCTTCTTCTGACCTTTGTCCACCACCACTATGTCTGGTTGGTTAGCCTGGAGCTGTTTGTCAGTCTGGAAGTCCTCAGGGGACCAGGAGCTGGATTTCTCAGGGTGTCTCAGGGTGCTGGATTTGAGGTGGACACTCTGTGCATGGTGAGGAGCTTTCTTGTCTTGATATCAGTGGCTTCTATCTCCTCCTTTGGCCATCTTATGATCCCAGCAGGGTATCTGATGTCTGGCAGTGCGTACATGTTGATGGCTCTGATCTTGTTCTTGCCATTCAGCTGACTTTTCAGGACTTTCCTTACTCTCTGTAGGTATTTCGTTGTGGCAAGCAATGAGGAGGCCACAAGGATGTGGCCTCCTCATTGCTTCCATTAGCTTGTGCGATACCACGGTACTTGTAGCTGCCTTATATCATGATATCACCTATGTTTCCCTCTGGTAGATCGACCCCTTCACTTCTGATCATCTTACCTCTCTTTGAGACTATCCAGCCACTCTCATCCAATCCAAAGGACATCCTTATTGCCTCATTCCTGGCATACATCATGATGTCATCCATGTAGAGCAGGTGGTTGACAGTTGCTCCATTTTGGAATTGGTACCTGTATCCACTCTTTGTGATGATTTGACTGAGGAGGTTCAGGCTTATGCAGAACAGTAATGTTGATAGTGCATTGCCTTGGTATATACCACGCTTGATGTTGACTTGGGCTATTGGCTTTGAGTCGGCTTCTAGGGTTGTCTTCCACATTCCCATTGAGTTCTGGATGAAGGCCCTTAGGGTCCTGTTGATCAGTACCAGATATTCCAGCATCCATGAGTGGGGCATTGAGTTTAGGCTTTCTTGTACTCAATTCAGGCGATGCACAGGTTGATCTGCCTGTTCTTACAGTCTCAAGCAACTGCTCTATTGACCAGTAGTTGATGCTTGGCTCCTCTGGTGTTGCTACCAATTCCCTTTTGTATTGAGCCACACGCTTACTCATCTTAGCCACAATGATACCTGACAGGGTCTTCCATGTTGTGCAGAGACAGGTTATTGGCTGGTAGTTGGATAGGATGGGTCTCTGCTGGGGATCCTTCAGGGGACTGTCCTGCTCTGGTTAGCTACTCTGTGTGGGACCTGTCCCTCAGCAGGTGGTTCATCTGTGCTGCTAGGCGTTCATGGTGTACCGTTAGCTTCTTCAGCCAGTAGGCATGGATCGTATCGGGCCCAGTGCTGTAGGAAGGGGACAGGAGTACTGGTGGAGTGGATGGTTGGAGTCCTGTGTGATATTAACTGCCTTGAGGGTCAGGGATGAGGTGACACTAGCAAATAGATCAGGAGTAGTTATGCTGATGATTTTGCTCACCAGGTGGGTTATTTCTTAAAGTTTGTTTTTGTTACCAATGGTGAACATAGAGAAAAAGCAGATAGCACAATATAATACTTGTGGCTTCAGGATACTGTGGTAAATTTATCGTAAAGACCAAGGTCTCAGCTTTCAGAAACCGTTTCAATTTTGCAAATAGAGCAAACCGTCATGTAATTAAACTATTTAAACTTAAAAAAAAGCTATATGAATAACATTTCGATTTTTAAATTTTAAATATAAAATGACAGTCATAGACTTAAAGGCTCATAGGCTTTGATGGGTTAATTTACATATATTTTCTGTGTTTTATTTAACTTTTGTATAGTTTTGGTGTTTCTGGTCAAAAATGACTGATCATTAATAATGAATGGGGGAGACCAGAATTAATATAAGAAATTGAAGTCTTAAATGAACTTTTTAATTTAATGTGTCACATTAAGCAAAGTGAGGTAAGACATTCACACAACACACACACACATACAGCTGCTCTACAGTCAGTCACGTGTGGTTTCAGGCGGCTGATCTTTGTGTTTGACCTTTATTACTTTTACCTCAAGAGATTCACCTGAACAAAAGTTCTGAGAAATACCAGAAACAAAACATCAGATTAATCCTCAACTACAATCAAATTCAAATTATCAGCTGATCACAGACTTATGTTTTAATTCTCAGATTAGCTTTAACCCTCTATTACGTAAAATATTACTTAGACATGGTTATAAACGTTTTAAATGTGGTATTACTTACTTGGCCTAAATAATAGATATATTAAAGAAAAGAAATACTAACTAAACATAGTCTCAGGATAGTTTCATGCTATATAAGTCAGTAGGACATCAGTAGGCATTTTAGCCTATTAGAAAGTCTATTTTTGGCAAAACCCCCCCAAAAAAACAACAACAACAAAAAAACATAATGCCATCAAAATTTAATTTAATTAAAGTAAAAAAAAAAGAAACGAAAAAAGAAAAATATATTATTATTATTATCATTACATTATTTATTATTATTATTAGTTTGTTTGTTTTTTTCTAAAATTCTGGTCAAATATTCATGACCAAACAGGATATCTCGGTCATGTGGCCTCATAAATTGTGTCCTTCAAAATAAAAGCCCCAATTTCACACCTAGCTGTAAAAACATAGATTTTATATCACAGCTTTTTATAAAAATGAAGATAAAGTAATTGTTACCATATGACAACACTATGCAACAGAGGGTTAATGGAAATTCAGTGATATAAAAGTTCAAATTGTGACAGAAATACCCATATTTTTACCTAAACTAGGTCTTAATATCCACCTTCACCACATTGGGACTTTTACAGTTTTTAAAGAAGAACGTGTGAAGGTTGTGACTCTACGTTAATATCTGGCAGCACGTCCTGCTGGAGAGAAAAACATATTTAAAAAGTTAAGTGAAAAATGATGAAACATTTATTTAAATTAATGAAATTATTGTTTGTAGAACCTGATACCTTTACAGAATTGAAAATACAATTCATAAATAATAATAATAATGTGTTGTGAATTTGTTGTAATTCCTATATTGTTCAGACATTGTGCAGCTTTTGTTCTTCATTTCATGCTTCATATTGTTAAATCCTCATCTGTTTTGTATGGTTTCTTCCTCCAGTCAATAACTCACAGCTTTGTTCTGACATGTGCATGATTATATATTTATATATCAAATGTTTTGTCACTAACATCTGTGTGAATGAGACGTTTGACTGTTGATTTATTTGTTGCATTTTTTTCCCTTTCTCCTGTTTTTGCGTGAAGAAATGACGCACAGCAACTGTCAAACCTGATCAGCTGAAACCCGGTCAGATTAAATCAGATTTAATCAATTAATTGAGTCAATTAGTCTAATAATGTGTAGAAATATCTCACTCCATTAGAACATATTTTTGCTTATTTCAAGTTATTTTTAATTTTTTTCTTTATTTTGGTCAATTTAAATTTTAGTTGTTATTAGCAAGTTTAAATTTTCAGTATTACTTTTTATCTCAATAAATCTTTTAATCACAAACTGTTGAGTTTTGATTGTAATGACTTTTTGTCTATGTCATTTGTACTTTTCATTTTGTGTTTTTTCCCACTTGTCTTATTTATTCACATTTGATCAAACTTTAGTCTTTTTATTTAATTTTTTCAACCTTTATATCTGATTTTTGGCTTTTTGACAAATCCTTTCCTTTTATAAATTTAAATAACTTTTTTTTTTTACTCAACAAAATGTTGAGTTCTGGTTATAATCTTGCCATTTTGTCTATTTGTTTAGTACCATTCATCTTATATTCTGTTTTTGTCCCACTTTTTGTCCTGTTTTTTTCATATTTGATCAAACTTTTACCTTTTTTATCTCATTTTTTAAATGAGATAATTATATCAGATTTTTGGCATGTTTTCACATTTTATCAAAGTTCAGAATTTTTATCTCAAAATGTTGACTTTTGATCACAGATTTTGTCTTTTTATCCCACATTTAATGTAATAATTACTGAATGGAATAACATTTAAACTTTTTCTTCTCAACATTAAAACAGTTGTACCAAACCAAGATGTTTCCAGCTGATGAGATTAGATTTTCTGCAGTGTGTTAAGTGTGTAGGTGTGTGTGTTTGTAATTGAATGAAACACAAAGTGGGGATAAGCAGGTTCATTCTATGTGCATGTGCTTTCCCCCTTTAGACTCTGGCTGCCCTAACAAGAAATTCGATAAATCTGCTTCCAAACCATCTCGCTCAAGCTTTGCATGTCCACTCTGGTCCTGAGGAAATTAACAAGCGAATAGAGAGCGCCATCGACTTACGGAGTGGCGATAAGTTGAGAAGAGAGCATATCAAGCCTTTCTCAGTGATGTTTAAAGACTCCAGCATGGAAGAGAAGGTAGCTGGGGTTTGAGACAGATGACTGTTGTTTCTTCCTCTCTCCCTCCTCATCATCTTGAAATGAAGATTCTCAGAAAGATAAAAGGAAAAACCCACTTTTTGTTTCCTCCTCTCATGAGTAACCTAAAGGAACGGAGGCTGATGTGTGTCACCACCACATCACTGACTATTACTTTCAATGTTGTCAAATTATGAACTGAAGTACTAAAACAGGTTATTATGAAGAATCTATATGTTAATATGCAAAAAAAAACTCCAAGAAAATAGGAAAAGACATTGCATTTCCACCTTATATTAACTTATTTTGTCCTTATATTATTAATTTGCTATTTCATTGATATTTATTACATTTATTATCTCACACTTCTATTTATATATATATTTATATATATATATATATATATATATATATATATATATATATATATATATATATAGGAAAAAATGGTACATTTTGCCGTTTTATTAACATTTTAACATCATTTCCTCATTTAAACACAAATTAACTGAATTATGAATTGCAGAAACAGGGTTTAAAAAGACTAACCGAGTTTCAGATTATATTATTATATATAATAATCAGATTATAGGTGAAGTGGTCAAATTGCTCAGGTTAATCATTACTTTTTTGGGATTTATTCATATTTGAATATTGGAAAACTGCACTTTTTTTTGCTGGTGGCACATTTCAGACTCCGATTCACTGTAATTTATTGCATGAAAACCAAATTTTAACGGTGGATCATTGTGTTTTAGTGAGGTGACACAAACATTAAATACGCTTTAATGTGAAGTTTCATGTGTTTGTTGTGTCAGTGAAGCTGAAGCCTCCTTCAGTTTACTCATGAGCCTTCACAGGACATCTCTACTCATCCAGCTGTTCTTTTCTGTTACACAATCACATTACATTCACTCAAAGAAAATACATTCATGACTGCTCTATCCTACCATTCAGACACTTTAAGAATAATATTAGGAAAGACACGCTGCATAATTACTGGATAAATCAATACTATACTAGAAAGTGAACCAAAAGTTTGATTCGTACTAGAACTATGACAAATTTACAAACAAATTTCTTGAGAAGATCCCACATTTTTCTAAAGATAATCAAAATTTTATGGAAACCAAATAAAAAACAAAAGACATTTTTTAGTTTGATGGAATGATGCAGCTACAAATATTAATTAATATTACATTAATATACATTAATAAAACATGAAGAATATTTTATTCAAAGAAAAATAAAAGATAAACCAGCATTTTGCATAATTTAATGATTGTAAGTAATTCAAGTTTTTTTTTATTTTATTCTATTTTAATCATGAAGCGCTTTATGAAAAACAAGCTTCTTAAAAACATCAACTGCCTGTTTTAGTTATATTTTACAGTGGTTTATAGGTTAATTAGTGTTGAAATCTCACTTCTGTCTGAACCATGGATGTATTATAAAACTGGGTATTGGGTACAAAATGGCCGCCATTCTTTTCAATGTTAGTTTCTCGCCTGGCGCATACGCCAAAAAAAAAGTTCCTGACTTCCGGATGTGATCTGACCCATAGAAACTGATCAGTAGAGTCGTCTCCCATGATGCTCTGGGGCCTTCCATCACGCTCCGGGTGATGAGAATGTGTGAATAGCGAAAAATAAAAAACCCTCACATTTCAGTCGTTTAAATCACTTGCTGACAAATTAGTAATTAACAGGGTTATAGCTGGGGCTGTCCTGACAACAGTTTTACAGATTTCTCTTTTACTATTGACATCTATGGGAATTTTTGCTGCAATATCATGAGGCGGAGTCATATCCAGGTCTATAATACATCCATGGTTTACTTCCACGTTATGTGACCCATCGAGACTGATCTGTAGAGTCATCTCCCATGATGCTCTGGGGCCTTCCATCATCGCAAAAAAAAACCTCACCTTTGAGTTGTTTAATTCATTAAACATTAAAAAACGGTTGGAGACAAAAAGATAAATAAAATAAAAAAATTAAAAAAGTTCAGACCTCCGTTCGGTCGCAGAGTTTTTTTTGTTTTGTTTGGCCACTGTAAAAAACACCCTATCCAGGTCTATAGTACATCCATGGTACAAACAGCTGTTGTTTTGATGCTTCAGCGCCATCTTACCTACGTACAGGAAGGGGAGGGGCATCCAAACCAGAGATGTCAAAGTAAAATACAAGCTGTTTATGTTGTGGCTGCAGGACGGCTGACGTTTTGATGGAAACAAAATCGTTATTTTAAGCATCTGTTAACCAGTTACTGCATTAGATAGAGGAGTTACATTACTGTGATGTGACCGCAATGTTAACAATAAACAGTAAATAGTCTTAATAATAAACAGTTTAAACGGTAACAGATTATGTACAATTAACAGATTCACGTACAGGTGGTTTCCATAATAACATGTTTCCTTTGATCCATCATCATTATGACAGGCAAAGTCCTAACTGTGAGATATGAGTCAGAATATTAGAAAATAATCATCTTTTTTGTGAACGTGATGCTTCTTCTCCCTTTATTTAATTTGATCAGTAAACTCACCCTTGCCTTGATCTTCATCCTCAACCATCTTATCACAGCTCTTTGCTTTGACCTCTAACCTTTTCAGTAAATTACTTATTTGCTGTTGGGCCTTTTTTATATTTAATTTTTTTGCCAAGGTTGTGAAAAAAAAGTGAAATTTATCCTCTTGCTAATTTCCCAGCATCCTTCGAGAAAGAGACAGAGCGAGGAGGGAAAGCGGGGTCACAGGGGTCAGAGGTCACGGGGTCACAGGCAAACATATTATTCAGGCCCTGCACTTGTACTTGTAACTGGTAACAGCTAAACTGCATTAAAAGTGTTTTTCAGGTAAACTGCATTAAAAGTGTTTTTCAGGTAATATAAAAACAAGTTTAGTAAAAATAAAATTAAGTTTCTGTGGTAAATTAATGTCAAACAGAAACAAAATACAAGCAACACGATGACGATGACTTTGACTATGAAGCATTTCTTGGTAATAACTCAGATATGATATTACCATGTAATATGGCAAACCTGTATTTTGTCCAAGTGGAGTTGCCGTACCTCCCATCCAAGATGGCAGACTTGCACTTGCACATATGCAGAACAGCCAGCATATTAACAGGAGATGAATGTGAGGGGGCGAAGGAAGAAGAACAAACAAAGTTTGAAAGATCACAATTGGATTCACGACATTTGATGAATTAATTAATCAGTGATTAACGCTGGAGTTAAACCTTTTAGGGTACAATCCTGTTTATTTTCCAATATTTCTCAAATCAAGAGAATTCACATTTTGGCTTTGTAGTTTATGTCTCTGACTTGGCGAACAGCTAGCAGCTAACAGCTAGCATTGTGCTAGCAGCTTCGCAGCTTCCCCGCGCTAACCCACTGGCTCCTGTCTCTCTCTAACGCCTGTGGTGGAACTGTTGCATGAGTCTCTGGAAATATCTTGTGTGTTTGTTGTTTTCCCCATTTGTCTGAAACTGTTTCCCCCTCTGATTGTCCTCTTCCTCCCTTTCCTCTTCTTCCCCCTCCTCCTCTGCCTCCTCCTCCCCCTTCTCCTCCTTCCCCTTGGTGCAGTACTCCCAGATGAGGGACGAGGTGTTCAAGTCCAACCTGGTGTGCTCCTTCATCGTGCTGATCTTCATCACCACCATCCAGAGTCTGCTTCCCTCCGCCAGGTAAGGCAGCAGCAAACCTCTGACTGACACATCCTCACAGTATCAGCCGATATCATTATGATGTCACTCCCGGTGTGTCCTCAGGATGGTAACCATGGTGATCCAGTTCTCCGTCCTCATTGTCCTGCACTCCTGTCTGGTCCTGGTCACGACAGCGGAGGACTACAAGTGTCTGCCCCTGGTCCTGAGGAAGGCCTGCTGCTGGATCAACGAGACCTACATGGCCCGCAACATCATCGTCTTCGCTTCCATTCTCATCAACTTCCTAGCCGCCATGATCAACATAGTGAGTTCAAGGTTCAGCTCTACTCAAGGGACTGAACGTTCACATTTATTTTGATCATTTTTATTTCACTTTTTTTTATTATGAATAAAAATGATTATAAAATAATTCAGACAACTTCAATCCCCATTAGTTACCATTAAACAACTTCAGTCTCCTTCAGTGATCATTAGTCACCTTCAATCAACTTCAGTCACATCCAGTCACCTCCAGTCACCTTCAGTCACGTTCAGTCACCTTCAGTCACCTCCAGTCACCTCCAGTCACCTTCAGTCATGTTCAGTCACCTTTAGTCACCTTCAATCACGTTCAGTCACCTTCAGTCACCTCCAGTCACCTCCAGTCACCTTCAGTCACCTCCAGTCACCTTCAGTCACGTTCAGTCACCTTCAGTCACCTCCAGTCACCTCCAGTCACCTTCAGTCACCTTCAGTTGCCTCCAGTCACCTCCAGTCACCTCCAGTCACCTCCAGTCACCTTCAGTCTCCTCCAGTCACTTCAGTCACCTCCAGTCACCTCCAGTCACCTCCAGTCACCTCCAGTCACCTTCAGTCACCTTCAGTCACCTTCAGTCACCTCCAGTCACCTCCAGTCACCTTCAGTCATGTTCAGTCACCTTCAATCATGTTCAGTCACCTTCAGTCACCTCCAGTCACCTCCAGTCACCTTCAGTCACCTCCAGTCACCTTCAGTCACGTTCAGTCACCTTCAGTCACCTCCAGTCACCTCCAGTCACCTTCAGTCACCTCCAGTAACCTCCAGTCACCTTCAGTCACCTCCAGTCACCTCCAGTCACCTTCAGTCACCTCCAGTCACCTTCAGTCACCTCCAGTAACCTCCAGTCACCTTCAGTCACCTCCAGTCACCTCCAGTCACCTCCAGTCACCTTCAGTCACCTTCAGTCACCTCCAGTCACCTTCAGTCTCCTCCAGTCACTTCAGTCACCTTCACTCTCCTCCAGTCACTTCAGTCACCTCCAGTCACCTCCAGTCACCTCCAGTCACCTCCAGTCACCTTCAGTCACCTCCAGTCACCTTCAGTCACCTCCAGTCATCTCCAGTCACGTTCAGTCACCTCCACTCACGTCCAGTCACCTCCAGTCACCTTCAGTCACCTTCAGTCGCCTCCAGTCACCTCCAGTCACCTCCAGTCACCTCCAGTCACCTTCAGTCACCTCCAGTCACGTTCAGTCACCTCCAGTCACCTTCAGTCACCTTCAGTCACCTCCAGTCACCTCCAGTCACCTTCAGTCACCTCCAGTCACCTTCAGTCACATCCAGTCACCTCCAGTCACCTTCAGTCTCCTCCAGTCACTTCAGTCACCTCCAGTCACCTCCAGTCGCCTTCAGTCTCCACCAGTCACTTCGGTCACCTCCAGTCACCTCCAGTCACCTTCAGTCACATCCAGTCACCTCCAGTCACCTTCAGTCATGTTCAGTCACCTTCAGTCTCCTCCAGTCACCTCCAGTCACCTTCAGTCACGTTCAGTCACCTTCAGTTACCTCCAGTCACCGACAATCACCTCCAGTCACCTTCAGTCATGTTCAGTCACCTTTAGTCACCTTCAATCACCTTCAGTCACCTTCAGTCACCTTTAGTCACCTTCAATCACCTCCAGTCACCTTCAGTCATGTTCAGTCACCTTCAGTCTCCTCCAATCACTTCAGTCACCTCCAGTCACGTTCAGTCACCTCCACTCACCTTCAGTCACCTTCAGTCACCTTCAGTCACATCCAGTCACCTCCAGTCACCTTCAGGCACCTTCAGGCACCTTCAGTCACCTCCAGTCATCTCCAGTCACGTTCAGTCACATTCAGTCAAGTCACCTCCAGTCACCTCCAGTCACCTCCAGTCACCTCCAGTCACGTTCAGTCACCTCCACTCACCTTCAGTCACCTTCAGTCACGTTCAGTCACCTCCACTCACCTTCAGTCACCTCCATTCACCTTCAGTCATCTTCAGTCATCTTCAGTCACCTCCAGTCACCGACAATCACCTCCAGTCACCTCCAGTCACCTTCAGTCATGTTCAGTCACCTTTAGTCACCTTCAATCACCTTCAGTCACCTTCAGTTACCTTCAGTCTCCTACAGTCACCTCCAGTCACCGACAATCACCTCCAGTCACCTTCAGTCATGTTCAGTCACCTTTAGTCACCTTCAATCACCTTCAGTCACCTTCAGTCACCTCCAGTCACCTCCAGTCACGTTCAGTCACCTCCACTCACCTTCAGTCACCTTCAGTCACCTTCAGTCACCTCCACTCACCTTCAGTCACCTTCAGTCACCTTCAGTCACCTCCAGTCACCTTCAGTCACCTTCAGTCACCTTCAGTCTCCTCCAATCACATCAGTCACCTCCAGTCATCTCCAGTCACGTTCAGTCACCTCCACTCACCTTCAGTCACCTTCAGTCACCTTCAGTCACCTCCAGTCACCTTCAGTCACCTTCAGTCACCTCCAGTCATCTCCACTCACCTTCAGTCACCTTCAGTCACCTTCAGTCACCTTCAGTCACCTCCAGTCACCTTCGGTCACCTTCAGTCACATCCAGTCACCTCCAGTCACCTTCGGTCACCTTCAGTCACCTCCCGTCACCTCCAGTCACCTTCAGTCATGTTCAGTCACGTTCAGTCACCTCCACTCACCTTCAGTCACCTTCAGTCACCTCCAGTCACCTTCAGTCATGTTCAGTCACCTTCAGTCACCTCCAGTCACCTCCAGTCACCTTCAGTCATGTTCAGTCACCTTCAGTCACCTTCAGTCACCTTCAGTCACCTCCAGTCACCTCCAGTCACCTTCAGTCATGTTCAGTCACCTTTAGTCACCTTCAATCACCTTCAGTCACCTTCAGGCACCTCCAGTCACCTTCAGTCATGTTCAGTCACCTTCATTCTCCTCCAGTCACCAACAATCACCTCCAGTCACCTTCAGGCACCTTCAGTCACCTCCAGTCATCTCCAGTCACATTCAGTCACCTCCACTCACCTCGAGTCACCTCCAGTCACCTCCAGTCACCTTCAGTCACGTTCAGTCACCTTTAGTCACCTTCAATCACCTCCAGTCACCTCCAGTCACCTTCAGTCACGTTCAGTCACGTTCAGTCACCTTCAGTCACCTCCAGTCACCGACAATCACCTTCAGTCACCTCCAGTCACCTTCAGTCACCTTCAGTCACCTTCAGTCACCTCCAGTAACCTCCAGTCATCTTCAATCACCTTCAGTCACCTTCAGTCATCTCCAGTAACCTCCAGTCATCTTCAATCACCTTCAGTCACCTTCAGTCACCTTCAGTCATGTTCAGTCACCTTTAGTCACCTTCAATCACCTTCAGTCATGTTCAGTCATCTTCAGTCACCTCCAGTCACCTCCAGTCACCTTCAGTCATGTTCAGTCACCTTTAGTCACCTTCAATCACCTTCAGTCACCTTCAGTCACCTTCAATCACCTTCAGTCACCTTCAGTCACCTTCAGTCACCTCCAGTCACCTTCAGTCATGTTCAGTCACCTTCATTCACCTTCAGTCACCTTCAGTCACCTCAGTCACATCCAGTCACCTCCAGTCATCTCTAGTCACCTTCAGTCACCTCCAGTCACCTTCAGTCACCTCCAGTCACCTCCAGTCACCTTCAGTCTCCACCAGTCACTTCACTCACCTCCAGTCACCTCCAGTCACCTTCAGTCTCCACCAGTCACTCCAGTCACCTCCAGTCACGTTCAGTCACCTTCAGTCACATCCAGTCACCTCCAGTCACCTCCAGTCACCTTCAGTCACCTCCAGTCACCTCCATTCACCTCCAGTCACCTCCATTCACCTCCAGTCTCCTCCAGTCACCTCCAGTCACCTTCAGTCACCTTCAGTAATGTTCAGTCACCTCCAGTCACCTTCAGTCACCTCCAGTCACCTCCAGTCACCTTCAGTCATGTTCAGTCATCTCCAGTCACCTCCAATCACCTCCAGTCACCTTCAGTCACGTTCAGTCACCTCCAGTCACCTCCAGTCACCTTCAGTCATGTTCAGTCACCTTCAGTCTCCTCCAATCACTTCAGTCACCTCCAGTCACCTTCAGTCACATTCAGTCACCTTCAGTCATCTCCAGTCACGTTCAGTCACGTTCAGTCACCTCCACTCACCTTCAGTCACCTCCAGTCACCTCCAGTCACCTTCAGTCACCTCCAGTCACCTCCCGTCACCTCCAGTCACCTTCAGTCACGTTCAGTCACCTCCAGTCACCTCCAGTCACCTTCAGTCATGTACAGTCACCTTCAGTCTCCTCCAATCACTTCAGTCACCTCCAGTCACCTTCAGTCACATTCAGTCACCTTCAGTCATCTCCAGTCACGTTCAGTCACGTTCAGTCACCTCCACTCACCTTCAGTCACCTCCAGTCACCTCCAGTCACCTCCAGTCACCTTCAGTCACCTCCAGTCACCTCCCGTCACCTCCAGTCACCTTCAGTCATCTTCAGTCACCTTCAGTCACCTCCAGTCACATCCAGTCACCTCCAGTCACCTCCAGTCATCTTCAGTCATGTTCAGTCACGTTCAGTCACTCCAGTCACCTTCAGTCACCTTCAGTCACCTCCAGTAACCTCCAGTCATCTTCAATCACCTTCAGTCACCTTCAGTCACCTCCAGTCACCTCCAGTCACCTTCAGTCATCTCCAGTCACCTTCAGTCACCTCCAGTCACCTCCAGTCACCTTCTGTCAACTTTCAGTTTCAGAATAGAAAGTGTGTTCCACTCATTCTAGTGAGATAATATAAACCCATGAATAACTTTATGTAAATCAGAAAGACTGTTAGAGTGCTGCAAACAGTTAATTTTTTGTGAAGTCACAGTTTGAAAACCTGCAGCTTGCCACACAAAGTACTGAACCAGCTGTGACTTTCTTATACAAACATTGAAAGGTTTAAAGGTTTGATGAAAACAATGTTAATCCTGTACGACAACAATAACCCCACCCCTCTTCATCTCTCACAGCTGTGGTGTGACTTCGACAAGTCCAGCACCTTCAGCAACCAGACGTTCAACGAGTCGTCCTCCATCCCTGACATCTGCTTCTACCCAGAGGTATGAAGCAAATGAAGCATCTGAGCTCCGCAGCCAGGTCCATCTGTCGGCTTTTTTCATGTGTGTGACAGCCAGGATGATAAATTAAACATGCTCAGCATCTGCTGGCAGCCAGAGGGAGGGAGGGAGGTCTCGCCTCAAACAGCAGCGACTGATGGAGCCGTCACAGCGGCCCAGAGAAAATATCCCTGCTGTTATTTTGCTCACATGATATGCGTCTGATTGATGGACTCAATAAGGGAGAAACATTTTCATGCTGCAGGCTACAGTCACGTATCATAGCAAACACTGTTTACATCTCAAACTTCTCCTGAGGCTCAGTGGAGCTTGTTTCTACTGTTTTTACTGTTGATGTTATCGACCCTCAGATTAGAAATACACTCTGCCGCCTGGACCTGTTTTCCTGAATGAAAATCTCATTCATGTTCTGAATATAAAGAATGCAAAGCACGCTGATGAGACTCATTTTGATCAATAGAAACATCAGATTTATTTAGACCAAGTACAATACAAAACGGTGGAACAAAAAATAGCAATTTAACCCTCTTTTACATAGTGTTGCCATATGCCAACAATTACTTTATCTTAATTTTTCAAAAACACACTGTGATATAAAATGTATGTTTTTACATTCAGCTGTGAAAAGGGTTTTTTTTTATTTTGGAAGGACATACAATTTATGAGGTCATATGACCAGGATATCCTGTTTGATCATGGACATTTGACATGTGACTACAAGGCATAAGTAAACTTTAGTCTTTTTTTTTTACATTTAATTCAATATAGATGTTAAGTTTTTTTTTCTAAAATCTTAAAATAGATTTGTTGTCATATGGCAACAATATGCAAATATGTCAAATTCCTAACGTTCTCACAGCCTAATGGAGTCCTGACTTAGCATAAAACTATCCTGAGACTATCTTTACAGCTTTATATATATATATATATATATATATATATATATATATATATATATATATATATATATATATATATATATATGTATAATGGGGGAAATAAGTATTGCAGATAATGGCCCCAACGGTGCTTATTGGAATAATCAGACGCTTTGAGATAAGTCTGTAACCAGTTCCATTCTGATGCTGAGCAACAATCAGGTTGGGAAGGTCTTGAGAGAGCTCCTTACTTTTACCCATCATGAGATGTGTCTTGTTTGACTACTTGGTGAAAAACAACCTGTTTATAGGGTCATCAATTAGCACTAACCCAGCTGATGTTGGTTTGCACTTATAGGAAGTACAAAGACTAATTACTTTCAGATTTGAGATGGTATGGTGCCTTTCCTTGCCAAACTATACAGCTTTCCCATGGTGTGTTCAATACTTTTTTCCTGTGTTATTGCATTTAATTCCACATAATCATTATTTATGGACTTGAGTGCTGTGATTTCTTTTCATGTGTGGTTTATTTGAGTTAATACCAGTGTCTGGAAGAAATGTCACATGAATTGCATCTTTGGAAATAATTGTAATGACAAAAAAGTTGACGCGTCCAATACTTATTTCCCCCATTATATATATATATATCACAATGAACCAATGAATCTAAACTTAGGGGGGTTGATAATACTTTACTTTAACTTACCTGCAGCCTAGTTTCATTCGTTTGGATTTTAAACAGAAGATGTTGAGTCCTGACCTGTGCTGCTGTGTCCTGCAGTACTTTGTGTTTACTGGCGTCTTGGCGATGGTGACGTGTGCCGTGTTCCTGCGGCTCAACTCGGTGCTCAAACTGGCCGTGTTGCTGGTGATGATCGCTGTCTACTCACTGCTGACTGAAGCTTTCTACACCTCGCTGTTTGTCCGCTACGACACCGTCCACCACAACACAGAGTGAGTGACACACACACAGACACACACACACACACACTGTGAGCCTCAGTTTCTGGAAGACTTTGCTGTTTTTCAGTTTTAATCTTCTGGTTTATACAGTAGTAAGTAAGTGACTGTTAAAACCCTTTCACACTCTCTGGCTAAAAATTATTCTTCAGTTTTTATAAAGTTCAATTTACTTAGTATTAGATTATTTTAGCTTTCATTAGTTTTACTTTGTTTTTAAAAAGGTGATTTATTTACTTTTTAGTAGCTATAGTTTGGTTTTTATTAGTTGATTTTTTTTTTTTGTTTTAGTTTATTAGTTTAACTTTATTAGTTTAAGTTTAGTTTGTATTAGTTAGATTCAGGTTTTATTAGTTTTAGTTTAGATTTTAGTTTTTATTTAGGTTTTAATTAATTTTTATTTTTATTTGTTTTAGTTCAGTTTTTTAATTTAAAAAGCGGATTATTTAGTTTTTATTAACCTAAATTTAGTTTTTATTTAGTTATTAGTTTTAATTTACTTTTTATTAGATTATTTTAGCTTTTATTAGTTTTAATTTCTTTTCAAAAAGCTGATATATTATTATATTATATTTGTTTTATTTCAATTTTTGTTTTGTCAGCTTTTATTAGTTTGAGCTCAGTATTAGTTTATCTTTTTCATTTAATGTGATGATTCTTTAGTTTTTATTAGTTTAATTTTTTTTTATTTTTTTTGGGGGGGGGGGGGGTTAAAAAGCTGAGTGTATTTTTTCTTTGCTCTCTCTCAGTCTGATACAGCACAGTTTTACAGCCGACATCATCATCCTGCAGGAAAGCAAACACACAAGAAACCAGCTGTGTAGCCAGCTCTTTTAAGAGAAACACGGTGAATCACCTTTTAAAAAAAATCCAATTCCATCTGCAGCCTGTTAACTCTCATTGTTTATTAGGGAATCGGTTGATTTTACAGAGGACGACACGTTATCTTGGCTCCACATGTTCCTCCTCCACAGATTTAATAAGATTCTGCAGCACCTGTGTTATTAAAAGGACACGTGTTAACAGAAGAGCTCTTCATTCAATCCTCACCTGTCTCTTCAAACGCAGGAGGGAGCCGTGTTGACCTTTTTCCTGGATCTAAATGTGAGAAAACTCATCTTGCAGGCGTTGTAGGTGACAGCACTGTGACCTTTTCTGTGACAGTGTATGAAGGCATCTGAAGCAAAATAACCTCAACGACCTGTGGAGAGAAAAGAAGCAGCTCAGGTTCTGTCCGAGCTGCAGGGAGTCAGCTTCAGCTGATTTAAGGCCTCAAGGGACGAGAGGAAAGGTCCGAATCTAAAGAAAAAACAAGGATTCATTTCATTTTACTGCACAAATGTTTTTATTTAAATTGTGTGCAAATTGATGAAAGTTAATTAACAGTTACAGATTCAACAGTGACAACAGGATTTTATTTTAACGTTAAAAAGATGCTTCTGAAGCTGAATCGCATCATTAGAGCTGCAACAATTACTCGATTATTCAATTAGTTTCCAGAGTCAGTGACAAAACTGTCATGTGGTGTATCCCTATAAAACATGGTACTTGGTAACTCTTTTAAAAAGGTTTTAAAAAAAACACATGCTATCAACTAGTTTTTTATGATTCTATACAGACAGGAGGTCAGTTAATTAACCAGGCAGGAAATGTTTGGATCAACTTTCAACAGTTAATGTTCATTACTGCAGAAAAGCTGTATGTCTAAGTTGTTAACTATTACCTGATTCCTGTAAATTGACATCCCTAACAAGATTTGAAGTAGCAAAGATCTCAGTATAGTTTTCCACTTCTTTTCTCCAGCTTCTTTCTAAGCCTCTCCTCCTCCTCTTTAAATGGCTGTGTGTGTGTGTGTGGGGGGGGGGGGGGGGGTGCAATGGGGTGACTGTATAGTAGTGACATCACAACTTCACGTAAGTTATGACTGCTTGCTGCTCAAAATAATCAATCTGCAGCATTCTGCAGCATTATTCCTTCCATGTACAAAAAGAAACTTTGTGCTGGTGTTTTTGTTGATTTATCTAAAGCCGTTGACGTTGGCGGTACTTGTATTGTTACTGAGAACCTGCAGCTCTCCAAAATGCTCTTGTGCACCTTAAATTAGACCTTAATGCAACCAAAACAAAGCTCATACTCTTTTCTAGAGCCAGAGGCATTGATTTTAAGTCTGCACCTATCAACACTGAATGGTTGTCACATTGAACAAGTCTCAGAGTACAAATAACTTGGTATTTGGTTCAATGAGTCATTTACTTTTAAACATCATATTAATCTTGTCACAAAAAGTTTCTTTTTTGATAGAAATAAGTCCAATTTCCCCCAGCATTGAGAAAAGTAGGCTTGATTATGGAGACATAATTTCTAGACATGCTGCTGCTACCACACTCAAACCCCTCGACTCAGTTTATCACTCTATCGCTATCAAATCTATCACTGGTGATCTCATCGCCCTTATACAGAAGCATGAGAAACGCTTTTATCTTTTTATTCACAAAGCCCTTTTCTGGACACTTACCTTTGTATATATCATCCATGCTGAACTGGACCACCGGAACTTACCAAACACATTCAGCTGACCATCTCTTGCTTTAAGTACCGTGAGTTCACTCTGAACTCAGAAAAAAACTAAAAACTAAAAAAACTACCAACTACATGGAAAAAAATGCAGACATTTTAGGTCATAAACCAATATTGTATTGTTTACATTTTTAAATCCTGCATTATATTTTTTTCAGGCTGGACCTCAACTTCATTGCAAATGAAAATTAAATATAGTAATTCTTATCATGTAAACATGTCAGGCTATAATAAAACACGCAGCTGATGTGCAATGGAAACAGAAGCAAGCTAAAGATGTTGCTTTGGGAAGCAATGACAGTTGTTTTACTGTTTTCAATCAGTTCATGAAAAATTAAAGTTCACCTTCCCCTTGTATTGGTTTGCTGTTTCCAACCCTTATGTTAACAGGTCAATTTGGACCCATGTTTTAAATCTGCTGTAAAATACACTATGAACAATTATATATCAACCAATTAGTTTCTCATCTCCTGAATATCTTGTTACTTCCTTAACCATGAAAGTACTGGTAATGGTGTCTTGTTTTTGTCAGTTTACCCCTTGATTATATTTTTAAAAAATGGTAAAATGAACCTCAAGAGAATCATATATATAAATAATTACACATAATTGTTGTGTGATCTGACTATTCTTGGGGGGTATTGGAACACAGCAATTCAATAGATTTGTTTATTTATGTTTTCATTTTAATGTCATTATATATAATAACATCTATAGAGTTAGGTGTGGGTGGCGCAGGGGTTAGCGCTGTTGCCTCACAGCAAGAAGGTTGCAGGTTCGAGACCTCCTTGGTCCTGGGTCTGGGACCTTTCTGTGTGGAGTTTGCATGTTCTCTCATGTTCCCCCTGCGTGGGTTTTCACTGGGTTCTCCAGCTTCCTCCCACAGTCCAAAAACATGCTGAGGTTAATTGGAGACTCTAAATTGCCTGTAGGTGTGAGTGAATGGTGTGTGTGCCCCACGATTGGCTGGCAACCATCTGGGGTGTATCCCTGCCTCTCGCTGTAATGCACTGGGATTGGCTCCAGCAGACTCCTGCGACCCTAATGAGGAATATGCGGGTGTAGAAGATGAGTTAGGGGTCAATTTCGACCCTTATTTATTTACTTCAGTAAAAAAGCTAAAACTTCTTTTTTTCAGCAATAGAACTTTGATACAAATGAAGATCAGATACCTGATCTTCAAATCCAAAAACCTTGATCCAAATAAAAAGTTGAAGTGGTTCTTTTATGCATTTAAAATCTAAAACTTATCTGTGCCGACCAGAGGGAGGTTAAGAGAATCTATGGTCGTGAAAATGTGCCTCAGAAGTCCTGAGAAGTCCTTGAATGTTTCCAGATGAGCAGTAACGAGTAGTAACTGATGAGTTGTGTGTTTGTTGCTGTTGACAGAAACTTCCTGGGAACCAAAGAGACGTCTCTGCTGCTGATGGCCATGTTCCTCCTCGCCGTGTTCTACCATGGGCAGCAGGTGAGGCCGCGGCTTCCTGCACCTTATTACACACACACAACTCCTGCGAAAGGTTATTTCCTCCTTCTTTTCATATCTCCATCATATCTAAACATCAAAGCCACAAACGTAATTAACCAACGCACAAAGAGCAAAGACAAAGAGTCGCAGAACAAAAAAACGTCTCATAATCTCTGTAGTGCTGCGGCTCCAATAAAAGCGAAGCGGCAAAACCTCCCTGACATTTGTTAATCTGGAGACGACGTGCATTAATCAGCTGCTGACATTTCCACAACATCGATGTCGACTCAACAGCTCGTCCTCAGCTGCTATGATCCCAGCTAACAGCTGCAACAACACGCCGACGGACGCATAAAACACTCCACACACAGCAGAGCTGCACAAACCTGTTTGTTTCTGCCCTTTAACCAACAATGAGTCTGATAAAGGAGGAGGGAGCTTTTTATTAACCACTGACTGCTGCCATGGAGCAGACAAATGACAAATATTCACTATGACAGGAGTCTGTGAAGTTTCTGCCAAACAAAACCATAAAAAGTTTAATAAGGGAAAGTTTCCTTCTGCAAAGACAAACAACCAGTCTATGAATATTTCATATGTTCAGCCTCAACACACATTTGTCTCGTCATATAATGAATTGTCATGTTTAAGAAGAAATGTCCAAATTCTCTGGTTCCAGCTTCTCTTCTCGGATTATTTTCTATTTTCTTTAGTCTTGGGGGGTGACAGCAGTTAGAACTGTTGTCTCACAGCAAGAAGGTCCAGGTTCAACACCTTGGTCTGGGTCCTTTCTGTGTGGGGTTTCATGTTCTCTCTGTGTCTGGTGGGATTTCTCCAGGTTCTCCAGCTTCCTCCCACAGTCCAAACACATGCTGAGGTTAATTGGAGACTCTAAATTGCCTGTAGGTGTGAGTGAATGGTGTGTGTGATCCATGATAGGCTGCTACCTATCTGGGGTGTATCCCTGCCTCTCAGCTGTACTAGGATTGGCTCCAGCAGACCATGTGACCCTAGTGTGTGACCCTGATAAGCAGGTATAGAAAATGACTACTGTGTACTTTCTTCATGTTTTTGCTTGTGTTTCTCTGTGAGGGTTAATAGAAACTGTGTATTAGTGACTGAAAAACTCGTTGTCAGTGACCTGCTGCTGCTCCATGTTCTGGATGACAACAGCAGAAACTCTGACAATAAGTTTAAGTTTAAACAAACTCCATTCTCCCAGACTTAATTTTATTCTCATGTATAATGATCAGTGATAAAAATGAAATGTCAAATGGTGTAACTGATAAAAGAATGATAAATTTTAAATATGTAATCCACTATCTGGTACTAAGATTTTAGGGTTACACCACATAGCAGGGGCGCAGATAGGATTTTGGAACTGAGGGGGACCAAATACGCACACGCGCGCACATGTATATGTGTACTGAAGCTCCAATATACATTCCAATTATGGTTTTTCTAACTAAATGAACAGTGGCAGTAACATTATTATATTACATTATACATAAAAAATAAGCCTAGAATGCTGGTATTTTACATTTCGCCTACACAAAGCCCAAATACCTCTATATTATTTTCATGCTAGCTACCTAAAACAAATATTGCCACATCTAGGAAAGGCAACAGGTTTTTGAAAGAAAAAAAACTCTGTTTTTTTGTTTCCTTCTCTGGCTCAATAGATAAATCACCACTTACTCTTTGAATTAATCATTCAGCCATTTGCATCAGTTGTGAATCAGGCACAGACAAAAGAACCTGCTCCTCTAGGACCACACATGGGTCAAGATGATGCGTTATTGGACATCGGAACTCGGAGCTCTGAACAATATAACAGAACTGAGCACTTCCCAGTTTAAAAACTGGGATATCATTGAATACAGGGAATAAAATAGAAAGGATATTAATGGACTGAAAGGAAAACCCCAACGTTTGTACTTGTATAGATGCTAGATTTCAGTGCTTCTCTGACTTCAAACTTCCGATGTACGAGTACAACTGATCGCACCTCGTTGCAGAAACAGATCAGTTTCTGCGCCCATGCCACATGGTTGTTTTCTCACTGACTTGGCCTCAGCTCAATTTTACCATCATATGTAATAATCGTGTCATAATCGTGTCATAATCGTGTGTGTGTGTGTGTGTGTGTGTGTGTATGTGTGTGTGTAGCTGGAGTACACAGCCCGACTCGACTTCCTGTGGCGTGTTCAGGCCAAAGAGGAAATCAACGAGATGAAGGAGCTGCGAGAACACAACGAGAACATGCTGCGAAACATCCTGCCGAGTCATGTAGCTCGACACTTTCTGGAGAAGGACCGGGACAACGAGGTCTCACACACACACACATACACACACAGACACATACACACATACACACACACATACACACACACACACACATACATACACACACACACACGCAGTCAAACAGGAAGTGATATAAGTTTAGTTTAGCTGATTTGTTTTGAACATGTCAAATCAAAATAAAAAATCAACAAAGATAAGGACAAAAATAAAAAGGTAAAAAAGGGACAATATTATTTATCATCAAATTAGAGGAGTAGAAAGAAATGTAGACTTATTAAATCCTACATCTCTATCACTCATATCTATATGTAAATAATAGTACTTTTCATTAGTAATTTTCATAATTATAGTAATGTTAGTACTAGTAACAACAATACTATTAATATAATAGTTATTTATATTGATAATAGTAATGATATAATAATAGTTAAGATATAATAATCACAATTCCACAACAACACTGATGTCAACTAGAATAAAACAGTTAATTAATACAGTTTCTACAGATCATGTAACATGATGAACTGCTGAGTGTTCTGGCTCCTCCTCCCTGGATTTTTACTGTCAATATATCCTGTTTATAGCTGTTTTTAAAAATAATCATATTTATTCCACAGTTTAAACCCTACAATTGATTTGTTTCTGTTTTTTTATATGTTGTGTGGTTGAAGGTTATTTTATTTCTTGCTTTGTACATAAATGTTCCTGATTAGAGTTGCACAATGTAATAGAGTTTCATCAGTTTTGATTTTATGAAAACTGGGTTTGTGTGCTCATTGTTAAATTACTCAGACTCCAACAAGTTTGTTTTAATTAGATCTACAGGCTGAGAATGAACATGAGAATCATTGATCAGAGTCTGAGTCATCAGCTGCAGATCAGATCAGTTCAGATGGAGATGATTTAAAAAAAAAATCATAACTGTGTTTTTCTTTTTCTTTGTCCTGCTGGGTCCGGTGGACTCATTGCATTTTATGGGCGTTAATGCAACATTTGGAAACCTTTTTTTGTTAAAATACTCATCAGAACTTTACTTCATTCCATTTATAAGTAATATAAACAACACTTCTTACATTTGTTCTTTTTACTTTTGTTAAATCATATTTATTAACAGAAATGCTACTCGTTTTTGTTTCTTTTTTCATTGATATATAACAAAATAAGGAAATACATCATAAAACAGCCATAACTGGATAATTATCAACAAATGTACAGTTTTTCCAAAACTATAGTGATATGAAGTGATATGATTTATTTGAATTTCATTAGAAACGTAACTTTCTCAGATCAGTTTACACAACATATATCACAACAACACGCATTTTAATGAAAATTAAAGTGCACAGGACCTATGATTTCCATACTTTCACTAAATGTTTTCTGAATTATGATCCTCACAAAATATTATCCAAGGCCATTGAAACTCAAATTGAAAAAATAAATATTTGTGTCATTTTTCTTAAGCGAAATACTGAAAATGGGTCCCACAGACCCCAAGACCTTCTAAGAGTTAATGATGTCAGTGACTGATTGTGTCAAAGCTTCTTCTTATCGACTCCTCCGAACAAGCGGCGAGCGGATGGTGAATTATGAATTTTGGCAGAGAAGAGCTGATATTGTTCTGCTGCTAATTAAAAAGCACACGATTAAAAATGCATCGGTCGGGAGACGTCGGCTCCTAATCACTCGTTCATTATTAATCAGGCCGTTGTGTGTTGTTCCCTGATTAGGGTATTAACAGGCTCCTGCAGCTGGAACACGAGCTGAGTCATTCATAGCAACTCTTTTATTTTGAAGGTTTTTTTTTTTCAGGAAGTTGGAAATGGAGTTTCAGACTTACATCAGAAAGATGCTTAACTGTAAAAAAAAAAATTTTGTGTTGTGTTTGTTGTAACTCTAAAAACTCACGCAGAGAACATGAAACTCCACATAGAAAGATCCAAGACCAAGGTCTTGAATCCGTTCTTGCTGTGAGGAAACAGCACTAAACATTGCACTATTTGTAACTATCTCCTTTATTTAACCTGTTTATTGACTTACGTAGGGACAGTGTGGGAGAGGGGGACAGATCGGTGTCACTGTAAATGTCCCCCGTGCTATCTGCGCCCATGCCACATGGCAGTTTTGTCACTGACTTGGCCTCAGCTCAACTTTACCATCATATACACATGTTAATCGTGTGTGTGTGTGTGTGTGTGTGTGTGTGTGTGTGTGTGTGTGTGTGTGTGTGTGTGTGTGTGTGTGTGTGTGTGTGTGTGTGTGTGTGTGTGTGTGTGTGTGTGCGTGTGTGTCAGTCAACAGCTCTGTCACGTGTCCTTGCTGCCTCCTGCTGGTGTGTGTGCTCCATGATAGGCTGCTACCTGTTTCATGTTCTCTGCATGGGTTTTCTCCGGCTTCCTCCCACAGTCCAAAAATATGCTGACTCCAGCAGACCATGTGACCCTAATGAGGAATAAGTGGGTATAGAAGATGAATAAATGAACAATTTTAGGCTTTTCAACAGCTGCTGTCACCGTGACAACCACAGACATGTTTGCAGCTTTTATTTTTCTAAGACAAGGACCACATGTTTATGATAATCCAAAACTACTATTCACTGACTCAGTAAAACCCCTACACTCTGATAACTGATGTTCCACAGGGCGTCATATACGTGTTGTGTCTTGCACTAATTGTTCAGATGAAATTGACTATCTAAGAATCTAAGAATCAATAGTTATTTAAAATAATTATTTATTCATTGAAAATACAGCTTAATAATTATGTTCTAAAAAATCTAAACATTAACATCAGTCTTGTTTAACCGTGGTTGTTAATGTTCTGTTCTGTCTGAGTCATGTTACCAGTCCATGAATGGAAGGAGAAGAGTTTCTCTTTGGTTCTACTTCCTTGAGATGGTTAAAGATGTTGTTGCAGCTCTGGTGTGGTGGACTAGATCCTTGTTGCTCCTTGTTGATCCTTGTTTCTAGTTAAAGAACCAGGCCTGAGTTGCTTCAGTGGTGCTCGCTGGACGTTGTTGAGTCCTTGGTTATTTGTAGGTCCTTGAAAGGCTGAAAGTGGCTGAACTATCTCTTGAGAGCAGAGAAGTTGCCGCAGGTTTCTGTCCTGCAGCTTCTCCTGCTGAGGATTTAACTTTTGTTAAATCATATTTATTAACAGAAATGCTACTCGTTTTTGTTTCTTTTTTCATTGATATATAACAAAATAAGGAAATACATCATAAAACAGCCATAACTGGATAATTATCAACAAATGTACAGTTTTTCCAAAACTATAGTGATATGAAGTGATATGATTTATTTGAATTTCATTAGAAACGTAACTTTCTCAGATCAGTTTACACAACATATATCACAACAACACGCATTTTAATGAAAATTAAAGTGCACAGGACCTATGATTTCCATACTTTCACTAAATGTTTTCTGAATTATGATCCTCACAAAATATTATCCAAGGCCATTGAAACTCAAATTGAAAAAATAAATATTTGTGTCATTTTTCTTAAGCGAAATACTGAAAATGGGTCCCACAGACCCCAAGACCTTCTAAGAGTTAATGATGTCAGTGACTGATTGTGTCAAAGCTTCTTCTTATCGACTCCTCCGAACAAGCGGCGAGCGGATGGAGGAGAAGAAGAGGGCGGTGATCTGCTTTTATATCGCTGATGACATCACATTGAAGGAGTGGAAAAAAACGTTTTTTCAGCTGAGCAGACCTTTTGCATATATTTTTGAGGGCACTATATAACCTACCTTCAGCAGCAGCTAGCATACAACTCCCTCTATGACACATGACATTTTTTTGCCACTAGCAGATTTTTGGTACTATGCTTAAAATCATTAATTTTTCCGTTATATATGTCCTGTCATGTCTTGAAAAAAACATTTTAAAGCATGTCCCAGATTTTCAAATGGCATTTCATAGACAAGATAACATATTTTATCCATGCATTTTGAAAAAAGCTGAACCTGAAATCGTCTTTAGCATCAGGTTTCAGCTATTTCTTTTTAATGAACAATATTATGTAAAAATAATAAGAAATAGATTATAATCACCAAGTGAGTGGATGGTGTGTGTGTTCCATGATAGACTGGTGACCATCTGGGGTGTATCCCTGCCTCTCACCTGTAATGTGCAGAGCTTGGCTCCAGCAGACCATGTGAACATGAGGAATAAGTATAGAAGATGAATTAATTAATTAATATAATCACCAATATAATTACATTTTATTTATTACTTACTATTTATTAAATGCACAATATTAGATCTCCCTGCACATAATTGAATGATTCTTTTTATAAAAACAAAAGTAAAACCCTGATTGTTCAGCTTCAGTAAAAATTGAAGCTGAACAATCAGGGTTTTGATGTTGATGATGTTGTTTCTTGATGTGCTGATAAATGAAGTCACCACCTGACAGATCTTCTCTTATTCAAGGAGTTTTATTCTAAAAAGAACAGTGTCAAAATCATGGTGAATCTGAGAGCATCTCTGGAGGCCAAACTGTAGATCTCTCTTCCTGCTGAAGAATATTGAAGTTACCGATATGAGACCTCTCCTATTCATCCCAAACATTTTCTTTATAGTCCATCCGGAAAGTATTCACAGCGCTTCATTTTTCCACATTTTGTTATGTTACAACCCTATTCCAAAATGGATTCAATTCATTTTTTTTCCTCAAAATTCTACACACAACACCCCATAATGACAACGTGAAAAAAGGTTTTTTGAGATTTTATTACAAATTTATTACAAATAAAAAACTAAGAAACCACATGCACATAAGTATTCACAGCCTTTGCCATGAATCTCAAAATTGAGCTCAGGTTCATCCTGTTTCCACTGATCATCTTTGAGATGTTTCTACAGCTTAATTGGAGTCCACCTGTGGTAAATTCAGTTGATTGGACATGATTTGGAAAGGCACACACCTGTCTATATAAGGTCCCACAGTTGACAGTGATGTCAGAGCACAAACCAAGCATGAAGTCAAAGGAATTGTCTGTAGACCTCAGAGACAGGATTGTCTCCAGGCACAAATCTGGGGAAGGGTACAGAAACATTGACAATGAGTACAGTGGCCTCCATCATCTGTAAATGGAAGAAGTTCAGAACCACCAGGACTCTTCCTAGAGCTGGTTGACCATCTAAACTGAACGATCAGGGGAGAAGGGCCTTAGTCAGGGAGGTGACTAAGAACCTGATGGTCACTCTGTCAGAGCTCCAGCGTTCCTCTGTGGAGAGAGGAGAACCTTCCAGAAGGTCAACCATCTCTGCAGCAATCCACCAATCAGGCCTGTATGGTAGAGTGGCCAGACGGAAGCCACTCCTTAGTAAAAGGAAGATGGCAGCCCACCTGGAGTTTGCCAAAAGGCACCTGAAGGACTCTCAGACCATGAGTAACAACATTCTCTGGTCTGATGAGACAAAGATTGAACTCTTTGGTGTGAATGCCTGGCGTCATGTTTGGAGGAAACCAGGCACCGCTCATCACCAGGTCAATACCATCCCTACAGTGAAGCATGGTGGTGGCAGCATCAGGCTGTGGAGATGTTTTTCAGCAGCAGGAACTGGGAGACTAGTCAGGATAGAGGGAAAGATGAATGCAGCAATGTACAGAGACATCCTGGATGAAAACCTGCTCCAGAGCTCTTGACCTCAGACTGGGGCAATGGTTCATCTTTCAGCAGGACAACGACCCTATGCACACAGCCAAGATATCAAAGGAGTGGCTTCAGGACAACTCTGAATGTCCTTGAGTGGCCCAGCCAGAGCCCAGACTTGAATCTGATTGAACATCTCTGGAGAGATCTGAAAATGGCTGTGCACCGACGCTTCCCATCCAACTTGATGGAGCTTGAGAGGTGCTGCAAAGAGGAATGGACAAAACTGTCCAAAGATAAGTGTACCAAGCTAGTGGCATCATATTCAAAAAGACTTGAGGCTGTAATTGCTGCCAAAGGTGCATCAACAAAGTATTGAGCAAACTGTGGATACTTATGTGGTTATGTGGTACTTGTGTGGTTTCTTATTTTTTTTATTTTTAATAAATTTGCAAAAATCTCAAACTTTTTTCACGTTGGAATAAGGTTGTAACATAATGTGGAAAAAGTGAAGCGCTGTGAATACTTTCTGGATTCACTGTATATACTTTTCTTGAGTGTCCATTCCTGGTCAAACCTCTCTTTGTCTGGTCACAACAGCTCATTTGTTCCTATACCTGATGGTCAGCTGCCTTGAGATAATTTAAAATAAGTACAAAATACAGTATGGCTTTGACCTGTGACCTGAGCTGCAGACCTTTCAACCCCTTTGGCCATTTAATTAACAATACATGACTTTGTTTGTAGGTTACTTTTTCTATCCCAGTGTATATGATTACTCCAAACAAGTAAAGTTCTTTAGATTAATTTAGATTTTAGTGATTTAAGAGGTTGTAAATACACCAATATTCCAATGATGAGCAGAAGAAGAAGCAGCTATAGTGCTGTGTGATATTTTGTGAAGTAACGTTGAACGTCTGTGTCGTGTTCCTGCAGGAACTTTACTCTCAGTCCTACGATGCCGTCGGTGTGATGTTCGCCTCCATCCCGGGTTTCGCCGACTTCTACTCACAGACCGAGATGAACAACCAGGGAGTGGAGTGTCTGCGGCTCCTCAATGAAATCATAGCTGACTTTGACGAGGTGAGACAAAGAAAAAGCAGCTGCACAGCTGCTTTGGTCGAATAACTAACTCCACATCTTTATCTGTGTTTAAAACATGCATCTTCTTCTCTGAAACATAGAAACATGTTTAGATTCCTGAAGTGACAAACACCCCAAGTACAAAATATTATGGCTCTTAATGCAGATTCTAATAATTCTGTCTGTTCCTTGTGTTGTTTTACAGATAGAAAACATGAATTCTTCTGTTGTGATGCTTCTGTAAAGTCTTTAAGTGAAGTGAGTCAGTGTGTGTGAGATGTGTTAAAGTGTGTGTGTGTGTGTGTGTGTGTGTGTGTGTGTGTGTGTGTGTGTGTGTGTGTGTGTGTGTGTGTGTGTGTGTGTGTGTGTGTGTGTGTGTGTGTGTGTGTTGTTTCCTTTCAGCTGCTCAGTGAAGATCGTTTCCAGGACATTGAGAAGATAAAAACCATCGGCAGCACCTACATGGCTGTTTCAGGCCTGTCTCCAGAGAAACAGGTGAGATGTTCTCTCTGTTAATATTTCCCAGCAGAACAGAGTGTCAGGTATGTGGATATAAATGTCTTCTTTTTCTTCTTCTATTTCTTCCTCTCCTCCTTCTTCTTCTTCTTTTTCTTCCTCTCCTGCTTCTTCTCCTTCTTTTTCTTCTTCTTCTTCCTCTTCTTCTTCCTCATTTTCTTCCTCTCCTCCTTCTTCCTCTCCTCCTTCTTCCTCATTTTCTTCTTCTTCTACTCCTTCTTCCTCTCCTTCTTCTTCCTCTTCTTCTCCTTCTCCTCCTCCTTCTTCTTCTCCCTGCAGCAGTGTGAGGATAAATGGGGTCACCTGTGTGCATTGGCTGACTTTGCCATCGCCCTGAAGGAGAGCATCAAGGAGATCAACAAACACTCCTTCAACAACTTTGAGCTGAGGATCGGTGAGAGATTCCTTCATTATCTCTGGATCCTGTGATGAGTTCAGTCAGAGCTCAGACTACAAAGTTCGAGGCAATAAGGAACAATTAACTTATCAATAACTCACTTTATTTTATTTTGACTTAGTTCATTGTGACTTCATCTTATTATATTAATTTATTTTTTTCTTATTTCACCTTATTTCATTTTGTTACACCATAAAACATTGTAAGAATGTTATAAATATGAACAGATTAAGATTTCTTGTAAGTGACAAAAATGTGATGGTGTAACCCTAAAACCTTAAAACTTGGTATCAGATAGTTTAACTCTCTTTTTAAGGTTCTAAAAAATTAAAAACATATGCTATCAACAAGTTTATATTCTAGTTTTTCGGTTACACCATTTGACATTTTGTGTCACACAAAATCGTGATTTTAGTAAAAAATAATAATAACTAGATGCGGAATTCCCGCGGAAATTGTGAGAGTTGGGTCTGGGGTCTGGGGCTGTCAGGGGTTGGTGAATTGGAATCAATTGCACCAAAACGGTGACTTTGTCGCCATGGTAACCACAATGTGGCTAAGGATGGTGCGGGGTGATTGCTCTGTCCGCCCTGACAGAGCAATCAGCTCAGCCACCAAGCTGTGGTGTTTCCCTGGTGGTGATGACAACACTGACACAGACCAACTGCTGCAGTAACTGTTAACTCAATCAGTCTGAGTGTGGGAATTAATTGCACCAAGATTAATTGCATCATTGTGGTGACCACAATGTGGCTAAGGATGGTGCGGGGTATTAAGGGGTGTTCACACCGGACAAAAATTTGCGCGATAGCCCGACGCAATTACATGTTAAGTCAATGGGAAGATGTGATTTTTCCCGGCGCGACACGATGGACACGATTTCGTAACGCGATGGACGCGAAGTGTCGAAAAATTGGGCTTCGCGACGCGAAATTTACCTGTTGAACTTTTCAGGCGAATTCACAGAATGACAAAAAATCATGTCAGTTGAGTCCGGTGTGAACACCCCTTTAGAATTATCAATCTCAAAAAGTTTGGTGAGCCTGTGAACTTTAGATCCAAAGTTCTTAATGGAAACTCATGAGCCAATCTGAGTTGGTGAGCAGCCCGTAGCCCATAGCCCGAACAACTGCTCATAAAATGAAAACCGTAAAAGATGGAAATAAAATGATCATATTTTCTGAGAGCAGGCCTTCCCCTGGTCGTACTGATATATTTATTTCTGTACCTCGTAAAATGTGAGCACAGGAACAGTTTAAATAATGGGAAGATTTTGAAAATCTAGGATTTTCAAATCCAAACATTGGACTGAATGAGAGCAAAACAGGGACCAAGCTGCGCTTGGAGGCTCGTAGCGAGAAAACCGTAGAACTCTCAGCTTTAATAGTGGTATTGGAGCAATCAGGACAGTCGTGCCTTTCTTTTTTAATATAAACAATTATTGATGTGCGGTTAAAATTGTGGCTAAGGCAGCAATTTATAAATTTATTTTTCAGAGCTTTTTTCTCTCCATCTCCACTCTAACGATGACATCATCCACTCTAGCCTCGGGAGGCTCTCCCATCCGGAATGAATGGGGACAAAATTCCGAACAAAAACTGTGACTACGTCGCCATAGTAATGGGAATCACAGAGAAAAGTCATAGCACATGATTCTGATATAACTATTTTGATCGATTTGATATATATATTGTTGGGTTTTCTCAAAATCGTAGGAGGAGAAGCTAACCAAACTTTTGACGGAAGAATATGTAATAATATAGCTGTATGGTTGCAAGAGTTGGGTCTGGTGAATGCATGCACTGGGGAAGAGTTGGCCTGGCATTCGCCAGACCCAACAACAAATGGACTTTTAAATAACAAGAAACCAACATGAACACACAATGAACATTGAATGATCCTTAAAACTGTATTTTTTTTTTTTTTAACTTTCTCATCTTGTCAAAAAGGTCAGTGACAAAACTGCCATGTGGCATAACCCTAAAAACTTGGTACCACATAGTTTTTAAGGTTCTAAAAAAATGATTTTCTCATCTTGCCAAAGATTTTTTGTCATTGACCCAATAAAGGCTGATATCAGGTAAAATGTAAATTAGACCCAATGACTACAAAGGATTTTAAACTGTTGACATATCTGTGGTTGACTAACAGGTGATTTGATTAGTTTATGGTTTCTATGGTGATTTGATTAGTTTATGGTTTCTATGGTGGTCAGACAATACTTCAAATCTAGACTGAACCAGAAATGTACATGGTAAGTAGCCTGACATGACAAATCTAACTAAACTATTATAAGGATGATAAATCCATTAAAACAAGCATGCACATACAAAGCTATACATGATATCTGTCTTGATGGCATCCATCAGAAGTAATGCTGTTAGTTTGATGTATTAACATATTATTTGGAAAAGTGATGTTTATCTGAAACCGCTCATGCAAAAGAAACTGGCACAACAAATATTTCAAGATTTATAGGGCCTTAATAATTATATTTTATCACATATTTCCAACACATATGGATCAGATATATCATTACTAATCATAAATATACACGGAAAAGGCATATTTGGTATTGTGTTATTGGTGTTATTGGTGAGTGGAACCACTTATATCACCCTAATAGAAGCAGGAATTTGTTGCCAAAGGTCAACATACACATACATACATACATACACACATGAACTTGGCTTGTTGTAGTTAAACCTGTAGAAACATTGTGGGCTGCCATGTGTTTTTCTGCAGGAATGGCTCACGGCTCAGTGGTGGCGGGCGTGATCGGCGCCAAGAAGCCGCAGTATGACATCTGGGGGAAGACGGTGAACCTGGCGAGCCGGATGGACAGCACGGGCGTCAGTGGCAAGATCCAGGTCCCTGAGGACACCTTCCTGATACTGAAGGAGCGTGGCTTCGCCTTCGAGTACCGCGGTGAGATCTACGTCAAGGGCATCAGCGAGCAGGAGGGCAAGATCCGGACGCACTTCCTGCTGAGCCGCGTGCTCCCCAACCCCCTCATCCTGCCACCACGCACATTCACAGGCCGTGCAAAATACTCACTGCCGGCCGTGGTGATGGGCCTGGTGCAGTCGCTCAACCGGCAGAAGCAGAAGCAGATCCTCAACGAGAACAACAACTCGGGCATCATGAAGGGCCACCACCACTACAACCGCAGGACGTTGTTGGCGCCCGGCGGCTCTGATGGGGGGGCGGGGCATCACGCCGAGGCCGCCGATAAGGCAGAGCTGTCCTGAAAACGCAGAGCAGACATCCAGGTCCACTCATGTTTTCTCAGAGGCGGAGCCACCTGCGGCCACTGATCATCCCAGCAGGAATAAATTCAAGCTCAGTGGGCGGAGCCTCAGAGTGACGGCACCGCTCGCGTTCAGCGTCGCAGTAACGGAAGAGTTGAGACTGCAGTTGTTTTTTATTATCAATTAATCCGTTGATTGTTATCTCAATAAAATATAATAAGAAAACGCTTCAGGTTCCTACACTGTATGAACAACGTTAACTGATCTGGATTAATATGGAACAAAGAAAAGAAAGTTTGAAAAGAATATCAGTGTTTCCAGCTCCTAAAATATCTAATTCTGCATTTATAAAAATAAATTTATCATTCAACAGAGCAGCTCAAAGCGCTAAAACATAGAAATTAAATTAAAACAGGTATGGAAAATACAACATACACTGCAGATAAACACATACAAACATACACATACTAGAGCTGTGCGGCTGGCGGTTGTTGCAGTGGCTTCTGTGGATAAGTCACCCGTTCATGATGATCCTCCATGCCATACAAATCCCAAAAAAACTCACATTTGAGTCGTTTAATTCACTTGTCACTAATTAAAAAAAAAAAAAAAATTTTTTTGATTGATAAAAACTCCAATAATTAAAAATCTAGAATACAAAGATCAGTAATTAACAGGGTTATAGCTGGAGGTGTCCTGGAGACAGTTTATCAGCTTCTCTTTTACTATTAACGTCTATGGGAAAAGTGATTTTGGGTCACATGAGATTATTGTTGCAGTACCAGGAGTGGCCACTAGGAGAAAGAGGAGGTACCATATCCAGGTTTATAATACATCCAGCAAGAGCAGCGTGCTAGAGAAAGGTAAATACAGACACCGATTTCTTTGGCATGAGAAATACAATGTGTAGAGTGTGTGACATTTAGAACCCTGGTAACAGGCTGAAATAAGAATCACAGACACCATTTTGAAAATTGGTCAAAAAACATTGTTTATATTGTGATGTGTTTTGTGGTGCAGTTGCGGATGAAAGAATAGGCCATCTTTGCATCTCTATTACAGATACACACAATAAGAAAGTAATAAAGAAAAATACAATATATATATATATATATATATATATATATATATATATATATATAATTTCATCCACAACCAGAATAGTTGCACACAAATATTCAACATATAAAGCTTATCTGAACATTTATACAGTGATTATCAGAAAACTTTATGTTGTTTCCATGGAAATGATGAATAAAAAAGGCTGTGCAGACATCATGAAACTTAGATTATTTTTTGTTTTCCCTATATTTGAATCCTGTTGAATTTAGGGAAATATGTCTGTTTTCAGATGTCAATATTGTCCTAAATGTAATTCTGAAATGGGAAATCTGTAGAACCCCTGACATTTACTTTAAAGTGTCCAGGCAACAAATAGTATTTTTTTTAGTTTAAAAACAAATATTCAAAATGTTGCTAATTTCAAGTAATCAAATCCGATCATGTTTGAGTAATTTGTTGGCTAACAGTTATTTCAGCTCTAATTCCAGGAAAACAAATGATTTTTATTGTGTTTCTGTGATGTCGGCTGCAGCGTTACACAGTGAAACACAGTGAAATGAAATCATCTGCATCACTTTAAACCTGAAACTCGACTTTGTGAAATGTCTCTAAAAACGAATTGAGAAGAGCTGCTGCCACCTGTCAGTTATTAAACAATAACATATTAAGTAAAACCTTCAAAGTTACAAACATTATCTGATGAGTTGTGTTGTAATGTCATAATGTTGTAATAACATCAACCCAATATTGTAAAATTTCAACTGACATTTCTGCCTTAATTGATTTAAAACAGGGGCGACACGGTGGCGCAGGGGTTAGCGCTGTTGCCTCACAGCAAGAAGGTCGCAGGTTCAAGACCTCCTTGGTCCGGGGTCTGGGACCTTTCTGTGTGGAGTTTGCATGTTCTCCCCGTGTCTGCGTGGGTTTTCACCGGGTACTCCGGCTTCCTCCCACAGTCCAAAAACATGCTCAGGTTAATTGGCAACTCTAAATTGCCCATAGGTGTGAGTGTGTGAGTGAATGGTGTGTGTGCCCCACGATTGGCTGGCGACCATCTGGGGTGTATCCCTGCCTCTCGCCGTAACGCGCTGGGATAGGCTCCAGCAGACCCCTGCGACCCTAATGAGGAATAAGCAGGTATAGAAAATGACTGACTGACTGACTGATTTAAAACAAAATTCAATTAATTGTAACAAGGTTTTTTAAAGCTGCTACATGAACAAAGACATGAAAAAGCTAAAAAATAAAGACAACAATATTTTACACAATATAGTTACATACAGGTAAAGAATAAGTGAACAGGTAGAATACAGGTGAACAGGTAAAGAACAAGTAGAGAACAGGCGATCAGGTAGAGAACAGGTGAACAAGTAGAGAACAGGTGAACAGGTAGAGAACAGGTGCAGAACAGGTAAAGAACAGTTAGAGAAAATGTAGAGAACAGGTAAAGAACAGGTAGAGAACAGGTGCACAGGTAGAGAACATATAAAGAACAGGTAAAGAATAAGTAAAGAACAGGTGAACAGGTAGAGAACATAAAGAACAGGTAAAGAATAAGTAAAGAACAGGTGAACAGGTAGAGAACATATAAAGAACAGGTAAAGAACAAGTAAAGAACAGGTGAACAGGTAGAGAACAGGTAAAGAACTGGTAGAGAACAGGTGAACAGGTAGAGAACATATAAAGAACAGGTAAAGAACAGGTAGAGAACAGGTAAACAACAGGTGAACTTACACACACATACACATTGTTATTATGTCAATTATCAATTAACATTTTCCAGTTATTGTGCTCTGAACAGTTTCTCTGGCTCCTCCCACTGAGGTTTAACTCAGCCAATGAGATTTTTCCTGCCTGAAGAAGCCGCTCTGCTTTCAATGAATGTTTGTAGAACTGAGACTCCACTTTGTAGGAGGAGGGAGAGGAGAAGGAAAAAGAGAATGAGGAAGGGAAGGAGGTGGAGGAATATAATGATGAAGAGGAGGAGGAGGACGGGATGCCTCGTTCTGTTTCCTTCCATCAGCTGTTCGGTGTCTGTTTGATCCTTTCAGACCGTTGACATTGCTCCTGTCGTTTCCACTTCTTCCCTTTTTATCCCGATCCCGTCCCGCTCTGACCCCGGTGTCGATGTTTCTTTTTTGTATTTCTTTTATATATGAGAACACAATAAAAAGGGGTCTAATTTTTTTATATCAGCTGTGTGTCCAGTTTCCTTCTTTAGTCACATTTTATGGATGGAGAAGGAGCTACTGTATGACATCACAAAGTCAAGGAAGTAAGAGTCGTGAAACAGCAAAGTTTCAAAATCCAGGCTGTGAGATTTTTGATGTATTTCTCAGTATTTTATGTTTGGAAAGTTTTTATAAAACTTCCCTGACTTAATCTAGATTAAAAAAACTGGCGGTTATTTGCAGGATATTGGCCCTTTAATATTATTTACATGAGCTACACTTTCTCCTCAATCTACTAAAATAAATACTAATATGATGTTTGATCAGTCAGTTTGTATTTATAAATGCAAATTTATGAGTAAACACTACATTTTGGTGTCAAATCTGGTTTGAAGTGAACTTTTCCAGCTAAACTGGAGGGAGTTTTCTTGTCTTCATGCAGACTTATGAGGCTCCAAACCTGCTGCAGTGGTTCTAAAGTTCCACTAGATGGGAGCAGAGACAGTCAGTGTAAAGGCTCATCCTGAGGCTGTAGCAACAACCATGACAATGTTTCACCAGGAAATAAAAATGCATGTCACTCATTTCAGGCCTCCAGCAAACACTGTTTTGATGAGTAACACCAGGCTCGACCTAACAAGAATTGGAAAGATGACTCCTGAACACTGATGGAGCCTCAGCTACAGCTTTCAGCTCTCTCAGTAAATACTGTAACTGTACACAGCAGACTGAGCTCAGAGATTAATAAACCGTTTACCAGTTGGTTTTTCCAGTTTCCTGCTGAAAGGTTTGCTGCACATGAATCCTTTTATAAAACAGCATTAAGCGCAGTGTAAGTTTCACCTGTTGCACTAATCAACACAAAGTCAGTCACATATATGGATACTGGTGAGAATGAATGTATGTGTGAGCATATTTATGAATTATATGGATAGTTTTAAAGAATTAAATAAATATATATATATATATAGATCAATATATATGAATTCATGAATAACAATATAATAAAATGATTGGTTAAATTAAATAAAAGCATCATCATAATCTTTTGATTAATGGGTTGTGCTCAGACTCATTGTTTGATCTTTTCCTTAGTAAAACAGACAAATAAATGTCTGTTGAGGAAGATAGCTCAGTAGGATGAGCAGAAATACGTAACTGCTGGTGGTTAAATCCTGGGTAAAGATTCTCATCCTATAATGTTGATCTTCTAATAAAAAACAGAAATCGGAGAACAAACACCTCACACCTCAGAAATAAGAGAAAAAAACACTTGTACTCACAAAGAAATATAGCTCAGCAGGGTCCCTACAGACAAGCTGGATAATTAGATGTCAGTTTGACACTGTTACTCTGTTTTTTTCTCAGAAGGAACAGAAATAGGAGAGGGAGCATGAAGGAGTCTGGAGGCAGCTGTAGCTCAGCAGGACGTAACTACTGAACAAGTGTTGAATTGATTTGACCCCTGAAATGCCTGATTTCTGCATCCTTATGTGTGCATGAGAAAATGTGTATTTGTGAACTTGATGTGCAGAATAGATCAGCCTGCAGGGGGCAGTATATTTGCTTTACTTTTGCTTTATTTCTGATAAATTTTAAGCAGCAATACGCAACTTTTCACACTAAAGTGTTATAACCAAAAGAATGCGCTAAATGCTATTAAAAATCATTTTTTTTTAAATCTGTTCTATAACTGTTCACTCATGATTGTGGGTTTTTACACATTTTACACCCACGACAATCAATAGAGTCAGTTTCAGATACACATAGCATTTTCTACTCCAATACACAGACTACTAATAATACCAATTTTGTCTGACTTATACAAGAAATTTTTTCTGCCTCAACATCCCTACATGAGCACATCTCTGATGAATTAAACAGTTTCTAATGTCACCACATGGTGACAAACACGAACATCCTGTTTTCAGGAAAAATTGATTGTGTTTCTCTGTTTTCCTATTTCCTACAGATTCCTAGGGAGGAAGAGGGAGAAGCAACGGGAGAGGCAGCAATGTGGAGAATAGAGTTGCCATGGCGACCGTCAGCATGTTGGGGTGTAGTGTGTGTGTGTGTGTTTCTGTGAGTGCACACATATGTGTGTGTCAGAGATGCACGTCTGGCTCATTATTTCATCCACAAATGCATCACCAACACATCATCCACCTGCCATCTGCACCAATGTTTTTTGACCAATTTCAAAACCATTCCACCATCCAGGACTTTTTTTTTTACGTCTATTTCCAGGGTTCAGGTCATGATGATGTCACTGGCAGGGATGGTCATGTGACCTGTCACATACGGGTGCTTCAGCTACGGTGGAGTAATCATTAAATATCCTTGTGATCTGTTAGTGTTTTTGTGAATGAAGAGAGGCTCTTTGGATCTTCTCAATTACTACGGAAAACCTCAGCAGTCCCTTATTAGCCTCTTGGCAATAAATGATGTTTTTTGATAGTCACTTGCACCAAGTTACAGAAACAATTAAAATGATCTCCATGGAAATTAAAACAATAACTATCTCTCTAACTATCTATACCTATGAGATTCATTCTGTAGCAGTTAAAGATGTTTAACCTCTTCACACCAAACTGATGTTGTGCCAAGTTTTCAGTGCCAAGACTGTGTGTGTGTGTGTGTGTGTGTGTGTGTGTGTGTGTGTGTGTGTGTGTGTGTGTGTGTGTGTGTGTGTGTGTGTGTGTGTGTGTGTGTGTGTGTGTGTGTGTGTGTGTGTGTCCGTGTGGGTCAGTCTGAATTGGGTAAAAATAGCCCAAAATGATGCACAAGACATTTCTGGCAGCATAAAATCTTTGAAAAAAATATCATACATAAAACATTATATTCCGCATCTGGGACAATTTTTACTCAGGAACTATTAAGTTTTAAAAGAAGCAAATTTTCACATTTTTGAATTTAAAGGACCAATGTGCATTGCAAAAAATGGGTAAAGAAAAAACCTTTCTTTAGCCCATACATTTCCAACAATTTTTGAATTTTTATGTATGTATGTTTCATTGTGACATGTAGGACTGTGGATAATATTCCTGTCCTATTCCTGTATATTTGTGAGCCCGACTGCCACATCTGTAGGAGCAGAACTAAAGCAGAACTAAACTAAGCTGGGATTTTTTTGTTTAATTAGAATTTTTACATTTCTATAAAATTATGAAATGCTTGAACACATTTTAAAATGAACATCTTTAAAATTGTATTTATTAAATATAGGGATAGCCTACAAGAGACAATGATTTGAAAGCTTCCTCCCACAGTCCAAAAACAGGCTGAGATTAATTGGAGACTCTAAATTGACCATGAGTGATATATATCTTAGCTTTTGCTAGCAGGCTGCTCAACCCCCAAATACCAAAACCATTTTATTGGACAGTGACATTATCTGGTGACGTTATGCACAAAAAAAAATGTAAATAAAATATTTAGAGGGCTAGTGTCAGAAATACGGTTTGTTGCCTGAGGGCAACACTATGTCATTGGGAGTAAAAATGATGTTTTTCATTATCTCATGTTCTTAATTACCAATATTCTCAATAGGTTTTCGTTTATTCATGTTTTTGTTCATGTTGTAGCTTTAAAAAATAGTTTATACTCACATCATTACTATGACTTGACATTTGTTTTAAATCAATTAATCCAAAAATAAAAACTTATAAGGTTTTATCTAACTCAGTAATTTACCATTTTTATTTTTTTCATTAAGTTTCTCTCTCTCTCTCTCTTTCTCTTTCTTCTTTCTTCTACACACACACACACACACACACACACACACACACACACACACACACACACACACAGAGTAGAGAGCCCATGGCGTTGCAGCTGAGTTCAGATTATTACCACAGAACTCAGCCTGTAGCTGAGTAAAAAGTCCAGAGATGATTATTTTTCACAGCTAATAAACACTGTCCATTCACTCCTCCCTGCCTCTCCACTTCCACACCAACACAAATCAAAATGAACAGGAGGTTTTTTCTTCCTGCTGTCAGTGCAGATTCTTTTCACGCTAGTTGACGCTAGTTGAGGCCCCGCCTTGATATTAAAGTTTAATGTTAGTGCGGACCTCCACACCGGAAGAGAATTACCGGGGACTATTATTGGCGGTGCACCTGTAGTTTTTTATGTGAGGGAAGAAGAAGAATACGAAGGAAAATGAGGTGTTGTAAAGCAGAAGTAATTAGGGGGCAGATATTTGTTTCTCCAGTAGGTGCCGCTATATGACCATTATGGAAGGCTATGCAAGGATGATTGATGAAGAAAAATGGAGGTGCCGCGCATGTGCGGGTATTGTTTTTTTTTTTTTTTTTACTTTTTTTTAACACACGGGTTGTTGTTCTCCCCGTGACTGAGAGGGATCTGTGTGTTGTGGTCATTTTCATTGGCAAGTTAACACATATTTTTTGGAGGAATACGGAGAAGAAAAAATTATTTGCCCCCGAATTATTTCTGGTTTACAACACCTCTTCTTCGCTCACATAAAAAACTCCTGGTGCACCGCCAATAATAGTCCCCGGTAATTCACTTCCGTTGTGTAGTTTTCTTTTATTTGCAGCGCTGTTTCTTTTTGTTTGTAGCGTTTCTTTTATTTGCAGCATGGAGGGTTCCCAGCCACCGGAGTTAGCACTACCTCCGTGCTAAATAGTTAAGTCTATGTCATTCGAAGACCGACAGCTTCGGAGCACCCGGACTATACCGGCAACGTGACTGTGCCCACGGTTCAGCAGTGCTGACGGATGTAAACTACCCGCCGCTGCTGCCTTCGCCAGTGCTGCTGAATACACATTTAAAGAGATAAACAACAAGCCGGTGTGGCTGTCACCGGAGCCGGGTGCTCCGAAGCACCAGACCTGACGTTACACGTGCGCAAGAACGGGGAAAATGAGTGCTAAGAGGCTAACATGGAGCTAACACTGTTACATACGCACACAAGCGAAGTTTTATGCGTATCCGTGTTAACGTTAGCTCCATGCTAGCCACTAGCCTAACTTTTCAAACTTCATTACATTTTTTAATTTAATTAACTTAATATTAAATGGCCACCACAAACACTTTGTGTTTCCATGGTTTCTGACCTTCAACCAATCACTAACTGTGCCGTGCTGACGTCATATGCAGGCGCAGGACCCTACCTACCAGCGCAAATGACGTCTTTGTACGTCAGCTGAACACTAAAACTGGAACTTCAACACAACAGTGAGACACAGTGGAATTATATGTATTACCTATATGTATACTACATATATATAATACATATTATTGGTGATGAGCACAGACAATTTCAGGAAAAGTGTGGAAAACCTGATGCCTCAACCAGACCCTAGCTCCAGTGGCCCCCAGGTAAATCGAGTTTGAGTCACCAGTCTACCATGGAGCACACATACCATTCACTCACACACTCACACCTATGGGCAATTTAGAGTCTCCAGTTAAACTCAGCATGTTTTTGGACTGTGGGAAGAAGCTGGAGAACCTGGAGAAAACCCACACAGACACAGAGAGAGGATGAAACATAGAAAGGTCACAGACCAAGGACTGGAAGCTGTGACCTTCTTGCTGTGAGGTAACAGCACTAACCACTGCACCACCGTGTCGGATGAAGCCTGCTACAGTCCCAAATATCATTGTCCAAGCAACAATGACGTATAATTCCTGTTTCAATTTTGTAATCAACATCATTTTCAATTGACGTCTCTCCTAATTGAAACAAGAATTGGGTTTTCATGACCTTAGATTGGATTTGGATTTTTTATTTAACGCTGTACTTTGAAGAACCTCCTCCAGTGAAGCATCTCTACCCCCGAAGTTTATTACTCAACCTGCAGAAAATTGTTCCCATCTGAGGACAAATCTGTTGTTAGAGCTTCAAACAGTTTGTTTGGGTCTTTATTGAGGGGACTAATGAGAGGCTGGATGAAGTAATTAAAGATATTCAAGATGTGACTGGACAATTGATTGTGCTGGACTTTATGGATGGAATGTGGATGTGGCTGTGGATGGAATAGCATCAGAGATGTTAGATCCATGCTGACTCATTCAAAAAGAGATGAGAAACGGCTGATTAGAGCTGCAACAATTAGTCGATTAGTTGCCAAATATTACATCAATTAATCAATAAATCATTTTTAAGAACAAAACATCCAAATTCTCTGGTTCTCTGGTTCTTCTCTTCTCTGATTATCTTCAACCTAAAAATATTAAGGTGAATCTTGAAGCTGAAGCTTTGGGAAACAGTGACTGACATTTTACACCATTTTATGAACCAAATCAATTCATCGTTTCAATAAATGATAGATTAATCAACTATCAGAATAGTTGTTAGCTACAACTCTACTGCTGATTAAGCCTAGGCTAGAAAGGTTTTTCAGCTTCTGTAGAAACATGGTGGTTTCCTGTACAGAAACCTGCTCCAAAAAATGTCTCAATCTAAGATCAATAATAAAACTAATTACAATAAAAACAAAACAATGATTATTTTGATTGAATGTTAAGGTATTAAACTAAGCTAAGTTGGCTGCAATCTGCAACATCACCACTAGATGCCGCTAGAAGGAGGTTTGTTAATGTATTAATGTTAATGAGACTTTTGCACCTGGTTAATTAAGGGAAAAAGACAAAAGTTTGTTCATGCAACAAGTGTTAACACTTCCGAGTTATTCTCTATAGTTATTCTCTATAGGCCAGAGACAGTAAATTCCTTGTGTGCAAACATACTTTGCTTAATAAAGGAGAAGGAGGAGGAGGAAGACGAAGAGGAAGAGGAGTATGAAGAGGATGAAGAGGAAGGGGTCGCTGACACAAACTCACTCCTCCCCCTGGAGACCATACGTCCTACATTCAACCATGAAACCCACTGTTGCATAAAAGCCGCCGCCACCACCACCACACAAGCTGCCTGTTGCTAAGCAACAAGCCCCGGAGCCCCAGCAGGTCTCAGTGCATCGCTGCTGTTACCTGGAAGACAAATGGGTCAGGACAAAAGAAAAATGACATTAAATCAGGTCTGAACACAGACAGGAAGAGGAAGAGGGGGTTTTATTATGTAAAGTCATTTAAATACACATATATGACTGGATTTCATTCTTTTTAGTAAAATCAATTCTAATTTCTTCAGAAATTCTTACTTAAATCTAAATTCATTATGTGGTTTATATTGATGGTACAGCTGTATGGATGGATTGTTAATGAATATGTAATTGATTATCAGAAATACAAATTTTCATGCAAAATGAAAATATAAACACACACACACTGTCTTTCTCTCTCTCTCCCTCTCTCTCTTTCTCTCCTTTTAACTCCTACTCACAGATATATAGCAGATCTCTGCTGCCTCTGAATTATTAACAGTCACTCATCAATGTTTGAACCCAGGTTTTACAAGTCACAGTCCCTCATTCATGATCATCACACACACACACACACACACACACACATATATATATAGAGAGAGAGAGACAGAGAGATCTAAGAGAGAGTTTTTTCCTTTTCGTTTCATGGCCACTGTAGTTTCCCCTAATCTGCAAACTCAGCAGTAGATGCTTCAAAACATGTAGCAGTAAGTGATGCAGGTGGTCCAGGCAAGAAGATGAACAAACACAGCCAACGTATACTTCACATTATCCAGTGTTTGAGTTTTTCTGTCTCTGTCTGACATTACCCACAACCTTGTTAATTTCATCCCAGAAATAACCTGACAACAGCCTCATTATCACTTCGCTCCACTTGAAACAAGACGAGAATAGTTTCACTCTCAATGAATTTGTCATTTCCTTAAAAACCATGAGACAGAAGCAGCGTCCTCCATCCCAGGAGAGACGCCTGAGGGACAAATCAGGAATCTGGGACATGTCGATATCACTCCGGCTGACTGACGACAGAAATGTGTTGTAATCACTGAGATAAGTATCTATAATTCAGCAGAGAGGAGGTGTTTTTAAAAGTCAGGAAATAATTCATCAGCTCCTCCGTCCTGTTCAGTGGAGACAATCAGCTTCTCTACACGAGTCTCAACATGTTTAAAAAGCTCCTGTGAGAAAATGAACCAGGTTTCAAACCAAATCGATTTTACAGAAAATCTGCGAGATAAAATTTTAATCCATAAGTTCTTCGAATCTTAACAGTTTCACAGATAATTAAACTGTGTTTATGTTTAGTCACAAAACACAAAAAGACCATAGTTTGGATAAACGTCTGGTAAAATGAAATGTATTTTAATGTCAGTCAGTCATTTTCTATGACTGCTGGAGTCTATCCCGCGAGAGGCAGGGATACACCCCAGATAGTCGCCAGCCAATTGTGGGGCAGACATACCATTCACTCACACCTACAGGCAATTTAGAGTTGCCAATTAACCTCAGCATGTTTTTAGACTGTGGGAGAAAGCTGGAGTACCCGGTGAAGACCCACGCAGACACGGGGAGAACATGCAAACTCCACACAGAAAGGTCCCAGACCCAGGACCAAGGAAGTCTTGAACCTGCGACCTTCTTGCTGTGAGGTAACAGTGCTAACCCCTGCACCACCATGTCGCCCACATGTTTTAATGTCTGATTAGGAAAATCATCTGAACTACATCACTGCATCAAAAATGACCCGATAGATTCCCACTTCTCTATCTGATCACTGTGAGTGTTGAAGATTTTGAGAGAAAATATAATTCTCCTCTTAAATTAAACCGCAGGCAACACGGTGGAGCAGGGGATAGCGCTGTTGCCTCACAGCAAGAAGGTCACAGGCCACAGTCCAAAAACATACTGAGGTTGATTGGAGACTCAAATCTTTATCTAATCTAATTATCCATAGGTGTGTGTGAATGGTGTGTGTGCTCCACGATAGGCTGGAGACCATCTGGGGTGTATCCCTATGTCTCACCTGTAATGTGATGGGATTGGCTCCAGCAGACCATGTGACCCTAATGAGGAATAAGCAGGTATAGAAGATGAATGAATGAATGAATGAAATTAAGAGGACAGAACAACAATTAAAGCAGCAGAGAGGCGGTAGTTCCTGCAGTTTACAGGTATTTCATTCTAAGTGGAAGTACACAATAATGAGCTTCAAAATATAAAATTATAAAGGACAAAACAAGTTGAAACACTATAAAATTATTTTTTTAAATAATAAAACAATATAATATACAATACAACAATATAACAATATAAAGACAATATAAAATTATTAAAATATAACAAGCTAAAATAATATTAAATTATACAAATAAAAAAAAAGTTATTTAAGTTAAAACAAAAATTAAAATCAGTTTGATATTTTACCATTATATGATAATCCATATTTAATAATTAACTCTGATTCATCTGGACAGTCAGAAATCTCTAAAGCCTTTATCTCAGTTCCATGGTTACCATGGTTACAGCTATAACTGTGTCTGTTCAGGTGAAGCTGTGACAGCAGTAGATTGAATCTCTGTCAAAGCGTCATTCACAGGAAACAGGTTCCAGCTGTCTGACACCGATCACACACAGAGACCCATGCTGATCCCAAATCACATCCAATAAAAAACAACTTTTAGTGATTTGTGAGGAGAAAGAGGCTCAGTGCAGCAAACAGGGAAAAAAATACAGCGACATGAAACAGCAACACTGGTCAACAACAAAAATATTCTGTTATTATTTACAGCAAACATATCTATATTACATATACATATCTGATGCTGTAATAACCTGACACTGAAGACAGAAGCTGGTGTCTGTAGTTTCCCTCTGCTATTGTTGCCAAGCAACCATTACACCTATGAAAATAATATGTTGAAGAAGTGAGAGGAATCTGTAATCTTCAAGGATCAGACCTCAGTGTGTTTGAATACTCTTCTCTGATTGGCTGACAGCAGGTGGTTTAATCACTTCAACCTGTAACTATAGCAACGTGTTGGATAAATTTAAAGCTCGTAGTGACTGCTACCACTGAGTTCTCACTTTAAATGAATAGATAGATAGGATAGACAGGAAAAAGTCAAACGAGTCACACTTAACTAACTTCAACATGAAAGCATCACAGTCATTTCTACTGTATTGGAATTTTTTTTCCTGAAGTAGCTCACTAAGTTCCATTTAGTCTGCCATCCTATCTATGGTCCCACCTATTTGCAGAGTGACCTACGTTTTCATTACATACGAACTTTAGGTTGTAATGATTGTTCCAGAAATCGAGGGTCACTGCCTGTTAACACTTGATTTACTGTCAGCGAAACATAACAAAATATGACTTCAAGTGCAGAACTTTGTGTGAAACAGATCATATAATCAGCAGCAGTATTGTGTTTAGCACATTACATTGCGGAACTGAGTGAGTTGCATCATTTCTGGTTACCTGGAGCTTTTGTTGCTGTGTACTGCAGCGTATCTGCATTGCTGCCTAGTTTTCTCTGCTTTACCTTATTTCTGAAGATAATTTATTCAACGTACATTAATCGTACACTAGTTTTACTCAAGCATTCTCCCTACTGCCTCCTTCTTTTAGCGTTTTATTCACTAAATCTCCCCGTCAGTAGTTATTTAGCTCGGCTAACCTAGCTTGTGATGGCTTCTCTCCTTTTCTCTCCTTCTTCTGCTATCTCCTGCTCAGTGTGTGGAATGTTTAGTTACTCCTCTGCCTCCATAACGATAATAGTACATGTATTAAGTGTAATACTGTGCTTGACCTGGAGGCGAGGCTAGGGCTTAGCGCTGTTGCCTCACAGTAAGAAGGTCGCAGGTTCAAGACCTCCTTGGTTCTGGGTCTGGGATCTTTCTTTGTGGAGTTTCATGTTCTCTGTGTGTCTGGTGGGTTTTCTCCAGGTTCTTCAGCTTCCTCCCACAGTCCAAACACATGCTGAGTTTAATTGGAGATGCTAAATTGCCCATAGGTGTGAATGTATGAGTTAATGGTGTGTATGCTCCATGATAGGCTGGTGACCATCTGGGGTGTATCCCTGCCTCTTACCTGTAATTTGCTGGGATTGGCTCCAACAGACCATGTGACCTAATGAAGAATAAGCGGGTATAGAAGATGAAGGAATGGTTATTAGCTGCTCCACAGTCTGAAATGTGAAGCTCGCAACACCAGGGTGCATTGTTAGCTGTGTCTCAGGGGCCAGAGCAGGCGACATTCGAAGTTGTTAGTTAAAACTAAACCTAAAACATCATTCGCGTCAGCGTTAATGACAACCATGTACACCAGCCAGAGGTCACTATGATTAATGTGGAACCCTATGCACCTATGCTGCTAAGACCATGTCAGAGACTATCATTTTTTTCTGGTCCCTGCTGAACTCGACTAGTGATCTAATGTTTAGCCGCATTAGATCTTTCCACCACTGGTTGTTGAGTTGATGCCCAGATGTGTGTTTCATAGACAATTGGTCGATGTTCTGGGGGAACCTAGTCTGATAGTGAGGGGTGGTATACATCCTAGTTTGGATGTTTCTATTATCTAGAAACATGGAAGACTTTATCACCCGAAAAACCTGACAATCCAGGGTTGAGTCCAGGAGGTGGAGTCACAGTCCTACACACTTCTCCATGAGTGGGTGACTGCTCCCTTAGACTGCTTGCATAGAGACTGTGTCTGTCCTCTGAACATTTAATTTATTTAGCTCCTATATCAAACAGTGAGTTACACATGGTAACCTAATTAAAATCAGCACTGATACAGCTAAAGTGCAGCAGGATTGGAGAGTCCATGTCCTGTGTTTTCTCATCATTCTCAGACCATGCTGAGGGTCTGATTCTGTCCTGGTTCATCCAGTGGCTGCAATGGATCCTGTCACCTCACCCTCCACATACACCACAATTCACTCTATTCTGGTTATCTATTTAATGTCATACCCTATTTTTCCTGTTCTAATGTATTGTTTCCATCCTATGCCACTATTGCAGCCTATCTGTCCTGGTAGAGGGTAAAGGTTTTTTTGTTGTTTTTTCGATTTTCCTTATATGATGTGAGGATCTAAGGGTGGTGGGTGTTTTGTTGTACAAACTGTAAAGCCCATTGGGGTGAATCTGTGATTTGTGATTTTCGGCTATACAAATAAAGTTGACTTGACTTGACTTTAGCAGAAATGATCTGAAGGCGTCTCATAATAACAGCTAGAACAACTAAAGATAATAAAACCAAGGTTGCACCTTTCTTCTTCTGTCTAATTATCCTGTTTTTCTAAGCGTGTGTGTGTGTGTGAGAGAGAGAGAGAGAGAGAGAGAGAGAGATTGACATAGCAGACACTAGGCCTTGGGGAAGGACAAGCTGCCAGACTGGCTGCAGGAAGAGGAAAATGCGTACACACACACACACACACACACACACACACACACGCGCGCACACACACAGTCATCTAACTGAAAGTGACAGGTCTGCTTCCCTTGTCTCAGTGTTTGTCTTTGTTTTTAGTCTCAGTGGCTGTGAACTGACACAGATACTGAAATCCTGCGCCACCTACAACTGCTGTTTTGATTTTTATTAACTCAGATTGAGTCAGTTTTCTCTCTGCATGAAGCCACCATGTTTCCATGTTTCTGCAGAAGCCCAGAACAGAAAAGTAAAAAAAACAAAAAAAAACAATAACAACAAAAAAAAGTGTAATTTGCAAACTCACTTTAATCTGCAATCTCACCACTAGACATCTCCAGAAACTACAGACCTTTAACACTTTAATATGAGGATGAACAGGACTGACTATTGTTTTAGCTTCGATTATTAACATGTTTTATGACTGTAAGAAATGATAACATGTTGCTATTGGTGCCTGAATGCTCTTCCGGCATTCAGACACCAATAAAATGATGTAAATAGATACATATCTTGTAAAAAATACAGTACATTTCCATAATTAAAGCAGTTAAAGCTTTCATTTTGCAAAAAATCTGGTGTTTTTTTTTGGCTTTTAGTAATAAATAAGGGTATTTACACCAAATAAAGAATTACATCCTAAAAAATCTCTAGACAATACTATAATACAAATAATGTATTGTTATAAATTTGCAAAATTTTACATAACATCTTCTTAAATCTATACTTAATGTAATAGCCGATAAAAAGTTAAATTTAAAAATATACATATAAATACTGTTGTAAATCAGGTATTATCTAATTAGTTATCTAATATAACTGACACACTTCCTCACATTTTACATTTGTAATACTAAATAAATATTAGTTTTATTTATTTAATTTACTTTCTGGGAATAAGTTAAAAGATGAAATGCCAGTTCATGTTGAAGTTAGAATTTACATAAATAATTATTTGATATAGGTGAGGTACCAAAGTGAATACACTTATGTTAAATAAATTAATAAATAATTAAATTAATGAGTGAGTTTAAAAATATAATTTCATGTGGTGTGAATGCCTTAAAAAAAAAAAAACTCTAAGAAGTCATTCACATTGTGTTGTACGTATTACATGTGTGAGTTCATGACCATAGTGTTTATATGTCTGATAGACTCAAAATCCAACAGGTTAATGTTTAGCAGAGACTCTGGAACTATTGAGAGTGAAACAGCATATATGATATGCTGTTTATATAATAGGGTGACACGGTGGCGGAGGGGTTAGCACTGTTGCCTCACAGCAAGAAGGTCGCAGGTTGAAGACCTCCGGGGTCTGGGACCTTTCTGTGTGGAGTTTGCATGTTCTCCCCGTGTCTGCATGGGTTTTCACCGGGTACTCCGGCTTCCTCCCACAGTCCAAAAACATGCTGAGGTTAATTGGAGACTCTAAATTGCCCGTAGGTGTGAGTGTGTGAGTGAATGGTGTGTGTGCCCCACGATTGGCTGGCGACCATCTGGGGTGTATCCCTGCCTCTCGCCGTAACGCGCTGGGATAGGCTCCAGCAGACCTCTGCGACCCTAATGAGGAATAAGCAGGTATAGAAAATGACTGACTGACTGACTGTTTATATAATATATGATATTTACTAACAATTTTTATCAAAACAGTTATAACCTATTGATATACAAACAACAAGGTCAGTCAAACATGGTACATGAGAGAATTAAATGGCAAATTTTCTAACATGCCTTTGTGACTTAGGCAATTATTTTAAGAGGGTGACGATATTCAGAATACTCAGTATTTCAGAGAACACACACAAAATCAACACCAATCTATTCATTGAACATATCCTGCTTGTGAGCACTGAGCAGAGCCATTAGCAGAGGCATAATTAAGTATTTAAGGCTAAATTCTTTATCATAGCAGTACAGCCCAGAGACTGACAACCCTTTGGGTGAGTACTTGTACTTTTTTGCTTTAAAAGTAAATTTTAAATTTACTTTGTGCTCTTACTTAAGTAAGATTCTTGATGTAGTACTGATGTAGGAGTATTGGTAGTTTTACTTAAGTGCTAAACTTAGTACTTCCTGCAGTCCCGCCCTGAACACCTGTGCACGTTGATATTGACGCCAAGTAACAGCACTGTCTGCTGGCAACAGGAAGTCACAGTCATCCTGCTTTAATGAACCTCTCCGAGGGAATTCCTCACAAATACTTCAAACTCTGTCATCTCAAGACCTTTGTGGCGAAAAGCTTTAAAAACAGCCAGTTATTGGTGGAGGGCTTGGTCATGGTGAGGTGGTGAATTTTGATCCCTCCGCCATTTGACATGAATTCATTATAACTTCCACATCCATCCCATCTGCACCACTATCTGCCCTGAACATATTTACACACTCATATCAACTCACACTCTTAGTGCCCCCTACTGGCAGCAGGAAACAACTTTCATAGTCAATGCCCCCTGCTACTTCCATATAGACTTACAAAATTTGGTACCTACATAATACAGGTAACAACGGTCAAAAAAAGCTTCTAAGTCAGGAAGTTGGCCATATGTAATTAACCGTCATCAAAAAAATGTGTGAGTGTGTGTGTGTGTGTGTGTGTGTGTGTGTGTGTGTGTGTGTGTGTGTGTGTGTGTGTGTGTGTGTGTGTGTGTGTGTGTGTGTGTGTGTGTTGCTGGCCTCTCAGTTCAGCCTCTGTCTGTACCAGGCTGTTTTAGCTCCCTTCTCTTTAAGCCCCACCTCCCAATGCGACTGCTGTGTTCTGATTGGTCAAACAGTTCCTCCTACATCAACAAACACATCTGTGCTGCTCAACCTAAAGTACGATTAGAAACTTCAGACAGGACAAACAACACCTGTAACCATAGCAACAGCCTTGGCAACAGCAGCTACAGCTCAGGCCGCTGTTTATGGAAAAATGGCGAGATGATCTGATGTCAGCGAGGCAGCGAAAACGTCACGAGTGAAGCGTCAAAGCATCTTGGAGCCAAGCATGCAGTTGCCATGACGATCAGTTGAACCATTGAAACCCTCCAACTCCCCTCAGAGGATGAGGAGCATCAGCAGCCGATGAAAAGAAAAAAAGGGGGAAAAAGGCAGAATACTGTGGAAGAGAAGAGAAGGAGGAGGAGGTATATGTTACTAGATGATGAAACCTTTCCTTCCTCAGTAAATGAAGCTTATCTCACATGTGCCTCCTCCTCCTCACTTATTCTGCACCTCCCTTCCCTCCAGTTTCTCCTCCTGTTTCTTCTCCTCTTCATCATCTCTCTGGGTCCTGAGGGCATCTTTCTTGTTGATGCTGTGGTTCCTGCTTCCTCATATTTGGATATAATTTGCAATTCATATAATAATAATAGTAATAGTAATAATAATAATAATAATTATTATTATTTTTAAAATTATTATTATTATTATTAGATTTAGTTTGTCATAATTCACTATTAATTCCTGTTTTCAATTTTTTTTGTCATAGTTATAATTTGGTCACGGAATGAAATGATGTATTTATAGTCGACAAAACAAACTGCTTCTAATAAAGATGGAGTGTCACAGACTGAGTTGGAGAAGCCAGATATAGACGAGAAGGAGATGAACAGACTTTTAATTCATAAAAAAATAAAAAAAGAAGAAAAAACAAAACAATGCTGAGCGATAAACCAGGGAGGGCGGATGGAAGAAGGAGGGATGGAGGGATGAAGGATGGAAGATGGAGAAGGAAGGAGGGAGGGATGAGATGAAGGAATTGAGGGATGGAAGAAGGAGGGATAAAGAAGAGGATGAAGGAAATGAAGATGGAAATGAAGATGGAGAGATGGAGGATGGAGAAGAGAGAATGGAGGGATGGAGGGATTGAGAACCTCCTCACAAACACAGGGAGAAAAACTATTTCAAAATAAACCAAGAAGGAAGCAACCAAGATACCAGAAAAAAGACAGAATGACAAACTATCAGATTCATCAGTTTCTGGAAGATTAGACATGTCAGAAATGTAAAATAATATTCAGAAGTGTGTTTTAATCAGTATATAATTCAATAAAAATAAAAATAATTGTGTTTTTATCACCTTAAATTTAATGTTAGATGTCTCAGTTTATCCAGATGATCTAAACCTCATTCAGACTGGTCAGTGAACATGTTGTTTGCTGAGTGAAAGTGTTAAACATACACGCGCTTCCCATGATCCCCTCATGTTTCCCTGCTCTCCCTCGTTCTTGCGTAATCTTACATAATGTGCTGAAAATTTAAAGTGGTTTTAAGTTGAGTGCTTGTCCTTCACTGAAGGAACCAGGAGGAGAGTGGAGCTGAAACAAAGCAGAGATGGAAAACACATAAAGGCTGAAAAAAAAGATGTGTCTGTGGAGACAAAGACTCAGAAACTGCTGAGACACCATCATTTCACCACAATTCCATCTGTGTTCATGTTTTATATTCATTTGCTTTGTTGTGTGATTGTTTTTCCTACATTTCCCAGAATCCCCGTTGACAGCCTCTGGTTTTCCTGGAAACAGAAATCTTAAAAGAAACAAAGATTTATTGTTGTTTGATTTGGTTATTTAACAAATTAACAACACAGCATATGTTTTCCTACTAATAAACTAATAAAACAAAGATAAACAAATATTTGTTTTGCTTCATTCCTGATCTGAGTCTGATCATATTTAACCTCTTAAATATTTGAGTGAGGAAGATAAAACATTAGTTTTCAAACTTTCTAAGAGATAAAATCTGATGTAATGATGAAAATATTGCATTAAAATCCATTTTTACTCTTCAGGTGATGGTAATAAGAAGCCAGTGATCTGTAACTGATGAAATAACTTTAGTTTAACACCTTACTTAATGAATGAATGAATGAATGAAGGAATGAATTTACTGTTTATTTTAAATTAATGGATTTTAATGGGTTTCTTCACATTAACAAGGTTCTGGTAATGGAAAAACTTCAGATACCAAACCAGCCTTTCTAATAAAAAACATTTAGAACATTTAACAGATAAAATAACATTTTTATTTGTAGCTGCATTGTAAAAACATTAATATATAAGCCCACAAAACACTGGAACAGAAAATAACTTCATTTAATGACAAAAAATAATATATTTTCATTTTAAAAACAGTTACATCACCTAGAAAATGTAAAACAACTATTCAACTTAAAATTAGAGATGTTTAAATGTTTATTTAAATTTATGTAGAAACATTTACATTTACCTTTACTTCAAGAAAAATGGTAATAAATGATGATGAATTCAACTTAATTTTCTAATGTTCAGGTTATTTTTATATTAGATATTCAGTGTATTTTTTGTTATTTTATGACATTTTCCTCTATTGTTTTCTATCAGTAAGAAAATAGAAGAATCTGGAATGGACAAATGGAATGTGTAGAATTAATAGTTATTTATTATTTTACTACAGAAGCTGCTTGTGAACCTGAGAATCAATCGATGCTTTGAAGTCGGACTCAGCTTCTCAATGGAGGATCGGCGGAGACGTCTCATTGGTCAAGGAGCTTCCTGCCTCCACCTGATTGGCTGTGGAGGTGGCTACGATGCTGACTCTTGCCTAGCAACAGGCACAAGTGCGGCTACTGCAGAACTCACACACACACACACACACACACACACACACATAAACACTCCTGTGTGGTGTGGGGGAGCAGCTGATAGATGGAGCAGGAGAGAGAGACATAGGAGACATGAACATACACACACACATAATCACAGGGCTGAAGAAACATGTAGTGTGAAGCCACTGTTTCATTTGCGCACACACACACACACACACATACACACACACACACACACACACACACACACACACACACACACACACATACATAAGGAGGACATCTTGCACTGTCTTGTTATATAAGCAACAAACATGAAGCTTCAGTCTGAAGCAGCTGATCATTTTATCTCCATCTCTTGAAAACTGCTTCATGTATTTCTACTAGATCTAATATACTTCTACTACAGAATATACCTTTACTGCAATTAATATTCTTCTACTATAGCTAATATACTTCTGCTACCGCTAATGTACTACAGCTAATATATTCTACATCAACATTTGTGTTTCCTTTTGCCAATTTTGTCTTGAAACATCAATGAGGTGTTGTTGTGTTTTTTTTTATTTATGTTTGTGTTTCTTTTCTTTGTATTTTTGCCTTATGCTAATTTGTGTTGGACTTTGTTT